>JAUPTC010000010.1:10081185-10112185 GCA_030762895.1 Sophora flavescens | reverse complement strand
CTATTATAGTGACACGTGAAATTGTAGGTCTCTTCCTTATCTTTCTAGGGATAGCAAGATCACCAAAATCCGATATTTGTAGCTCTAGTTAAGCTCTGCGCAAGGCAACAAGGTCAGGATGAGTGAAAAATCCGAAAATTAACAATGTTTAACAATTAAGCCCAATAATGTAAAAGTAAAAACAAAGATTGTAAAAGTTGTCTAATATCCGTCTCTCTCTGGCTTGTGCAGCTGTAAACTGCTATTTATTCTTATTAATCCTGAGCTACCCCTGGACCAAATTAAGGGCCTCTGAATAAGCTTTCAAACAAGGTATCATATGCCTTAGTTGGTCTTAAGATGAGTTAGTCAGGCCCATTTAAGTGAAGAAACATCATGGACTGCGTACTGAACCGCGCCAGAGAACTCGGCACCCAAGTTAGCCTTGATTTTTTCCTATTTTGACAATTCTTGTGATACCTGAAATCATAGGTCTCTTCCTTATCTTTCTAGGGACATCAAGATCACCAAAATCCGATATCCGTAGCTCTAGTTATCCTCTGCGCAAGGCAACAAGGTCGGGATAAGTGAAAAATCCGAAAATTAACAATGTTTAGCAATTAAGCCCAATGATGTAAAAGCAAAAAATTGATTCTAAAAGTTGTCTAATTTCCGTCTCTCTCTGGCTTGTGAGGCTGTAAACTGCTATTTATGCTTATTAATCCCGACCTAACCCTAGACCAAATTAAGGGCCTCTAAATAAGCTTCACAACAAGGTATCATATGCCTTAATTGGGCTTAAGATGAGTAAGTTAGGCCCATTTAAGTGAACGAACTTCATGGACTTCGTACTGATCCACACCAGGGAACTCGGGACCCAATTTAGCCTTGATTTTGGCCTAATTTGACAATTCTTGTGAAACCTGAAATTGTAGGTCTCTTCCTTATCTTTCTAGGGACAGCAGGATCACCAAAATACGATATCTGTAGCTCTAGTTATCCTCTACGCAAGGCAACAAGGTCAGGAAGAGTGAAAAATCCGAAAATTAACAATGTTTAGCAATTAAGCCCAATAATGTAAAAGAAAAAACAATGATTGTAAAAGTTGTCTAATTTCCGTCTCTCTCTGGCTTTAGCCGTTGTAAATTGTTATGTATGCTTATTAATCCTGACGCAACCCTAGACCAAATTAAGGGCCTCTGAATAAGCTTTCCAACAAGGTATCATATGCCTTAATTGGGCTTAAGATGAGTAAGTTAGGCCCATTTAAGTGAGGGAACATTATGGACTGCGCAGTGATCCGTGCCAGAGAACTCGGGACCCAATTTAGCCTTGATTTTGGCCTAATTTGACAATTATTGTGACACGTGAAATTGTAGGTCTCTTCCTTATCTTTCTAGGGATAGCAAGATCCCCAAAATCCGATATTTGTAGCTCTAGTTATGCTCTGTGCAAGAGAACAGGGTCAGGATGATTGAAAAATCGGAAAATTAACAATGTTTAGCAATTAAGCCCCATATTGTAAAAGCAAAAACAATGATTGCAAAAGTTGTCTAATTTTCGTCTCTCTGGTTTGTGCGGCTATAAACTGCTATTTATGCTTATTAATCCTACCCTAACCCTAGACCAAATTAAGGGCCTCTGAATAAGCTTTCCAACAAGGTATCATATTCCTTAATTGGGCTTAAGATGAGTAAGTTAGGCCCATTTAAGTGAAGGAACATCATGGACTGCGCGCTGATCCGCGCCAGAGAACTCGGGACCCAATTTAGAATTGATTTTGGCCTAATTTGACAATTATAGTGACACGTGAAATTGTAGGTCTCTTCCTTATCTTTCTTGGGACAGGAAGATCACCAAAGTCCGATATCTGTAGCTCTAGTTATGCTCTGCGCAAGGCAACAAGGTCAGGATGAGTGAAAAAATACGAAAATTAACAATGTTTAGCAATTAAGCCCAATAATGTAAAAGCAAAAACAAAGATTGTAAAAGTTGTCTAATTTCCGTCTCTCTCTGGCTTGTGCAGCTGTAAACTGCTATTTATACTTATTAATCCTGACCTACCCCTAGACCAAATTAAGGGCCTCTGAATAAGCTTTCAAACAAGGTATCATATGCCTTAGTTGGGCTTAAGATGAGTTAGCTAGGCCCATTTAATTGAAGAAACATCATGGACTGCGTACTGAACCGCGCCAGAGAACTCGGGACCCAATTTAGCCTTGATTTTGGCCTATTTTGACAATTCTTGTGAAACCTGAAATCATAGGTCTCTTCCTTATCTTTCTAGGGACAGCAAGATCACCAAAAACCGATATCCGTAGCTCCAGTTATTCTCTGCGCAAGGCAACAAGGTCAGGATAAGTGAAAAATCCGAAAATTAACAATGTTTAGCAATTAAGCCCAATAATGTAAAAGCAAAAAAATGATTGTAAAAGTTGTCTAACTTCCGTCCCTCTCTGGCTTGTGAGGCTGTAAACTGCTATTTATGCTTATTAATCCCGACCTAACCCTAGACCAAATTAAGGGCCTCTAAATAAGCTTTCCAACAAGGTATCATATGCCTTAATTGGGCTTAAGATGAGTAAGTTACACCCATTTAAGTGAACGAACTTCATGGACTTCGTACTGATCCACACCAGGGAACTCGGGACCCAATTTAGCCTTGATTTTGGCCTAATTTGACAATTCTTGTAATACCTGAAATTGTAGGTCTCTTCCTTATCTTTCTAGGGACAGCAGGATCACCAAAATACGATATCTGTAGCTCTAGTTATCCTCTGTGCAAGGCAACAAGGTCAGGATGAGTGAAAAATCCGAAAATTAACAATGTTTAGCAATTAAGCCCAATTAAGCCCAATAATGTAAAAGCAAAAACAATGATTGTAAAAGTTGTCTAATTTCCGTCTCTCTCTGGCTTATGCTGCAGTAAACTGCTATTTATACTTATTAATCCCGACCTAACCCTAGACCAAATTACGGGCCTCTGAATTAGCTTTCTAACAATGTATCATATGCCTTAATTGGGCTTACGATGAGTAAGTTAGGCCCTTTTAAGTGAAGGAACATCATGGACTGTGTATTGATCCGTGCCGAGAACTCGGGACCCAATTTAGCCTTGATTTTGGCCTAATTTGACAATTATTGTGACACATGAAATTGTAGGTCTCTTCCTTATCTTTCTAGGGATAGCAAGATCACCAAAATCTGATATCTGTAGCTCTAGTTATGCTCTGTGCAAGAGAACAGGGTCGGGATGATTGAAAAATACGAAAAAGTAACAATATTTAGCAATTAAGCCCAATTAACCTAAAAAAAGAAAAACAATGATTGCAAAATTTGTCTAATTTCCGTCTCTCTCTCTGGTTTGTGCGGCTATAAACTGCTATTTATGATTATTAATCTTAACCAACCCTTAGACCAAATTAAGGGCCTCTAAATAAGCTTTCCAACAAGGTATCATATGTCTTAATTGGGCTTAAGATGAGTAAGTTAGGCCCATTTAAGTGAAGGAACATCATGGACTGCATCTTGATCCGCGCCGAGAGTTCTGGGACCCAATTTAGCCTTGATTTTGGCCTAATTTGACAATTATTGTTTCACGTGAAATTGTAGGTCTCTTCCTTATCTTTCTAGGGATAGCAAGATCACCAAAATCCGATATCTGTAGCTCTAGTTATGCTCTGTGCAAGGCAACAAGGTCAGGATGATTGAAAAATCGGAAAATTAACAATGCTTAGCAATTAAGCACAATTAAGCCCAATAATGTAAAAGCAAAAACAATGATTGCAACAGTTGTCTAATTTCCGTCTCTCTCTGGTTTGTGTGGCTATAAACTGCTATTTATGCTTATTAATCTTAACCTAACCCTAGACCAAATTAAGGGCCTCTGAATTAGCTTTCCAACAAGGTATCATATGCCTTAATTGGGCTTAAGATGAGTAAGTTAGGCCCATTTAAATGAAGGAACATCATGGACTGCCCACTTATCCGCTCCAGAGAACTCGGGACCCAATTTAGCCTTGATTTTGCCTAATTTGACAATTATTGGAAACCTAAAATTGTAGGTCTCTTCCTTATCTTTCTAGGGACAGCAAGATCACCAAAGTCTGATATATGTAGCTCTAGTTATGCTCTGCGAATGGCAACAAGTTTAGGATGAGTGAAAAAATACGAAAATTAACAATGTTTAGCAATTAAGCCCAATAATGTAAAAGTAAAAACAATGATTGTAAAAGTTGTCTAATTTCCGTCTCTCTTTGGCTTATGCTGCAGTAAACTGCTATTTATGCTTATTAATCCGACCTAACCCTAGACCAAATTAAGGACCTCTGAATAAGCATTCCAACAAGGTATCATATGCCTTAATTGGGCTTAAGATGAGTAAGTTTCGCCCATTTAAGTGAAGGAATGTCATCGACTGCGTACTGATCCGCGCCAAAGAACTCGGGACCCAATTTAGCCTTGATTTTGGCCTAATTTGACAATTCCTGTGAAACCTGAAATTATAGGACTCTTCCCTATCTTTCTAGGGACAACAAGATCATCAAAATCCGATATCTGTAGCTCTAGTTATGCTCAACGCATGGCAACAAGGTCAGGATGAGTGAAAAATCCGAAAATTAACAATACTTAGCAATTAAGCCCAATAATGTAAAAGCAAAAACAAAGATTGTAAAAGTTGTCTAATTTCCGTCTCTCTCTGGCTTGTGCAGCTGTAAACTGCAATTTATTCTTATTAATCCTGACCTACCCTTATTAAGGGCCTCTGAAGAAGCTTTTCAACAAGGTATCATATGCCTTAGTTGGGCTTAAGATGAGTTAGTTAGGCCCATTTAAGTGAAGAAACATCATGGACTGCGTACTGAACCGCGCCAGAGAACTCGGGACCCAATTTAGCCTTGATTTTGGCCTATTTTGACAATTCTTGTGAAACCTGAAATCGTAGGTCTCTTCCTTATCTTTCTAGGGACAGCAAGATCACCAAAATCCGATATCCGTAGCTCTAGTTATCCTCTGCGCAAGGCAACAAGGTCACGATAAGTGAAAAATTCGAAAATTAACAATGTTTAGCAATTATGCCCAATAATGTAAAGGCAAAAAAATGATTGTAAAAGATGTCTAATTTCCGTCTCTCTCTGGCTTGTGAGCAGTAAACTGCTATTTATGCTTATTAATCCCGACCTAACCCTAGACCAAATTAAGTGCCTCTAAATAAGCTTTCCAACAAGGTATCATATGCCTTAATTGGGCTTAAGATGAGTAAGTTAGGCCCATTTAAGTGAACGAACTTCATGGACTTCGTACTGATCCACACCAGGGAACTCGGGACCCAATTTAGCCTTGATTTTGGCCTAATTTGACAATTCTTGTGAAACCTGAAATTGTAGGTCTCTTCCTTATCTTTCTAGGGACAGCAGGATCACCAAAATACGATATCTGTAGCTCTAGTTATCCTCTACGCAAGGCAACAAGGTCAGGAAGAGTGAAAAATCCGAAAATTAACAATGTTTAGAAATTAAGCCCAATAATGTAAAAGCAAAAACAATGATTGTAAAAGTTGTCTAATTTCCGTCTCTCTCTGGCTTATTGTGCGGAGAAACTCGCTATTTATATTTATTAATCCTGACCTGACCCTAGACCAAATTACGGGCCTCTGAATAAGACTTCTAACAATGTATCATATGCCTTAATTGGGCTTAAGATGAGTAAGTTAGGGCCATTTAAGTGAAGGAACATCATGGACTGCGCACTGATCCGTGCCAGAGAACTCGAGACCCAATTTAGCCTTGATTTTGGCCTAATTTGACAATTATTGTGACACGTGAAATTGTAGGTCTCTTCCTTATCTTTCTATGGATAGCAAGATCACCAAAATCCGATATTTGTAGCTCTAGTTATCGTCTATGCAAGGCAACATGGTCAGGATGAGTGAAAAATCCGAAAATTAACAATGTTTAGCAATTAAGCCCAATTAAGCCCCATAATGTAAAAGCAAAAACAATGATTGCAAAAGTTGTCTAATTTCCATCTCTCTCTGGTTTGTGCGGCTATAAACTGTTATTTATGCTTATTAATCTTAACCTAACCCTAGACCTAATTAAGGGCCTCTGAATAAGCTTTCCAACAAGGTATCATATGCCTTAATTGGGCTTAAGATGAGTAAGTTTGGCCCATTTAAGTGAAGGAACATCATGGACTGCACGCTGATCCACGCCAGAGAACTCGGGACCCAATTTAGCCTTGATTTTGGCCTAAGTTGACAAATATTGTCACACGTGAAATTGTAGGTCTCTTCCTTATCTTTCTAAGGATAGCAAGATCACCAAAATCCGATATTTGTAGCTCTAGTTATGCTCTGTGCAAGGCAACAAGGTCAGGATGATTGAAAAATCGAAAAATTAACAATGCTTAGCAATTAAGCCCAATTAATCCCAATAATGTAAAAGCAAAAACAATGATTGCAAAAGTTGTCTAATTTCCGTCTCTCTCATGGTTTGTGCGGCTATAAACTGCTATTTATGCTTATTAATCTTAACCTAACCCTAGACCAAATTAAGGGCCTCTGAATTAGCTTTCCAACAAGGTATCATATGCCTTAATTGGGCTTAAGATGAGTAAGTTAGGCCCATTAAATGACGGAACATCATGGACTGCCCACTTATCCGCTACAGAGAACTCGGGACCCAATTTAGCCTTGATTTTGGCCTAATTTGACAATTATTGGAAACCTCAAATTGTAGGTCTCTTCCTTATCTTTCCAGGGACAGCAAGATCACCAAAATCCGATATCTGTAGCTCTAGTTATGCTCTGCGCAAGGCAACAAGGGCAAGATGAGTGAAAAAATACGAAAATTAACAATGTTTAGCAATTAAGCCCAATAATGTAAGAGTAAAAACAATGATTGTAAAAGCTGTCTAATTTTCGTCTCTCTTTGGCTTGTGCCGCTGTAAACTGTTATTTATGCTTATTAATCATGACCTAAGCCTAGACCAAATTAAGGGCCTCTGAATAAGCATTCCAACAAGGTATCATATGCCTGAATTGGGCTTAAGATGAGTAAGTTTGGCCCATTTAAGTGAAGGAGCTTCATTGACTTCGCACTGATCCGCGCCAGAGAAATCGGGACCCAATTTAGCCTTGATTTTGGCCTAATTTGACAATTCTGGTAAAACCTGAAATTGTAGGTCTCTTCTTTATCTTTCTAGGGACAGCAAGATCACCAAAATACGATATCTGTAGCTCTAGTTATCCTCTGCGCAAGGCAACAAGGTCAGGATGAGTGAAAAATCCGACAATTAACAATGTTTAGCAATTAAGCCCAATAATGTAAATGCAAAAACAATGATTGTAAAAGTTGTCTAATTTTCGTCTCTCTCTAGCTTATGCTGCAGTAAACTGCTATTTATGCTTATTAATCCTGACATAACCCTAGACCAAATTACGGGCCTCTGAATAAGCTTTCAAACAATGTATCATATACCTTAATTGGGCTTAAGATGAGTAAGTTAGGCCCATTTAAGTGAAGGAACATCATGGACTGCGCACTGATACGTGCCAGAGAACTCGGGACCCAATTTAGCCTTGATTTTGGCCTAATTTGACAATTATTGTGACACGTGAAATTGTAGGTCTCTTCCTTATCTTTCTAGGGATAGCAAGATCACCAAAATCCGATATATGTAGCTCTAGTTATGCTCTACGCATGGCAACAAGGTCAGGATGAGTGAAAAATCCGAAAATTAACAATATTTAGCAATTAAGCCCAATAATGTAAAAGCAAAAACAAAGATTGTAAAAGTTGTCTAATTTCCGTCTCTCTCTGGCTTATGCTGCAGTAAACTGCTATTTATGCTTATTAATCCTGACATAACCCTAGACCAAATTACGGGCCTCTGAATAAGCTTTCAAACAATGTATCATATACCTTAATTGGGCTTAAGATGAGTAAGTTAGGCCCATTTAAGTGAAGGAACATCATGGACTGCGCACTGATACGTGCCAGAGAACTCGGGACCCAATTTAGCCTTGATTTTGGCCTAATTTGACAATTATTGTGACACGTGAAATTGTAGGTCTCTTCCTTATCTTTCTAGGGATAGCAAGATCACCAAAATCCGATATATGTAGCTCTAGTTATGCTCTACGCATGGCAACAAGGTCAGGATGAGTGAAAAATCCGAAAATTAACAATATTTAGCAATTAAGCCCAATAACGTAAAAGCAAAAACAAAGATTGTAAAAGTTGTCTAATTTCCGTCTCTCTCTGGCTTGTGCAGCTGTAAACTGCTATTTATTCTTATTAATCCTGACCTACCCCTATTAAGGGCCTCTGAATAAGCTTTCCAACAAGGTTTCATATGCCTTAGTTGGGCTTAAGATGAGTTAGTTAGGCCCATTTAAGTGAAGAAACATCATGGACTGCGTACTGAACCGCGCCAGAGAACTCGGGACCCAATTTAGCCTTGATTTTGGCGTATTTTGACAATTCTTGTGAAACCTGAAATCGTAGGTCTCTTCCTTATCTTTCTAGGGACAGCAAGATCACCAAAATCCGATATCCGTAGCTCTAGTTATCCTCTGCGCAAGGCAACAAGGTCAGGATAAGTGAAAAATTCGACAATTAACAATGTTTAGCAATTATGCCCAATAATGTAAAAGCAAAAAAATGATTGTAAAAGTTGTCTAATTTCCGTCTCTCTCTGGCTTGTGAGCTGTAAACTGCTATTTATGCTTATTTATCCCGACCTAACCCTAGACCAAATTAAGTGCCTCTAAATAAGCTTTCCAACAAGGTATCATATGCCTTAATTGGGCTTAAGATGAGTAAGTTAGGCCCATTTAAGAGAACGAACTTCATGGACTTCGTACTGATCCACACCAGGGAACTCGGGACCCAATTTACCCTTGATTTTGGCCTAATTTGACAATTCTTGTGAAACCTGAAATTGTAGGTCTCTTCCTTATCTTTCTAGGGACAGCAAGATCACCAAAATACGATATCGGTAGCTCTAGTTATCCTCTACGCAAGGCAACAAGGTTAGGAAGAGTGAAAAATCCGAAAATTAACAATGTTTAGAAATTAAGCCCAATTAAGCCCAATAATGTAAAAGCAAAAACAATGATTTTAAAAGTTGTCTAATTTCCGTCTCTCTCTGGCTTATGCTGCAGCAAACTGCTATTTATACTTATTAATCCTGACCTCACCCTAGACCAAATTACGGTCCTCTGAATAAGATTTCTAACAATGTATCATATGCCTTAATTGGGCTTAAGAAGAGTAAGTTAGGCCCATTTAAGTGAAGGAACATCATGGACTGCGCACTAATCCGTGCCAGAGAATTCGGGACCCAATTTAGCCTTGATTTTGGCCTAATTTGACAATTATTGTGACACGTGAAATTGTAGGTCTCTTCCTTATCTTTCTAGGGATAGCAAGATCACCAAAATCCGATATCTGTAGCTCTAGTTATGCTCTACGCATGGCAACAAGGTCAGGATGAGTGAAAAATCCGAAAATTAACAATATTTAGCAATTAAGCCCAATAATGTAAAAGCAAAAACAAAAGATTGTAAAAGTTGTCTAATTTCCGTCTCTCTGGCTTATGCTGCAGTGTAAACTGCTATTTATTCTTATTAATCCTGACCTACCCTACCATTAAGGGCCTCTCGAATAAGCTTTCCAACAATGTATCATATGCCTTAGTTGGGCTTAAGATCAGTTAGTTAGGCCCATTTAAGTGAAGAAACATCATGGATCGCGACTTCAACCGTGCGCGAGAACTCGGGACCCAATTTAGCCTTCACTTTGGCCTAATTTGACAATTCTTGTGAAACCTGAAATTATAGGTATCTTCCTTATCTTTTTAGGGACAACAACATCACCAAAATCCGATATCTGTGGCTCTAGTTATCCTCTGCTCAAGGCAACAAGGTTAGGATGAGTGAAACTTCCGAAAATTAACAATGTTTAGCAATTATGCCCAGTAATGTAAAAGCAAAAACAATGATTATAAAAGTAGCTAATTTCCGTCTCTCTGTGACTTGTGCGGCTTTAAACTGCTATTTATGCTTATTTATCCTGACCTAACCCTAGACCAAATTAAGGGCCTCTGAATAAGCTTTCCAACAAGGTATCATATGCCTTAATTGGGCTTAAGATGAGTAAGTTAGGCCCATTTAAGTGAACGAACTTCATGGACTTCATACTGATCCACACCAGGGAACTCGGGACCCAATTTACCCTTGATTTTGGCCTAATTTGACAATTCTTGTGAAACCTGAAATTGTAGGTCTCTTCCTTATCTTTCTAGGGACAGCAAGATCACCAAAATACGATATCTGTAGCTCTAGTTATCCTCTACGCAAGGTAACAAGGTCAGGAAGAGTGAAAAATCCGAAAATTAACAATGTTTAGAAATTAAGCCCAATAATGTAAAATCAAAAACAATGATTTTAAAAGTTGTCTAATTTCCGTCTCTCTCTGGCTTATGCTGCAGTAAACTGCTATTTATACTTATTAATCCTGACCTCACCCTAGACCAAATTACGGTCCTCGGAATAAGATTTCTAACAATGTATCATATGCCTTAATTGGGCTTAAGATGAGTAAGTTAGGCCCATTTAAGTGAAGGAACATCATGGACTGCGCACTGATCCGTGCCAGAGAACTCGAGACCCAATTTAGCCTTGATTTTGGCCTAATTTGACAATTATTGTGACACGTGAAATTGTAGGTCTCTTCCTTATCTTTCTAGGGATAGCAAGATCACCAAAATCCGATATCTGTAGCTCTAGTTATGCTCTACGCATGGCAACAAGGTCAGGATAAGTGAAAAATCCGAAAATTAACAATATTTAGCAATTAAGCCCAATAATGTAAAAGCAAAAACAAAGATTGTAAAAGTTGTCTAATTTCCGTCTCTCTCTGGCTTGTGCAGCTGTAAACTGTTATTTATTCTTATTAATCCTGACCTACCCCTATTAAGGGCCTCTGAATAAGCTTTCCAACAAGGTATCATATGCCTTAGTTGGGCTTAAGATGAGTTAGTAAGGCCCATTTAAGTGAAGAAACATCATGGACTGCGTACTGAACCGCGCCAGAGAACTCGGGACCCAATTTAGCCTTCATTTTGACCTATTTTGACAATTCTTGTGACACCTGAAATCGTAGGTCTCTTCCTTATCTTTCTAAGGACAGCAATATCACCAAAATCCGATATCCGTAGCTCTAGTTATCCTCTGCGCAAGGCAACAAGGTCAGGATAAGTGAAAAATTCGAAAATTAACAATGTTTAGCAATTATGCCCAATAATGTAAAAGCAAAAAAATGATTGTAAAAGTTGTCTAATTTCCGTCTCTCTCTGGCTTGTGAGCTATAAACTACTATTTATGCTTATTTATCCCGACCTAACCCTAGACCAAATTAAGGGCCTCTAAATAAGCTTTCCAACAAGGTATCATATGCCTTAATTGGGCTTAAGATGAGTAAGTTAGACCCATTTAAGTGAACGAACTTCATGGATTTCGTACTGATCCACACCACGGAACTCGGGACCCAATTTAGCCTTGATTTTGGCCTAATTTGACAATTCTTGTGAAACCTGAAATTGTAGGTCTATTCCTTATCTTTCTAGGGACAGCAAGATCACCAAAATACGATATCTGTAGCTCTAGTTATCCTCTACGCAAGGCAACAAGGTCAGGAAGAGTGAAAAATCCGAAAATTAACAATGTTTAGAAATTAAGCCCAATTAAGCCCAATAATGTAAAAGTCAAAAACAATGATTTTAAAAGTTGTCTAATTTCCGTCTCTCTCTGGCTTATGCTGCAGTAAACTGCTATTTATACTTATTAATCCTGACCTCACCCTAGACCAAATTACGGTCCTCTGAATAAGATTTCTAACGATGTATCATATGCCTTAATTGGGCTTAAGATGAGTAAGTTAGGCCCATTTAAGTGAAGGAACATCATGGACTGCGCACTGATCCGTGCCAGAGAACTCGAGACCCAATTTAGCCTTGATTTTGGCCTAATTTGACAATTATTGTGACACGTGAAATTGTAGGTCTCTTCCTTATCTTTCTAGGGATAGCAAGATCACCAAAATCCGATATTTGTAGCTCTAGTTATCTTCTACGCAAGGCAACAAGGTCAGGATGAGTGAAAAATCCGAAAATTAACAATGTTTAGCAATTAAGCCCCATAATGTAAAAGCAAAAACAATGATTGCAAAAGTTGTCTAATTTCCATCTCTCTCTGGTTTGTGCGGCTATAAACTGCTATTTATGCTTATTAATCTTAACCTAACCCTAGACCAAATTAAGGGCCTCTGAATAAGCTTTCCAACAAGGTATCATACGCCTTAATTGGGCTTAAGATGAGTAAGTTTGGCCCATTTAAGTGAAGGAACATCATGGACTGCACGCTGATCCGCGCCAGAGAACTCGGTACCCAATTTAGCCTTGATTTTGGCCTAATTTGACAATTATTGTCACACGTGAAATTGTAGGTCTCTTCCTTATCTTTCTAGGGATAGCAAGATCACCAAAATCCGATATCTGTAGCTCTAGTTATGCTCTGTGCAAGGCAACAAGGTCAGGATGATTGAAAAATCGGAAAATTAACAATGCTTAGCAATTAAGCCCAATTAATCCCAATAATGTAAAAGCAAAAACAATGATTGCAAAAGTTGTCTAATTTCCGTCTATCTCTGGTTTGTGCAGCTATAAACTGCTATTTATGCTTATTAATCTTAACCTAACCCTAGACCAAATTAAGGGCCTCTGAATTAGCTTTCCAACAAGGTATCATATGCCTTAATTGGGCTTAAGATGAGTAAGTTAGGCCCATTTAAATGAAGGAACATCATGGACTGCCACTTATCCGCTCCAGAGAACTCGGGACCCAATTTAGCCTTGATTTTGGCCTAATTTGACAATTATTGGAAACCTCAAATTGTAGGTCTCTTCCTTATCTTTCCAGGGACAGCAAGATCACCAAAGTCCGATATCTGTAGCTCTAGTTATGCTCTGCGCAAGGCAACAAGGTCAGGATGAGTGAAAAAATACGAAAATTAACAATGTTTAGCAATTAAGCCCAATAATGTAAAAGTAAAAACAATGATTGTAAAAGTTGTCTAATTTTCGTCTCTCTTTGGCTTGTGCGGCTGTAAACTATTATTTATGTTTATTAATCCTGACCTAAGCCTAGACCAAATTAAGGGCCTCTGAATAAGCATTTCAACAAGGTATCATATGCTTGAATTGGGCTTAAGATGAGTAAGTTTGGCCCATTTAAGTGAAGGAGCTTCATGGACTTCGCACTGATCCGCGCCAGAGAACTCGGGACCCAATTTAGCCTTGATTTTGGCCTAATTTGACAATTCTGGTGAAACCTGAAATTGTAGGTATCTTCCTTATCTTTCTAGGGACAGCAAGATCACCAAAATACGATATCTGTAGCTCTAGTTATCCTCTGCGCAAGGCAACAAGGTCAGGATGAGTGAAAAATCCGAAAATTAACAATGTTTAGCAATTGAGCCCAATTAAGCCCAATAATGTAAATGCAAAAACAATGATTGTAAAAGTTGTCTAATTTTCATCTCTCTCTGGCTTATGCTGCAGTAAACTACTATTTATGCTTATTAATCCTGACATAACCCAAGACCAAATTACGGGCCTCTGAATAAGCTTTCAAACAATGTATCATATACCTTAATTGGGCTTAAGATGAGTAAGTTAGGCGCATTTAAGTGAAGGAACATCATGGACTGCGCACTGATACGTGCCAGAGAACTCGGGACCCAATTTAGCCTTGATTTTGTCCTAATTTGACAATTATTGTGACACGTAAAATTGTAGGTCTCTTCCTTATCTTTCTAGGGACAGCAAGATCACCAAAATCCGATATCTGTAACTCTAGTTATGCTCTGTGCAAGGAAACAAGGTCAGGATGATTGAAAAATCGGAAAATTAACAATGCTTAGCAATTAAGCCCAATTAATCCCAATAATGTAAAAGCAAAAACAATGATTGCAAAAGTTGTCTAATTTCCGTCTCTCTCTGGTTTGTGCGGCTATAAACTGCTATTTATGCTTATTAATCTTAACCTAACCCTAGACCAAATTAAGGGCCTCTGAATTAGCTTTCCAACAAGGTATCATATGCCTTAATTGGGCTTAAGATGAGTAAGTTAGGCCCATTTAAATGAAGGAACATCATGGACTGCCCACTTATCCGCTCCAGAGAACTCGGGACCCAATTTAGCCTTGATTTTGGCCTAATTTGACAATTATTGGAAACCTCAAATTGTAGGTCTCTTCCTTATCTTTCCAGGGACAGCAAGATCACCAAAGTCCGATATCTGTAGCTCTAGTTATGCTCTGCGCAAGGCAACAAGGTCAGGATGAGTGAAAAAATACGAAAATTAACAATGTTTAGCAATTAAGCCCAATAATGTAAAAGTAAAAACAATGATTGTAAAAGTTGTCTAATTTTCGTCTCTCTTTGGCTTGTGCGGCCGTAAACTGTTATTTATGCTTATTAATCCTGACCTAAGCCTAGACCAAATTAAGGGCCTCTGAATAAGCATTCCAACAAGGTATCATATGCCTGAATTGGGCTTAAGATGAGTAAGTTTGGCCCATTTAAGTGAAGGAGCTTCATGGACTTCGCACTGATCCGCGCCAGAGAACTCGGGACCCAATTTAGCCTTGATTTTGGCCTAATTTGACAATTCTGGTGAAACCTGAAATTGTAGGTCTCTTCCTTATCTTTCTAGGGACAGCAAGATCACCAAAATACGATATCTGTAGCTCTAGTTATCCTCTGCGCAAGGCAACAAGGTCAGGATGAGTGAAAAATCCGAAAATTAACAATGTTTAGCAATTGAGCCCAATTAAGCCCAATAATGTAAATGCAAAAACAATGATTGTAAAAGTTGTCTAATTTTCATCTCTCTCTGGCTTATGCTGCAGTAAACTGCTATTTATGCTTATTAATCCTGACATAACCCTAGACCAAATTACGGGCCTCTGAATAAGCTTTCAAACAATGTATCATATACCTTAATTGGGCTTAAGATGAGTAAGTTAGGCCCATTTAAGTGAAGGAACATCATGGACTGCGCACTGATACGTGCCAGAGAACTCGGGACCCAATTTAGCCTTGATTTTGGCCTAATTTGACAATTATTGTGACACGTGAAATTGTAGGTCTCTTCCTTATCTTTCTAGGGATAGCAAGATCACCAAAATCCGATATCTGTAGCTCTAGTTATGCTCTACGCATGGCAACAAGGTATGATGAGTGAAAAATCCGAAAATTAACAATATTTAGCAATTAAGCCCAATAATGTAAAAGCAAAAACAAAGATTGTAAAAGTTGTCTAATTTCCGTCTCTCTCTGGCTTGTGCAGCTGTAAACTGCTATTTATTCTTATTAATCCTGACCTACCCCTTTTAAGGGCCTCTGAATAAGCTTTCCAACAAGGTATCATATGCCTTAGTTGGGCTTAAGATGAGTTAGTTAGGCCCATTTAAGTGAAGAAACATCATGGACTGCGTACTGAACCGTGCCAGAGAACTCGGGACCCAATTTAGCCTTGATTTTGGCCTATTTTGACAATTCTTGTGAAACCTGAAATCGTAGGTCTCTTCCTTATCTTTCTAGGGACAGCAAGATCACCAAAATCCGATATCCGTAGCTCTAGTTATCCTCTACGCAAGGCAACAAGGTCAGGATAAGTGAAAAATTCGAAAATTAACAATGTTTAGCAATTATGCCCAATAATGTAAAAGCAAAAAAATGATTGTAAAAGTTGTCTAATTTCCGTCTCTCTCTGGCTTGTGAGCTGTAAACTGCTATTTATGCTTATTAATCCCGACCTAACCCTAGACCAAATTAAGGGCCTCTAAATAAGCTTTCCAACAAGGTATCATATCCCATAATTGGGCTTAAGATGAGTAAGTTAGGCCCATTTAAGTGAACGAACTTCATGGACTTCGTACTGATCCACACCAGGGAACTCGGGACCCAATTTAGCCTTGATTTTGGCCTAATTTGACAATTCTTGTGAAACCTGAAATTGTAGGTCTCTTCCTTATCTTTCTAGGGACAGCAAGATCACCAAAATACGATATCTGTAGCTCTAGTTATCCTCTACGCAAGGCAACAAGGTCAGGAAGAGTGAAAAATCCGAAAATTAACAATGTTTAGAAATTAAGCCCAATTAAGCCCAATAATGTAAAAGTCAAAAACAATGATTTTAAAAGTTGTCTAATTTCCGTCTCTCTCTGGCTTATGCTGCAGTAAACTGCTATTTATACTTATTAATCCTGACCTCACCCTAGACCAAATTACGGTCCTCTGAATAAGATTTCTAACGATGTATCATATGCCTTAATTGGGCTTAAGATGAGTAAGTTAGGCCCATTTAAGTGAAGGAACATCATGGACTGCGCACTGATCCGTGCCAGAGAACTCGAGACCCAATTTAGCCTTGATTTTGGCCTAATTTGACAATTATTGTGACACGTGAAATTGTAGGTCTCTTCCTTATCTTTCTAGGGATAGCAAGATCACCAAAATCCGATATCTGTAGCTCTAGTTATGCTCTGTCCAAGAGAACAGGGTTAGGATGATTGAAAAATCGGAAAATTAACAATGTTTAGCAATTAATCCAAATTAAGCCACATAATGTAAAAGCAAAAACAATGATTACAAAAGTTGTATAATTTCCGTCTCTCTCTGGTATGTGAAGCTATAAACTGCTATTTAGGCTTATTAATCTTAACCTAACCCTAGACCTAATTAAGGGCCTCTGAATAAGCTTTCCAACAAGGTATCATATGCCTTAATTGGGCTTAAGATGAGTAAGTTTGGTCAATTTAAGTGAAGGAACATCATGGACTGCCCACTTATCTGCTCTAGAGATCTCGGGAAACAATTTAGCCTTGATTTTGGCCTAATTTGACAATTATTGGAAACCTAAAATTATAGGTCTCTTCCTTACACTACAACAAAATAGACTTTTAATAACGCACCTTTAATAGCATTTCCGTGTGGAAATGCTATTAAAAGTGATGGGGGACTTTTAATAGCGTTTCCCTAAGGGAAACGCTATCTTAGGTATAACCTAAGATAGCGTTTCCGTGTGGAACCGCTATTAAAAGTGTCACTTAGGAAAAGATAGCGGTTCCACACGGAAACGCGCTATCTTAGGTGATACCTAAGATAGCGTTTCCTTCAGGAAACGCTATCTTAGGTATCACCTAAGATAGCGTTTCCTGTAGGAAACGCTATCTTAGGTCTTCCCAGTAAAAAAAGACGCGCGCGCGGCCTTCCCTCCCTGTTTCCTTCCCTCTGCATGCCATCTCTTATTCCTTCCTCCTTTCTTAGGTCTTCGCCATTGCTCGCCGCCGCTACTCCGAAAGAGAAAGAACTTAAATCATACTAGCAGGTTTTTCGTTGGGTTAGCTCAAGTTGCAGGTTATTTCTTTGTTGTTGCAGTGTCGCTCTTTTGGTGCAAAGCTCTTGTGGCTCATCTTGTTAACTTTTTTATGCACTTATATTGATCTTTCAGTTTGCCCCTTGTTTGTTTTGTGAGCTATGGGTGCCGGGTTTGATTCTTTGTTGTTGGTTTGGTGAAAGGTTGTGATCACTAGCTTTGTTACTCTCGTCACTTCTACTGTGGCATCTCTTGTGCCATATTGTTCTTGATATAATTTCCCTTTTGCCTTTCAAATATGCACAACTTCATCAAAACTTATGAAACCAAAACATTTTTTTTTTTACTGAAGTTTTATGGGGTAGTTTAAGAAAATTTCATGATTATTTAACGTGGTAATCCTATAGGATGATACACAACAAAAGCTTGATGAAGTTGTGCATATGGCAATCCTGTTTTGGCTTCATAAGTTTTGAGAAACCATTATATATGTAGATCTAGCTTAAACTCATGTGGATAGAGCATGGTTACGGCAAAGTTGGGTTCTCACTTGGCCCGGAGAGAGAATGTGAACAATGCTCAGTAGCTTTATACTAAAATTACACTTAAAATCCATGTTAGTTCAACTAGCAAATTCTACTCCATTTGCATTGGAATCCTCCGAGTACTTAACATTACAATCAGGGTTGTGGTTTTGATGAGTTGAATATGGATTCCATTCCGAATAGTTGTAGTTTTAGTTTCACACTTTCATAGTGTTCTCGTGGAGTGGAAGATAACTGAGATGTAATGTTGTTTTGCAGTTTCTGCTCCCTTCATATAAAATCTATTAGTTTCATAGTTCACACTTTCACAATGTCGTTTTGCGCTTTCTGCTCCCTCTCGTTGTTCCTTTGCTCCCTCTTCGTGGTCGTCTTGCGCCGAGTCATCAAGTCAATCGGGACACTTCTCTTGGCTTTCTTGTTGGGTTCAGGTAACACTCTTTCTAATATCGATCGTGATATTTGAACACAAATTTTGAATGTGAATTTTGGTTATTGTTTCATTGGACAATTTTTCAGTTAAATGTGCTTGTGTCAGCAATGGCTGTTATTTTGTTTTGAGGGATAAAAAGGATTTCATTGGTGCATTGTTTTTATTTTGTTGCTTTTGGATCAGTATTCACCACTCTATTGTGCATCTTGCAATTGGAGACCAAGTCCCCGCAGATGGATTATTTGTTTCAGGATTTTCTTGTGTTGATTGATGAGTCAAGTTTAACCCGAGAGAGTGAGCCGTGATGGTTACTTCCCAAAATCCATTTCTTCTTTCTCGGAACCAAGGTCCAAGATGGATCATGCACCATGTTGATTACCACTTTGTTGGGATGAGGACTCAATGGGGTAAATTGATGGCAACTCGAGTGAAGGTGGAGATGATGAAACCCCATTGCGGGTGAAATTGAATGGAGTTGCAACCATTATTGGGAAGATAGGCCTATTCTTTGCTGTGGTTACTTTTGCAGTTTTGGTGAAAGGACTCATGAGCCGAAAAATCCAACAAGGAACGTTTTGGAGATGGTCCGGGGATGATGCCATAGAGATGTTGGAATTCTTTGCTATTGCGCTTACCATAGTTGTTGTTGCGGTTCGGAAGGATTACCCTTAGTTTGTGACACTAAGCCTTGCATTTGCAATGAAGAAAATGATGAATGATAAAGCACTTGTTAGACATTTGGCAGCTTGTGAAACTATGGGATCAGCCATAGTAATTGATCTTTGCTTACCTAGAGAGTCACTAACTTGGAACCTGCTCCTTCATGACCATTGATTATAATCCACGAAGGGTTCAACACCCATCCATCTTTTCCACCAACATAGAATTTGTAGGCTTGGGAGCTTGAGAAGAGACTAATGAGAACCAAGAAGAGGCATATAGGTCTCTCAAGCTCCATGAGGAAATAGAAGCAAGTAGTGAATGAGTGTGTATTGAGGTATATATAATATAATATATAGTTATTATAGTGTGCATAATAACCTATGCCTAAGTCCTAGTTGTTATGGATCTCATCCAATGTGTATTGTGTATCCCCCGATCCGATGCCTTGATCCTTATTTATAGAAATTGGGAAGTTAGAGTCCCAAACCAACTCAAAATCTGATCTATTTTGGTTTCTTCAGGTCCAAGTAATGCGCGTCCACGGCCAGTGATGTCCATCACGGCCAGGCCGTGACGGTCTGTTATGGCCGTGAAGAATTTCACTACCGGGCCGTGATGTGCTCGACTTGTGGTGGTTTTGGGTCACGGCCGTGATGGATATCACGGCCAGGCCGTGAGCGGTCTCGGTTATGGCGTGAAGAATTTCATGGCTGGGCCGTGATGTGCTCTGACTTGTGGTGGTTTTGGGTCACGGCCGTGATGGATATCACGGCCAGGCCGTGACAGACTCTGACTTCAGTCTTTCTTCTTTTTCAGCATGGATCGGAAATGGATGTCTGCCAATCGTTTAACGAAGGAGTATGAGGATGGGGTGAAAGAGTTCATTAGTTTTGCAATTCGGCATGCGAAAAACCCTAATACAATCATATGTCCTTGTTTAGATTGTTGTTATGCAAGGCGAGTTAGTGCAGCCGATTTGGAAGAACATTTAGTGTGTAATGGAATCGATCAAAGTTATACATGTTGGACAAAACATGGTGAGACAAGAGCTGAGTCTAGTGAAATGAGGAATCGTGTGAGATATTCATCATACGATACCGACAGAAATACTTATGAGGGCGATCGTTTTGAAGACATTGCAAATGCTGTTGAAGAGGATCTTCTGGGATTGTCCACAAATGTTTGGGAGGTTGGTAAGTGATGCAGAGCAACCATTGTATGATGGATGTACTAAATTCACAAGATTGTCGGCGATGTTAAAGTTGTATAACTTGAAATCGGGCAACGGATGGACTGATAAGAGCTTTTACGGACTTACTCACACTATTGAAAGACATGTTGCCAGATGATAATGTGCTTCCTAGTCGGACATACGAGGCTAAACAAATGTTACGCTCTATTGGCATGAGCTACGAGAGGATACATGCTTGTCCTAACGATTGCATTTTATTTCGGAATGAATATGCATCGTTACAGATGTGTCCTAAATGTAATGCCTCACGATATAAGAAGAAAGAATCAGATCCAGAGAAGGTTGTGTGGTATTTTCCCATAATACCCAGATTTAGGCGCATGTACCGTAGTTCTCAAGATTCAAAGCACTTGACATGGCATGAGGATGAAAGGATCAAAGATGGCAAGCTGCGCACCCCGGCAGATTCTCCGCAATGGAAGAAATTTGATCATGATTATCCCGATTTTGGGCAAGATTCAAGAAACCTACGACTTGCATTGGCTACACGACGGATTTAACCCGCATGGTGTTCAAAGTAGCTCTCACAAGACATGGCCCGTGATTTTGGTGATTTACAACCTATCCCCATGGCTATGCATGAAGCGCAAATTTATGATGTTATCTATGTTAATTTCCGGCCCAAACAACCAGGAAATGATATAGAAGTCTATTTGACTCCTTTGATTGAAGACTTGAAACAACTGTGGGAGACAGGTGTGGAGGTGTATGATGGGTATAAGGAAGAAAGTTTCAATTTGAGAGCTATGTTGTTTGGGACAATTAATGATATTCAAGCCTACGGAATCTGTCGGATATAGCATCAAGGGTCGTGTGCATGCCCTATATGTGAAGAGGGTACGGTTGGATGCGGTTAGAACATTGTAAGAAGAATGTCTTTCTTGGGCATCGTAGATTTTTGCATCCAAGTCATCATTACCGGTGGTGGAGAAAGGCGTTCAATGGGAACTCGGAAGAAGGTAGAGCGCCTTCACCTTTGACGGGTGATCAACTTTTTGAAAAGGTAAAGGATTTGAATATCCAATTCGGTAAACCTTTTGCGAGAGATATTGTCACAAGAGGGTGGAAGAAAATGTCGATTTTCTTTGAGTTGCCATATTGGAAATCATTATATGTAAGACATTTTGCTCGATGTGATGCACGTTGAAAAAAATATCTGTGATAGTGTCATTGGTACGTTACTCAATGTGCCAGGGAAGACTAAAGATGGCATCAATGCAAGGTTGGACTTGGTTAGTATGGGAATAAGAAGAGAATTGGGACCGACGAAGAAGGGTAAAAGTACATATCTTCCTCCGGCTGCTTACACTCTATCTAGAAAAGAAAAAACTGTTATTTGTAAGTTTCTTGAAGGAGTTAAGGTTCCTAAGGGTACTCTTCAAACATTAGGAACCTCGTATCGATGAAAGATCTCAAGTTAAAAGGTTTAAAGTCCCACGATTGTCATGTTCTCATGGAGCAGTTGATACCCATTGGTATACGGTCTATTTTACCTAACAAAGTGCGGGGGCCTTAACTAAACTCGCTTTTTCTTCTTCAAGGCAATTTGCGGCAAAGTGATTGACCCCCGGGAAGTTGCCATCATTGCAAAGAGAAATTGTTGTGACTTTATGCGAGCTTGAGATGTACTTTCCACCTTCATTCTTTGACATAATGGTTCATCTAACCATTCACCTTGTTAGAGAGACACAACTGTGTGGGCCACTTATATGAGATGGATGTACCCGATTGAGCGTTATATGAAGATATTAAAAGGGTATGTGAAAAACCGATCACGACCGTAAGGTTGTATTGTTGAACGGTATATTGTCGAAGAAGCTCATTGAATTCTCACCGAATACCTATCCAATGCTGAATCTATAGGGCTGCCAAAGTCTCGTCACACATGGAGAATGATGGGGCAAGGAATTACTGGAAATGAAATAGTGACTATAACAAGGACAGAATGGGAGCAAGCACACTTATATGTTCTCGCACAATGCCGATGAGGTTGAGCCATATGTTGAAAAACACAAGGACATGCTTAAGAGTTTGTATCCAAATAAGAATCAAAATTGGCTAACTAGAGAACACAATCGTTGTTTTATAACGTGGCTAAGAGATCACATTTATACAGAGTTGACTGAAAATGATACTTGATTTCAAATAGATTGAGATGGTTAGCCAAAGGTCCAAGTTTGCATGTGTTCTCTTACCACTATTATCAAATTAATGGGTACACATTCTATACAAAAGAACAAGATGGTGGAGTACAATGCAAAACAGCTGGTGTGACTCTAGTAGCTCGATCGATGCATATCTCAAGTGCCAAAGACAAAACCCGATATATGCAAATATGTCATACTTCGGCGTCATTGAACGCATATGGGAGTTGGATTACACAAAGTTTAAGGTTGGTGTGTTTGGTTGCAAGTGGGTTGACAATAATAACGGTGTTCGGATTGATGAGTCGTGGTTCATGCGGGTGGATCTTAATAGGGTGGGGTATAAAGACGAGCCTTTTTATATTAGCATCTCAAGCTCAACAAGTGTTCTATGTCACCGATCCAGCTGATATGAAAAGGTCCATTGTTCTTTTGACTAACAAAATAATTACTAATGTTGATGATCAAGACCATCGAGATGTTGATATTGAAGATGATCCTTTCGTCGGACATTACAATCACTTGAGATTGATCCAACTAGGGATGATGGTATGTATATGAGAGATGATCATGATGAGGGGCTTTTGGTCAATCCACCATTTCGTACTAATAAAGGACAAACAAATCTCAATCAAATGAAGAAAAGAAAAAGGTTGACTTAAACATGTATGTAGTGTTTGTGTTTAAATGAACTTTCTGATCCTTTTATATTATAGTTAGCATCTTCCCAGTAATGCTAGTGTTGATTTTGTTATTCATAGTTGTTTTATATTTTGCATCATTTAATGTTTTATTTTTGTCCTTTGATGTTTTACTTGTATCTATTATTTTTGTAGGTAATTTGCATCTTCAAGTAAGTCTAGTGCTGACAAAGCGGCGAGACTTGGGCAAAGAATTATGAAGGCGGTCATCAGCGCACTTAGTAAAGGACAAAAATTTGATGTTATTTACTTACTAATCTAAGGATTTCATAATGTTGTTTGATATCTAGATTTAATTACTTTATTATTTTTATTAGGTTGAATGGAATTCTTTGGACCAACCTATTCGTGCTAATGGTAAAATATTGAAGAGTTACATTGGGGCCGTTGTTCTAAAAAACGGTCCCAATTATTTGTTCTAATTGGAAGGATGAAGCTTTGGATGGTTTCAAAGAGAGCATATGGGCTGATGTACAGGTAATTGTTAAAATTTATAAATTATATTGTAAACTATGTAAACATACTTACTTTGACACGTTGTTTATATTGTTTTGCGATGTCTTTTAATGTTGATGAATCTCGGAAAAAATTTGTACTTGAAGTCGGTAACCTACATAGGGCATTCAGAACTAGATTGACCAAAAAATTTCTAAGAGATGCCAACGGAATATCAATGAGGAGCCTCCATCAAAATATCCACACATATCAAGGGATGAGTGGGCAGATTTTATAGCAATACGCACGTGAGATGCTCAATTCCTGGTATGTTTAATATCACGTTAGTCCTTATAATTTTATAGCAATACGTACATATGACATTAACCATGTATTAATATTACTTATATGTGTCTCAATAGAAATTAAGCAATGAAAATCGCAACAGGCGTTAGATCCTCGCATGCCCTTACAAAGCATCACGTAAGGGGGTATGCCGACATTGAGGATGAATTGGTATGTATGTATGTATATATATATATATATATTTAACTCGCATTTGTGGTAAATATGACTTTTAAACTGTTTGGTTAATTTATATTATCTCAATATACAGATACAGGAGGCGGGGCCAGAAGTTAAGAAAATTAAACGCCATATTGTGTGGAGGAAAGCCCGCGAGAACAAGGGGGTGTAATTGACAACAAAAATACGCAGACCGTGTGGAATAAATGTGTTAGTAGACTAACGATTACATTATCAATTGTTATTTTCATATGATAATATATAATAATTTTAACATTTGCATTTCACCAATAACTATGTGTCGGGAGGAACTGTCACGGTCAAGGTAGAGGAGAGAGATAGAAGACTTTGGTCGCCAGATATTCTTGCCAAAGCCATAGGTGTGCCGAGAACCCCGGGCGTGTTAGGGGGTGTGGGTTTCGCGTCTCACAAAAGATTACTTCCCACCCGAAGGTCGTGGCAAGAAATAACTCTGAAACGAAAAAGTGGGAGACATTGGTGTCTCAACTCTCCGATAGATTGAACATTTTGGAAGAAAAGCTGAAACAAAAGGATGATGAGGAGAGGCAGGCTAATTTCACGGCCTCAAGCAAGCGTCAAAGATAGTTGCACTCTACCATCCGCAAACAGGCTTCGAGAGGTAATGCATGCCTTTTTTTTTACTAGTATTGCATTCGGCAGCTTAAATACATTCAATTGGATGCCTTAATTCCACACTTATTAATCTATCATTGGATTAGGCGCCAACTCATGTCAGCTATATTTATCGACCCCAAACTATCGTATGGTTGCTATGGGTAAAGTATACAATGAGCCGGGTGTTACACTCGCATTAATCGGACCAAGCACTTTAACCATGTGAAAGTTGGAGTTGATGTTGCAACCGAGGGGATGCGCCATTGCACGTACCTATCGTTGATGCGGATGTGATGACAGTAGGAGATGCAATAGGTACTTATGTGGCATGGCCAATTGATCTCGTGGTTGTAATTAATATGGTATGTAATTGCATTTCTCCACCTTTTCATATACTGCATATATGGATTACATTAGTTGATCACTAACCGGCATATTGAAATGCAAAATTTCCAGGCACCCGCAAAAGCTAAAGGCAAGGGCAGAGTGTCCGGATATACAAAGGAGTCAATTACAACCCTTAAAAATAAAGGAGGCAACTCGAGGCCAACCCACCTACAAATGGGTTCAACTACAACTTCTCTCCGAATATTTGAATTTCCTTAAAATACACGAACGAAAGAATATGAAAAATGCTGACCAATTGTACGTAGAGATGGAACAAAATATTTTTGGCAACCATTTCATTGAGATGCTCAATACCAAAATATCGCAGAAGTTGTAAATCATGAATGGGTATCTCGCCTCCGTTATTTCCGCATATATATCGTAATAAATCGGGTTTAAAGTGTACAATATTTTTTAGTCTTTCCATTTAAATATTGATGTATGTCATTGGTGTAATCCATTTTTATATTTTAATTGAAGGTATTTGTATGAAGAATTGTTGCTTCCAAAGGAAATAACGAGGAGGTTTCTGTTCTTGTCCCCACACCAAACAAATACATACGGCTACTTCGGGAGGGATTCACAACAACGTATCTAGTCGACCGGTTTGCAACTAAAGAAAGAGAATATCAGCCCTTGTTTTTAGCGCCATGCAATGTTGGGTGAGTCGCTTATCCTATAGGACTTAATTCACAATAATGAATTACATAAAAGTTGAGGTGCTTAGGATTTGTTATCTCAACATTTTTGTAGGAATCATTGGGTGTTGTCTGCGATAAATATTGTTGAAGAGATTATTTACTATCTGGGATCCCTTGTATGTTGATCTAGGGGATCGCCTGCAATAAAGAATCATTCGATACGTAAGCATGTTTTTATATTTCTGATTTTCTATGATTCTCGTTCGATACGTGAGCATGCGTGTGTTTGTGATGATTGAAAATATGTTTCTTAATGAAGTCTCGTTTGATTTTGTGATTAGTGGTTTGCAAGTTTATCGCGCAAATATCGGAGCTAAGGTGACGCGTTTAAAGGCAACCAACATTAAATGGATTCAGATACGTATATTTGCAAAAACTTAATGCGCAATTAGATAAAAAAAACTATATTGATTTACTATTTTATTTTTTATAGTGCCCAAGACAACCCAACAAAGACAGATTGTGGGTACTATGTCATGCGTTTCATGAAGGAGACTATCTTGCAGAACCAAGTTAAAAATACCAATGGCGGTATGTTGTTTACTTAGCTTTTAACTTGTGACTGTTCAAATGTTTTAGCAATTGTAACTTAATTTATTTAATTTTTATGTCGCAGCATTTCCTCGACTTCAAATGCTCCACATACTCCACTGCTCAACTATCTCAAGTCAAGGAAGAGTGGTGTCGCTATATTGTTGAAAAGTTCGTTTGATTATGTCAAATTGATCACGAGAGTTGCAGCAATACTCATTGGTATGTGAATAATGCTTTATATTTATCAACCCCAAACTATCTATGTATTTGTTTTTCCTTGGTACATGCCTTCGAGTTGATGTGCCACTGCTAGGGAGAAAATAAGTTCAAACTTATTATTTTTGTTACACTTTGTTAATGCTTGATTTGAATTCTGTTTCTTGCTACAGTAGTATTTACCTAATTAGTCATTGTATCCCAATGTAACAAAGTTAGTCCTTGTGGTGGAAATGCGTATGTATGCTACGAGTCTTTGGATCACATTTTGACACATTACTTTGGTGTTGTCTTGGTCTCATGAAAAACAAACATGCTGTACTACATTAATTGTAGATGTATGTTGGTTTTCCGATTTTGGTTTCTTAAGGATCGAGATCCGCATAGTTTCGCACTTTGATTTTGTCTTACTCGTGTGAATTTGAATACTTTAGAAACAGAGTGGTGTACTTATATCTGGTTATATATATATATATAGTTGCTGTATAGAGTGTTGCACTTTGATTGTATAGTTACTGGTTTGCTGCACAAACACATGCAGTGCTGCATTGAACACTTATATTTTGAACACATTTTGAACAATTGTGTTGACGGCAACAATTGTGGTTTTTTTGTGTAAATATGCAGGAATAATGGATGTAAAAGTTAAGAAATAAAATTAAAAAAAAAGGGGCTTTAGATAGAGTTTCCTTGTACAAACGCTATCTAAAGTCGACTTTTAGATAGCGTTTGTATAAGGAAACGCTATCTAAAGTCCGACTTTAGATAGCGTTTCCGTGTCCAAACGCTATCTAAAGTCGACTTTAGATAGCGTTTGTACAAGGAAACGCTTATCTAAAGTCCGACTTTAGATAGCGTTTCCGTGTACAAACGCTATCTAAAGTCACCTATTAATAACAGTTCCTAAATGCTATCTTTTCTAACGAGTTTTAATAGCGGTAGAATAGATAGCGGTTACAAACGCTATTAAAAGGCATACGGAAACGCTATCTAAAGTCTAATCACTTGTAGTGTTATCTTTCTAGGGACAAAGAATATCACCAAAGTCCGATATCTGTAGCTCTAGTTATGCTCTGCGCAAGGCAACAAGGTCAGGATGAGTGAAAAATCCGAAAATTAACAATGTTTAGCAATTAAGCCCAATAATGTAAAAGCAAAAACAATGATTTTAAAAGTTGTCTAATTAAAGTCTCTCTTTGGCTTGTGCGGTTGTAAACTGTTATTTATGCTTATTAATCCTGACCTAAACCTAGACCAAATTAAGGGCCTCTGAATAAGCTTTCCAACAAGGTATCATATGCCTGAATTGGGCTTAAGATAAGTAAGTTTGGCCCATTCAAGTGAAGGAACTTCATGGACTTCGCACTGATCCACACCAGAGAACTCGGGACCAAATTTAGCCTTAATTTTGGCCTAATTTGACAATACTTGTGAAACCTGAAATTGTTGTTCTCTTCCTTATCTTTCTAGGGACAGCAAGATCACCAAAATCCGATATCTGTAGCTCTAGTTATCCTCTGCGCAAGGCAACAAGGTCAGGACGAGTGAAAAATCCGAAAATTAACAATGTTTAGCAATTAAGCCCAATTAAGCCCAATAATGTTAAATCAAAAACAATGATTGTAAAAGTTGTCTAATTTCTGTCTCTCTCTGGCTTGTGCGGCTGATAACTACTATTTATGCTTATTAATCTAGACCTAACCCTAGACCAAAATAAGGGTCTCTGAATATGCTTTCCAACAAGGTATCATATGCCTTAAATGGGCTTAAGATGAGTAAGTTAGGCCCGTTTAAGTGAAGGAACATCATGGACTGCGGACGGATCCGCGCCGAGAAACTCCCGGACCCAATTTAGCCTTGATTTTGGCCTCAATTAGACAATTCTTGTGAAACCTGAAATTGTAGGTCTCTTCCTTATCTTTCTAGGGACAAAGAAGATCACCAAATCCGATATCCGTAGCTCTAGTTATGCTTCGTGCAAGGCAACGATGTCGGGATGAGTGAAAAATCTGAAAATTAACAATGTTTAGCAATTAAACCCAATAATGTAAAAGCAAAAACGATGATTATAAAAGTTGTCTAATTTCCATCTCTCTCTGGCTTGACGGCTTTAAACTGCTATTTGTGCTTATTATTCCTGACCTAACCTTAGACCAAATTTAGGGCCTCTGAATAATCTTTCCAACAAGGTATCCTATGCCTTAATTGGGCTTAAGATGAGTAAGTTAGGCCCATTTAAGTGAAGGAACATCATGGACTGCATACTGAACCGTGCCAGAGAACTCGGGACCCAATTTACCTTTATTTTGGCCTAATTTGACAATTCTTGTGAAACCTGAAATTGTAGGTCTCTTCCTTATCTTTGTAGGGACAGCAAGATCACCAAAATCCGATATCTCGTAGCTCTAGTATTGCTCTCGCGCAAGGCAACAAGGTCGGGATGGGTGAAAAATCCGAAAAATTAACAATGTTTTGCAATTAAGCCCAATAATGTAAAAGCAAAAACAATGATTGTAAAAGTTGTCTAATTTTCATCTCTCTCTGGCTTGTGCAGCTGTAAACTACTATTTATTCTTATTAATCCTGACCTAACCCTAGACCAAATTAAGGGCCTCTGAATAAGCTTTCTAACAATGTATCATTTGCCTTAATTGGGCTTAAGATGAGTAAGCTAGGCCCATTTAAGTGAAGGAACATCATGGACTGCGCACTGAACCGCGCCAGAGAACTCGGTACCCAATTTAGCCTTAATTTTGGCCTAATTTGACAATTATTGTTACACTGGAAATTGTAGGTCTCTTCCTTATCTTTCTAGGGATAGCAAGATCACCAAAATCCGATATCTGTAGCTCTAGTTATGCTTTGCGCAAGGATACAAGGTCAGGATGAGTGAAAAATCCGAAAATTAACAATCTTTAGCAATTAAGCCCATTTAAGCCCAATAATGTAAAATTAAAAACAATGATTGTAAAAGTTGTCTAATTTCCGTCTCTCTTTGGCTTGTGCGGCTGTAAAATTTTATTCATGCTTATTAATCCGTTCCTAAGCCTAGACCAAATTAAGGGCCTCTGAATAAGTTTTCCAACAAGGTATCATATTCCTTAATTAGGCTTAAGATGAGTAAGTTAGGCCCACTTAAATGAAGGAACATCATGGACAGCTCACTGATTCGTGCCAGAGAACTCGGGACCCAATTTAGCCATGATTTTAGACTAATTTGACAATTCTTTTGAAGCCTGAAATTGTAGGTCTCTTCTTTATCTTTCGAGGGACAGCAAGATCACCAAAATCCGATATCTGTAGCTCCAATTATGCTCGCGCAAGGCAACAAGGTCGGGATGAGTGAAAAATCCGAAAATTAACAATGTTTAGCAATTAAGCCCATTTAAGCCCAATAATGTAAAAGTAAAAACAATGATTGTAAAAGTTGTCTAATTTCCATCTCTCTTTGGTTTGTACAGCTGTAAACTGTTAATCATGCTTATTAATCCTGACCTGAGCCTAGACCAAATTAAGGGCCTCTGAATAAGTTTTCCAACAAGGTATCATATGCCTTAATTGGGCTTAAGATGAGTAAGTTATGCCCATTTAAGTGAAGAAACATCATGGATCGCACACCGAACCGCGCCAGAGAACTCGGGACCCAATTTAGGCTTGATTTTGGCCTAATTAGACAATTCTTGTGACACCTGAAATGGTAGGTCTCTTCCTTATCTTTCTAGAGACAGCAAGATCACCAAAATCCGATATTCGTAGCTCTAGTTATCCGCTGCGCAAGGCAACAAGGCAGGATAAGTGAAAAATCAAAAAATTTACAATGTTTAGCAATGTAGCCCAATTAAGCCCAATAATGTACAAGCAAAAACAATGATTGTAAAAGTTGTCCAATTTCCGTCTCTCTCTGGCTTGTGCGGTTGTAAACTGCTAATTATGCTTATTAATCCGGACCTAACCCTAGACCAAATAAAGGGTCTCGAATAAGATATCCAACAAGGTATCATATACCATAATTGGGCTTAAGATGAGTAAGTTAGGCCCACTAAGTGAAGGAACATCATGGATTGCACATCGATCCGCACTGTGAGAACTCGGACCCAATTTAGCCTCGATTTTGGCCAAATTTGACAATTCATGTGACACCTGAAATTGTTGGTCTCTTCCTTATCTTTCTAGGGACAAAGCAAGATCACAAAAATCCGATATCTGTAGCTCAGATTATGCTCTGTGCAAGGCAACAAGGTCAGGATGAGTGAAAAATCCAAAAATTAACAATGTTTAGCAATTAAGCCCAATTAAGCCCAAAAATGTAAAAGCAAGATGGTAAAAGTTGTTTACTTTTCGTCTATCTCTGGCTTATACAGCTGTAAACTGCTATTTATGCTTATTAATCCTGGCCTAACCCT
>JAUPTC010000010.1:10056685-10080685 GCA_030762895.1 Sophora flavescens | reverse complement strand
CATGCCAACCCTTCACATGTGAGCACAAAAGAGAGTAATAGTAGGGCACATGTGGAGGACAATGAGTTGGCAGCTAGGGAGCGGGAGTTGGAAGTCCAACGCCATGAGCTTGAGCATGAGTTGGAAATGAAAAGGCGTGAGCTTGAGTTGGACTTCAAACGACGTGAGCTCGAAATTTTAACAAAGGTATGTATTCATTATTAATGTCCAAATTAGTCAAATAATTACTTGTGTTTTTTTTAATTATCAACTACTTATCTATTTTATTTTTCCTAAACTGAAGGCCAAGTCGACGTCGGTGTCGCTGTCACCTATCACTCGTATGTTCTCATTTGGTGAGGATTATGCGTTTGAGGTTTTTGAATGTCCATTGGAGCACGATGGATGGGTGGCACGCCCAGATCAACAGAGGATATTTAACTTTTGTGGTGACGATCTCGGGACCGCCTGCAGAAATAACGTCTGGATGGCCAGCACGGTTTTGAGTCTCTGGTGCACGTAAGTTAATTTTAATTTTATAACTTATTTATTTTTGGTATTTTTCCATTTAATAATTTATTTTAATTTCAATATATATGTTATGTAATTAACATCCACACCTTTTCATATCTTATGTATCTCCATCGTCTTCAGCTTGATAAGGGCGTTGCATCAGTTTACGGCTTCTTAGATCCGACAATCCTTGTGCCCGAATTCTTTCCTGGCGATGAATTTAGTAAATACATAGGGAGCTTGTTGGGAGACAATCAGAAAGAATTATATCTGGCTCCCTACTGTATGAAAAGCCATTGGCAGTTGTTAGTACTTCACCCGTCTAGGCATACTGTCATATTCTTATACTCTCTCCACCAAAAGCCGCCAGAGGTGGTGGTGGAAGCTGTAAATAAGTAAGTAACTAATCTTAAATTTAGTTTAAGTTTTAATATCAGTTATTTTTAGTTTATTACACACATGATATATGAATTTGTTAATGGACATGATTATTTGTTTATGATAGCGCGCTGAAGGCGAGTAGCATAAGTTGCGCCAACGGGAGAAGTAGGACTTCTAGGGCTAAGGCAAATCCTGAATGGACCTACCTCAAGGTTTGGTAGTTTATTTATCAAATCATTAATATTATAATTACTAATTTATATGTATATTCAACTGACATTGAAATTAATTTTGTTTGTAGTCTCGATTTCAAATAGACTTGTTGTTGTTGATCCGATCTAACCACTAGAGTTGGTGCAACTGTCTGCACTGGTTTAGTATATGGTCCCCATCTCCCTTGAGAACCACTCTCTACCCTCCTTGGAGAACCTGATCGATTAGGGCCTCGACTTCTTGGTTGTTTCATCTCAGCATCTTGCCTCTGGTCTATGCTGTCTATAGCACTGCAACTATCAACCAACTCCGGAAAACACTGAATATCTAAATACACTACAGCTCTTCGCAGCTCATGTCGCAATCCTTCTTCAAACCTTCTAAACCGCCAATCCTCATCTGGGAATCTCTGATAGAATTCTGAAAACTTAATCAGAGCCTCAAAGTGTGATACATAATCGCCTACAGTCATGTTTCCTTGTCGAAGACTAGTAAACTTCCTCTCCTTCGCATGTCGGACTACATTCGGAAAATAATTCTCGAAGAAGCATTCAGTAAACAACTGCCAGCAGATAATCCTACCCTCTAACTCCAGTAATCTTATCTTACCTCTCCACCAAGACTCTGCTTCTCCAGTTGGCATGTATGCAGCATAAGTCACTTTCCTCCCCTCCATGCAGCGCATGGTGTCAAATATCTTCTCTATCTCTTGTACCCACCATTCTGCCTTCTTTGGGTCATCGTCCCCTGGAAACTGTGGTGGCTTCCCTTTTAGGAAAATAATCAATTCTGCCTCCTCGCTTCAATGGTCATTATTTGATTCTCGCAGCCTCGCCGCTTCTTTGTTTATTTGTAGCATCTTCGTATTCTCTTTGTGTTTGAAATAGCAAGGTAGCAGCTATCGTTTCCATGATATTGGGAGTCGCAGATGACTCTCCTCCATTTCCATTAGGATTAACCTCACCATTGTCAGCTCCAATGGTTCCCTCAGGAGTTCTATCGCTACTAATAATCGGACTTCTTCTTCCATTAGCCATGATTCGGTAATGAAAAATCATCCTCTCTCATCAAGATGACATATAATACTACATAGACAGGTATATAAATACCATATGCCATACTAATGCTAATTATCGCATCGGGTTCGGACACACTACCCAACTTCTAAGCATAGTTAAAATCCGATGTGGACTCAACTAGACACGGCCAGTAACACATCCTAGACCTCACAGTCCGATTAGAATCGAATCGCTCCGATACCACCAAATGAGACACCCCACAGTGCCCATTGTATTATTACATTAAATCCTTAATTAGTTATTTACTTAATCGCGCGCTTATCGTTGGAAATACGTAAAAATTAAAAACTTAATTAATAATTAGATAACTTCTACAAATATACAACACACCAACTATTTTACATAAATATACACCTAAGTATCCTTTATCTTACACAACATTCTTATAACTAACGGAAACAAAACATCTTATGTGACTCACTGGCCTTAAACTAACTACACCACATTATTAGGATCAGTAGGTTGTTCTTCAGCATCAACTTCATACGGAACGTCGTTCAACTCTTCAACTATCTCCGTCTCGTATGGGGTTCCATCCATCTCCTCCGTAACATATTCGTTCATCTGGTCTTCTAACGTAACAAAGTAGACATACCCCAAAAATACAGAAATAGGGAGATAAGAAACAGTTCTATCATCATAAGTGGAAAAGATTCATAGCATATAATACAATAATAGTCACAGACACACATCATTCAAAATCACAATCATCCTCAATTCACTATATATCATCCTCTACCCTTCAACTCATGCAACTAGACCTTTATGCTTTGATGTGGCCACTACTACTCTGTCACACATCCCTCGTTAGGGATGCCAATCGATCGTCCAAGTGACACGTTCCCACGCCTAGTGAACATTCTTATCCATGGTAAGAATGCTCATGCAAAGCAATGACACTATAGCTGCACTGTATCGTCGGTGCACACCCTGATTCTCTCTCTCACTCTGTCAAGGGTGCTCATGCAAAGCAATGACACTATAGTTGCACAACCTAAATTCTAATTTGGAACGGTCCACGAGAACTTGGGACCTCGTGTATCTCAAATACACGGTTATGAACACCAATGCAACATATGATTCTCACCGACTTTTATCAATAACAACCTAGTACCTCAAGCTTTTCCTCATAACCTCCACTTACATACTATATCACATTACTTCTATACCATAATAGCGAGGCACTTCTAATTCATATTCAAAACTCTCACCCAAACAAAATACCTCCGAGCAATATTTATCTTTCCTTAAAATCATCTAAGCATAGTATCAAACCCAGCAGATCATGCATAACACATTAATCAACGAGAATATTCAAATATCTCAATATCATATAAGGCAATTTATCACAACCAAATCATAATAGTTCAACCAAATAAATAACAAAGTCAGACTGCATCACGGCCGGCCGTGATAGCCATCACGGCCGTGACGTACAACAAAGACAAGAATCCTACAACACGTAACCTGTCACGGCCTGGCCAAGACAACCATCACGCGTCGTGACAGACATACAGAAACATCCTCAATATCATAATTATTCAAACACCGAAACAATACGTCACATGCAGATGGAATACCTCAACCAGCGGATTCACAAACAGTCAAAAGTAAATAATTCAAACATCCTCAAATATGAATAATCAACCTAAGGCGATAAACCTACAATTCCCAAATCGTCATTGGTTTTACGGAAAAGATTTCAATACGATTTTGGTATTGTCGATTACTCGACCACTAATAGGGTTTAGGTCGCCCTACACCATTATTATAAATTATATACTACTTATCGATTCCGACGATGGAATGGTTCTTTCTCCCACCTGAGTTTGCACCGAAAACACGTACACAACGATCCTCGTTATCCCGCCATGAGTTAACACAATCACCTTCAACCAAACAACATAATTATAATTAATCAACTAACACCCATCTATGACACTTTAGGGCTAGGTTCGGCCAAGACTTAGAAATAGGTTTAGGATTATCTTCTTAATGTCATCTTTTGGATCCTAATTACTAGAGTCTTCACTAACATAGATTACTTATTACAAGACTAAAATTTGAAACAAAATCCTCTAACCTTTAGGGTTAGGGTTTCGGCCAAGGGCTGACTTTTAGGGTTCAAAATCCTTAAAATTCCTAATCATGATTAAGTCATAGATTAATGATCCTTGATTAACCTAAATCATGGATTAGTGACTAAACAACTAAAGTTGAAACTCAAAACTTTCTAACTCTTTTATACATAGATTCGGCCTCAACATAATCTTAGGGTTAGGGTTCTTAGTTTAATAAACCAACTTGGATTTATTAATCATACATACTAATAGCTTGATTAACAAGATCATTAATGAAAACCATGAACAAAAACTCTACCAAACCTACTTTGATAGATTCGGCCAAGGCTAGGTTTTCAAGAAAGAAATTTTTGATTGCTTCATGCTCTTGGATTTAGATAGTAGACATGATATCTAGAAGATAGAAAGTAGTTTCATCATCATTAGATTTTCCTAGGATTTATTATGATTTTTCAAAGTTCTAGGGTTTGAAACTTGAAAATGATGAATCACCATGATATAAGTCTTGAATCAAGAAACTATCTAAAGAACATAGACATGATTTAAGACAAAGATTAGGATTTACCTCTTGAGAATCAATGATGAAGAAAATCCAAGAACTTGCTTTGAAACTTAGAACTAAGAACTTAGAAACTTTAGAGTTTATAGAAAGCAAATAACCAAAGAACTAAATGAAAAGTGAGAGGAGGGTATTTATAGTGTTAGTGGCGCCATCATGGGAAGGTTCTAGATGATGATGAGTTGTCTTGATAAAGGATTCAAATGCAATTAAGTTCTAGGGACCAATTTGCAAAGATTCCACTAGTTGAAGGACTAGTTTGCAAATAGACAATAAAATGTCATGATGATGATTTTTGTCACATTAAATGCTAGCTTATCTTTGACTTAGTTGGCTGATTTTGGTGTCATAGATATTTTAGAGAAAACCTAACTTGTTGAAGAAGATTTGTTGAAGAAGATTGTTGAAGAAGATTGTTGAAGAAAAATCAAGAATGATGTAGAAAAGTGTGGAACATTCTAGAAAAATCTTGATTCATTCATCAAATGAGAAAGTCATCTTCTCTCATGGGCTTATGTATTTGGGCTTGACACATTTGGGCTTAGTTTCATTTTCTTGTTTGTTATGGGGCCCACTTGAAGATTTAAGCCTTTAAGCTTAAGATAAGAAACTTAAATGGGCTTTATGGACTCAACTATGAACTAGAAAAGTTTGGGCTTCTAAGCCACGACCATTTAAGGTTAGAAACAAGGATTTTAGCCCAATCCACTTGAAAAAACGAAAAAAACTAATTTAGGGACAAAAGTGTAATTTACATAAAGTTCAGGGACTTAACCGTAAATTTCTAAATTTTCTATTTAACCCTGAAAAACCTTCTAGACTTAAAAATATGATTCATCCCCTTGAATCATCTCAAAATCCTAAGATAAACCCTCTATCCACTCTTAGAAACTCTAATTTCCCTTCCGTCGTCTACCCGATTACGCTTTCCGCCCATAATACGTAAATTATTTTATTTTTTTCTGAAAATAATTCTAAAAATATAGAATCGTAGAAAATAAAATACTAAACTTAAGTATTTCGTTCACGAATTAAATTTTGGTTTTCTGAGCAAGAACTTTTCTTGTCAAAAAAACACAAAAAACGGCGGCACCTCGCCTGCCTCAATTTTCAACCAAAACTTCCCCGTAACCTTATGAAAATAAGTATAACAAGGAAATGACCTTGGTTTATCCAAAATCATTTTCTAAGTCTCAGATAAAAAAATATATATTTATATATTTATTACCGATATTACAAAGCAGCGAAAATCGGGGTGTTACATTACTACCCCTCTTAGAAAAAATTCCGTCCTCGGAATTTCTTAACTCAACACTAGACATCAACTTGTAATCTTATCTTAATCTAAAGCTCCAACAGTATATTTCTCATCGCTGTTTTTCCCCAACGGTAACTTCATAACAAAATTCATTCTTATATCGTTCTATTTATCCTCAAAACAATCCTTCATAACAAAATTCATTCTTATATCGTTCTATTTATCCTCAAAACAATCCATCACTACATTATATTCATTGTCCTTAACGTTTCACCTTGATCTATCATCCTTGAAGGACATAATTAAGACTTAATCATTTCATTCTTCTTACTACTGATCCATTAGAGAACTTTATTTCAACATCTAACTCCCGCAATTAACACCACAATCAATTTCAACATCTAACTTCTACAATTAACACCGCAATCGAACTACCCTAATTTCCTACTTCATGTATCCAATCACAGTCTTAGTTCCTTAAAATGTATTTCACTATTCTAGATTATATCAAAATCACACCTTTCAAGTCTCCAAATAAACATCTCAACATTCCGTAAGGTAAAATCAAAAGAACAACGCCTGTTAGGATTATCTAACTTAACAAATTTGAATTTCTCTAGTAACCTCAATTTACATCAAAAATCATCTTTTTCTGTTCATATTCAACTTAGGTGAAAGCTCATATTCAACTTAGGTGAAATTACTATATACACTTTCGTTTACTCTTCCGAAACTCATACAATCCATCTTAACTACGATCATTAATCATTGCCCTAGATTCCATAATGATACTATGCCTCGATCAACATTTGATTTATAGTAATTGTCTTACTCACTGATACTGATCTTAATCTTACCAGTCATATCTATATCTAAAAACTCCCATCACTTCCTATTTATCCTACTTTAGGGAAACAATACTTAGGTACTATATCTAGATTATATGTTGCTCAATAAAGTCTTCATTGCAATCCACAACCATCAGAGATTAAGGTGAAATCCTAACTCACCATTTAACAAGAACAACATATCATTATAACCATTATCTCAAAAATAATAGGCTACAAAACTTCAACCAAATCAATCCTATACTAGCTAAGCTCCAAACTAATTCGTTATCTCTTTATTATTTTCAAGGACTACCCATACTATCCAAATATATCAAGCACTTAAGATAAAGTTCCTTTAATAACAATTATCCCACAACAATCTATACTTTCACTGTAGTTGATTTTAAACAAGTATGAAAACCACAACTGACTAAAAAAACTTACGGATTTCCGTCACCATCTTCAGACTTTCCCACCAAGAACACGATTTCCACTTCCATAAGATTATCGACAAGTGTTTACAATAAATGTCATATTCTTAACAACTATATGACAATCGATGTCGAGACACATACCTTATATGAGATCTGCGAGTGAGAAGGTTCAACTCCCCTCATTGTAAACACTCTCCCGGTGACCCACCGTCCGCAATCTCTAGCTATATGACCAGGTTTTCCACAGTGGAAGCAACTAGGTTTTTCCGTGCAATCTCTAAAATGATGCAATCCTCTGCATCCGAAGCAAGCATAGACTTGTTGTTGTTGATCCGATCTAACCACTAGAGTTGGTGCAACTGTCTGCACTGGTTTAGTATATGGTCCCCATCTCCCTTGAGAACCACTCTCTACCCTCCTTGGAGAACCTGATCGATTAGGGCCTCGACTTCTTGGTTGTTTCATCTCAAAGCATCTTGCCTCTCGGTCTATGCTTGTCTATAGCACCGCAACTATCAACCAACTCCGGAAAACACCGAATATCTAAATACACTACACTCTTCGCAGCTCATGTCGCAATCCTTCTTCAAACCTTCTAAACCGCCAATCCTCATCTGGGAATCTCTGATAGAATTCTGAAAACTTAATCAGAGCCTCAAAGTGTGATACATAATCGCCTACAGTCATGTTTCCTTGTCGAAGACTAGTAAACTTCCTCTCCTTCGCATGTCGGACTACATTCGGAAAATAATTCTCGAAGAAGCATTCATAAAAACAACTCGCCAAAGAGATAATCCTACCCTCTAACTCCAAGTAATCTTATCTTACCTCTCCACCAAGACTCTGCTTCTCCAGTTGGCAGGTATGCAGCATAAGTCACTTTCCTCCCCTCCATGCAGCGCATGGTGTCAAATATCTTCTCTATCTCTTGTACCCACCATTCTGCCTTCTTTGGGTCATCGTCCCCTGGAAACTGTGGTGGCTTCCCTTTTAGGAAAATAATCAATTCCGCCTCCTCGCTTTCAATGGTCTGTTATTTGATTCTCAGTTCTGCCGCTCTTTGTTTATTTGTAGCATCTTCGTGATTCTGCTGTGTTTGAAATAGCAAGGTAGCGACTATCGTTTCCATGATATTGGGAGTCGCAGATGACTCTCCTCCATTTCCATTAGGATTAACCTCACCATTGTCAGCTCAATGGTTCCCTCAGGAGTTCTATCGCTACTAATAATCGGACTTCTTCTTCCATTAGCCATGATTCGAAATGAAATCATCCTCTCTCATCGATGACATATAATACTACATAGACAGGTATATAAATACCATATGCCATACTAATGCTAATTATCGCATCGGGTTCGGACACACTACCCAACTTCTAAGCATAGTTAAAATCCGATGTGGACTCAACTAGACACGGCAAGAATACATCCTAGACCTCACAAATCCGATTAGAATCGAATCGCTCGATACCACCAAATGAGACACCCCGTTGTGCCCCATTGTATTATTACATTAAATCCTTAATTAGTTATTTACTTAATCGCGCTTATCGTTGGAAATACGTAAAAATTAAAAACTTAATTAATAATTAGATAACTTCTACAAATATACAACACACCAACTATTTTACATAAATATACACCTAAGTATCCTTTATCTTACACAACATTCTTATAACTAACGGAAACAAAACATCTTATGTGACTCACTGGCCTTAAACTAACTACACCACATTATTAGGATCGTGAGGTTGTTCTTCAGCATCAACTTCATACGGAACGTCGTTCAACTCTTCAACTATCTCCGTCTCGTATGGGGTTCCATCCATCTCCTCCGTAACATATTCGTTCATCTGGTCTTCTAACGTAACAAAGTAGACATACCCCAAAAATACAGAAATAGGGAGATAAGAAACAGTTCTATCATCATAAGTGGAAAAGATTCATAGCATATAATACAATAATAGTCACAGACACGCATCATTCAAAATCACAATCATCCTCAATTCACTATATATCATCCTCTACCCTTCAACTCATGCAACTAGACCTTTATGCTGATGTGGCCACTACTACTCCTGTCACACATCCCTCGTTAGGGATGCCAGTCAGTCGTCCAAGTGACACGTTCCCGACGCCGGTGCACATTCTTATCCATGGTAAGAATGCTCATGCAAAGCAATGACACTATAGCTGCACTGTATCGTCGGTGCACACCCTGATTCTCTCTCTCACTCTGTCAAGGGTGCTCATGCAAAGCAATGACACTATAGTTGCACAACCTAAATTCTAATTTGGAACGGTCCACGAGAACTTCGGACCTCGTGTATCTCAAATACACGGTTATGAACACCAATGCAACATATGATTCTCACCGACTTTTATCAATAACAACCTAGTACCTCAAGCTTTTCCTCATAACCTCCACTTACATACTATATCACATTACTTCTATACCATAATAGCGAGGCACTTCTAATTCATATTCAAAACTCTCACCCAAACAAAATACCTCCGAGCAATATTTATCTTTCCTTAAAATCATCTAAGCATAGTATCAAACCCAGGCAGATCATGCATAACACATTAATCAACAGAATATTCAAATATCTCAATATCATATAAGGCAATTTATCACAACCAAATCATAATAGTTCAACCAAATAAATAACAAAGTCGAGACTCTGTCACGGCCTGGCCGTGATAGCCATCACGCCGTGATGGACAACAAAGACAAGAATCCTACAACACGGAACCTGTCACGGCCTGGCCAAGACAACCATCACGCGGTCGTGACAGACAAAGAAACATCCTCAATATCATAATTATTCAAACACCGAAACAATACGTCACATGCAGATGGAATACCTCAACCAGCGTATCACAAACAAATCAAAAGTAAATAATTCAAACATCCTCAAATATGAATAATCAACCTAAGGCGATAAACCTACAATTCCCAAATCGTCATTGGTTTTACGGAAAAAGATTTCAATACGATTTTGGTATTGTCGATTACTCGACCACTAGTAGGGTTTAGGTCGCCCTACACCATTATTATAAATTATATACTACTTATCGATTCCGACGATGGAATGGTTCTTTCTCCCACCTGAGTTTGCACCGAAAACACGTACACAACGATCCTCGTTATCCCGCCATGAGTTAACACAATCACCTTCAACCAAACAACATAATTATAATTAATCAACTAACACCCATCTATGACACTTTAGGGCTAGGTTCGGCCAAGACCTAGAAATAGGTTTAGGATTATCTTCTTAATGTCATCTTTTGGATCCTAATTACTAGAGTCTTCACTAACATAGATTACTTATTACAAGACTAAAATTTGAAACAAAATCCTCTAACCTTTAGGGTTAGGGTTTCGGCCAAGGGCTGACTTTTAGGGTTCAAAATCCTTAAAATTCCTAATCATGATTAAGTCATAGATTAATGATCCTTGATTAACCTAAATCATGGATTAGTGACTAAACAACTAAAGTTGAAACTCAAAACTTTCTAACTCTTTTATACATAGATTCGGCCTCAACATAATCTTAGGGTTAGGGTTCTTAGTTTAATAAACCAACTTGGATTTATTAATCATACATACTAATAGCTTGATTAACAAGATCATTAATGAAAACCATGAACAAAAACTCTACCAAACCTACTTTGATAGATTCGGCCAAGGCTAGGTTTTCAAGAAAGAAATTTTTGATTGCTTCATGCTCTTGGATTTAGATAGTAGACATGATATCTAGAAGATAGAAAGTAGTTTCATCATCATTAGATTTTCCTAGGATTTATTATGATTTTTCAAAGTTCTAGGGTTTGAAACTTGAAAATGATGAATCACCATGATATAAGTCTTGAATCAAGAAACTATCTAAAGAACATAGACATGATTTAAGACAAAGATTAGGATTTACCTCTTGAGAATCAATGATGAAGAAAATCCAAGAACTTGCTTTGAAACTTAGAACTAAGAACTTAGAAACTTTAGAGTTTATAGAAAGCAAATAACCAAAGAACTAAATGAAAAGTGAGAGGAGGGTATTTATAGTGTTAGTGGCGCCATCATGGGAAGGTTCTAGATGATGATGAGTTGTCTTGATAAAGGATTCAAATGCAATTAAGTTCTAGGGACCAATTTGCAAAGATTCCACTAGTTGAAGGACTAGTTTGCAAATAGACAATAAAATGTCATGATGATGATTTTTGTCACATTAAATGCTAGCTTATCTTTGACTTAGTTGGCTGATTTTGGTGTCATAGATATTTTAGAGAAAACCTAACTTGTTGAAGAAGATTTGTTGAAGAAGATTGTTGAAGAAGATTGTTGAAGAAAAATCAAGAATGATGTAGAAAAGTGTGGAACATTCTAGAAAAATCTTGATTCATTCATCAAATGAGAAAGTCATCTTCTCTCATGGGCTTATGTATTTGGGCTTGACACATTTGGGCTTAGTTTCATTTTCTTGTTTGTTATGGGGCCCACTTGAAGATTTAAGCCTTTAAGCTTAAGATAAGAAACTTAAATGGGCTTTATGGACTCAACTATGAACTAGAAAAGTTTGGGCTTCTAAGCCACGACCATTTAAGGTTAGAAACAAGGATTTTAGCCCAATCCACTTGAAAAAACGAAAAAAACTAATTTAGGGACAAAAGGGTAATTTACAGAAAGTTCAGGGACTTAACCGTAAATTTCGAAATTTTCTATTTAACCCTGAAAAACCTTCTAGACTTAAAAATATGATTCATCCCCTTGAATCATCTCAAAATCCTAAGATAAACCCTCTATCCACTCTTAGAAACTCTAATTTCCCTTCCGTCGTCTACCCGATTACGCTTTCCGCCCATAATACGTAAATTATTTTATTTTTTTCTGAAAATAATTCTAAAAATATAGAATCGTAGAAAATAAAATACTAAACTTAAGTATTTCGTTCACGAATTAAATTTTGGTTTTCTGAGCAGTAAACTTTTACTGTCAGCGAAAACACAGAAAACGGCAGACCGGCTTCCGTCTGAATTTTCAACCAAAAACTTCCCCGTAACCTTATGAAAATAAGTATAACAAGGAAATGACCTTGGTTTATCCAAAATCATTTTCTAAGTCTCAGATAAAAAAATATATATTTATATATTTATTACCGATATTACAAAGCAGCGAAAATCGGGGTGTTACATTACTACCCCTCTTAGAAAAAATTCCGTCCTCGGAATTTCTTAACTCAACACTAGACATCAACTTGTAATCTTATCTTAATCTAAAGCTCCAACAGTATATTTCTCATCGCTGTTTTTCCCCAACGGTAACTTCATAACAAAATTCATTCTTATATCGTTCTATTTATCCTCAAAACAATCCTTCATAACAAAATTCATTCTTATATCGTTCTATTTATCCTCAAAACAATCCATCACTACATTATATTCATTGTCCTTAACGTTTCACCTTGATCTATCATCCTTGAAGGACATAATTAAGACTTAATCATTTCATTCTTCTTACTACTGATCCATTAGAGAACTTTATTTCAACATCTAACTCCCGCAATTAACACCACAATCAATTTCAACATCTAACTTCTACAATTAACACCGCAATCGAACTACCCTAATTTCCTACTTCATGTATCCAATCACAGTCTTAGTTCCTTAAAATGTATTTCACTATTCTAGATTATATCAAAATCACACCTTTCAAGTCTCCAAATAAACATCTCAACATTCCGTAAGGTAAAATCAAAAGAACAACGCCTGTTAGGATTATCTAACTTAACAAATTTGAATTTCTCTAGTAACCTCAATTTACATCAAAAATCATCTTTTCTGTTCATATTCAACTTAGGTGAAAGCTCATATTCAACTTAGGTGAAATTACTATATACACTTTCGTTTACTCTTCCGAAACTCATACAATCCATCTTAACTACGATCATTAATCATTGCCCTAGATTCCATAATGATACTATGCCTCGATCAACATTTGATTTATAGTAATTGTCTTACTCACTGATACTGATCTTAATCTTACCAGTCATATCTATATCTAAAAACTCCCATCACTTCCTATTTATCCTACTTTAGGGAAACAATACTTAGGTACTATATCTAGATTATATGTTGCTCAATAAAGTCTTCATTGCAATCCACAACCATCAGAGATTAAGGTGAAATCCTAACTCACCATTTAACAAGAACAACATATCATTATAACCATTATCTCAAAAATAATAGGCTACAAAACTTCAACCAAATCAATCCTATACTAGCTAAGCTCCAAACTAATTCGTTATCTCTTTATTATTTTCAAGGACTACCCATACTATCCAAATATATCAAGCACTTAAGATAAAGTTCCTTTAATAACAATTATCCCACAACAATCTATACTTTCACTGTAGTTGATTTTAAACAAGTATGAAAACCACAACTGACTAAAAAAACTTACGGATTTCCGTCACCATCTTCAGACTTTCCCACCAAGAACACGATTTCCACTTCCATAAGATTATCGACAAGTGTTTACAATAAATGTCATATTCTTAACAACTATATGACACTGATGTCAGACACATACCTTATATGAGATCTGCAGAGTGAGAAGGTTCAACTCCCCTCATTGTAAACACTCTCCCAGTGACCCACTGTCCGCAATCTCTAGCTATATGACCAGGTTTTCCACAGTGGAAGCAACTAGGTTTTTCCGTGCAATCTCTAAAATGATGCAATCCTCTGCATCCGAAGCAAGCATAGACTTGTTGTTGTTGATCCGATCTAACCACTAGAGTTGGTGCAACTGTCTGCACTGGTTTAGTATATGGTCCCCATCTCCCTTGAGAACCACTCTCTACCCTCCTTGGAGAACCTGATCGATTAGGGCCTCGACTTCTTGGTTGTTTCATCTCAGCATCTTGCCTCTGGTCTATGCTGTCTATAGCACTGCAACTATCAACCAACTCCGGAAAACACTGAATATCTAAATACACTACAGCTCTTCGCAGCTCATGTCGCAATCCTTCTTCAAACCTTCTAAACCGCCAATCCTCATCTGGGAATCTCTGATAGAATTCTGAAAACTTAATCAGAGCCTCAAAGTGTGATACATAATCGCCTACAGTCATGTTTCCTTGTCGAAGACTAGTAAACTTCCTCTCCTTCGCATGTCGGACTACATTCGGAAAATAATTCTCGAAGAAGCATTCAGTAAACAACTGCCAGCAGATAATCCTACCCTCTAACTCCAGTAATCTTATCTTACCTCTCCACCAAGACTCTGCTTCTCCAGTTGGCATGTATGCAGCATAAGTCACTTTCCTCCCCTCCATGCAGCGCATGGTGTCAAATATCTTCTCTATCTCTTGTACCCACCATTCTGCCTTCTTTGGGTCATAGTCCCCTCGGAACTGTGGTGGCTTCCCTTTTAGGAAAATAATCAATTCTGCCTCCTCAGTTTCAATGGCTGTTATTTGATTCTGCAGTTCCTGCTGCTCTTTGTTTATTTGTAGCATCTTCGTATTCTGCTGTGTTTGAAATAGCAAGGTAGCAGCTATCGTTTCCATGATATTGGGAGTCGCAGATGACTCTCCTCCATTTCCATTAGGATTAACCTCACCATTGTCAGCTCCAATGGTTCCCTCAGGAGTTCTATCGCTACTAATAATCGGACTTCTTCTTCCATTAGCCATGATTCGGTAACAGAAATCATCCTCTCTCATCAGTATGACATATAATACTACATAGACAGGTATATAAATACCATATGCCATACTAATGCTAATTATCGCATCGGGTTCGGACACACTACCCAACTTCTAAGCATAGTTAAAATCCGATGTGGACTCAACTAGACACGGCCAGTAACACATCCTAGACCTCACAGTCCGATTAGAATCGAACTGCTCTGATACCACCAAATGAGACACCCCGTTGTGCCCCATTGTATTATTACATTAAATCCTTAATTAGTTATTTACTTAATCGCGCGCTTATCGTTGGAAATACGTAAAAATTAAAAACTTAATTAATAATTAGATAACTTCTACAAATATACAACACACCAACTATTTTACATAAATATACACCTAAGTATCCTTTATCTTACACAACATTCTTATAACTAACGGAAACAAAACATCTTATGTGACTTACTGGCCTTAAACTAACTACACCACATTATTAGGATCAGTAGGTTGTTCTTCAGCATCAACTTCATACGGAACGTCGTTCAACTCTTCAACTATCTCCGTCTCGTATGGGGTTCCATCCATCTTCTCCGTAACATATTCGTTCATCTGGTCTTCTAACGTAACAAAGTAGACATACCCCAAAAATACAGAAATAGGGAGATAAGAAACAGTTCTATCATCATAAGTGGAAAAGATTCATAGCATATAATACAATAATAGTCACAGACACGCATCATTCAAAATCACAATCATCCTCAATTCACTATATATCATCCTCTACCCTTCAACTCATGCAACTAGACCTTTATGCTGATGTGGCCACTACTACTCCTGTCACACATCCCTCGTTAGGGATGCCAGTCAGTCGTCCAAGTGACACGTTCCCCACGCCGGTGCACATTCTTATCCATGGTAAGAATGCTCATGCAAAGCAATGACACTATAGCTGCACTGTATCGTCGGTGCACACCCTGATTCTCTCTCTCACTCTGTCAAGGGTGCTCATGCAAAGCAATGACACTATAGTTGCACAACCTAAATTCTAATTTGGAACGGTCCACGAGAACTTCGGACCTCGTGTATCTCAAATACACGGTTATGAACACCAATGCAACATATGATTCTCACTGACTTTTATCAATAACAACCTAGTACCTCAAGCTTTTCCTCATAACCTCCACTTACATACTATATCACATTACTTCTATACCATAATAGCGAGGCACTTCTAATTCATATTCAAAACTCTCACCCAAACAAAATACCTCCGAGCAATATTTATCTTTCCTTAAAATCATCTAAGCATAGTATCAAACCCAGGCAGATCATGCATAACACATTAATCAACAGAATATTCAAATATCTCAATATCATATAAGGCAATTTATCACAACCAAATCATAATAGTTCAACCAAATAAATAACAAAGTCAGACTCTGTCACGGCCTGGCCGTGATAGCCATCACGGCCGTGACAGACAACAAAGACAAGAATCCTACAACACAGAACCTGTCACGGCCTGGCCAAGACAACCATCACGGTCGTGACAGACAGCAAACATCCTCAATATCATAATTATTCAAACACCGAAACAATACGTCACATGCAGATGGAATACCTCAACCAGCGTATCACAAACAGTCAAAAGTAAATAATTCAAACATCCTCAAATATGAATAATCAACCTAAGGCGATAAACCTACAATTCCCAAATCGTCATTGGTTTTACGGAAAAGATTTCAATACGATTTTGGTATTGTCGATTACTCGACCACTAGTAGGGTTTAGGTCGCCCTACACCATTATTATAAATTATATACTACTTATCGATTCCGACGATGGAATGGTTCTTTCTCCCACCTGAGTTTGCACCGAAAACACGTACACAACGATCCTCGTTATCCCGCCATGAGTTAACACAATCACCTTCAACCAAACAACATAATTATAATTAATCAACTAACACCCATCTATGACACTTTAGGGCTAGGTTCGGCCAAGACCTAGAAATAGGTTTAGGATTATCTTCTTAATGTCATCTTTTGGATCCTAATTACTAGAGTCTTCACTAACATAGATTACTTATTACAAGACTAAAATTTGAAACAAAATCCTCTAACCTTTAGGGTTAGGGTTTCGGCCAAGGGCTGACTTTTAGGGTTCAAAATCCTTAAAATTCCTAATCATGATTAAGTCATAGATTAATGATCCTTGATTAACCTAAATCATGGATTAGTGACTAAACAACTAAAGTTGAAACTCAAAACTTTCTAACTCTTTTATACATAGATTCGGCCTCAACATAATCTTAGGGTTAGGGTTCTTAGTTTAATAAACCAACTTGGATTTATTAATCATACATACTAATAGCTTGATTAACAAGATCATTAATGAAAACCATGAACAAAAACTCTACCAAACCTACTTTGATAGATTCGGCCAAGGCTAGGTTTTCAAGAAAGAAATTTTTGATTGCTTCATGCTCTTGGATTTAGATAGTAGACATGATATCTAGAAGATAGAAAGTAGTTTCATCATCATTAGATTTTCCTAGGATTTATTATGATTTTTCAAAGTTCTAGGGTTTGAAACTTGAAAATGATGAATCACCATGATATAAGTCTTGAATCAAGAAACTATCTAAAGAACATAGACATGATTTAAGACAAAGATTAGGATTTACCTCTTGAGAATCAATGATGAAGAAAATCCAAGAACTTGCTTTGAAACTTAGAACTAAGAACTTAGAAACTTTAGAGTTTATAGAAAGCAAATAACCAAAGAACTAAATGAAAAGTGAGAGGAGGGTATTTATAGTGTTAGTGGCGCCATCATGGGAAGGTTCTAGATGATGATGAGTTGTCTTGATAAAGGATTCAAATGCAATTAAGTTCTAGGGACCAATTTGCAAAGATTCCACTAGTTGAAGGACTAGTTTGCAAATAGACAATAAAATGTCATGATGATGATTTTTGTCACATTAAATGCTAGCTTATCTTTGACTTAGTTGGCTGATTTTGGTGTCATAGATATTTTAGAGAAAACCTAACTTGTTGAAGAAGATTTGTTGAAGAAGATTGTTGAAGAAAAATCAAGAATGATGTAGAAAAGTGTGGAACATTCTAGAAAAATCTTGATTCATTCATCAAATGAGAAAGTCATCTTCTCTCATGGGCTTATGTATTTGGGCTTGACACATTTGGGCTTAGTTTCATTTTCTTGTTTGTTATGGGGCCCACTTGAAGATTTAAGCCTTTAAGCTTAAGATAAGAAACTTAAATGGGCTTTATGGACTCAACTATGAACTAGAAAAGTTTGGGCTTCTAAGCCACGACCATTTAAGGTTAGAAACAAGGATTTTAGCCCAATCCACTTGAAAAAACGAAAAAAACTAATTTAGGGACAAAAGGGTAATTTACAGAAAGTTCAGGGACTTAACCGTAAATTTCGAAATTTTCTATTTAACCCTGAAAAACCTTCTAGACTTAAAAATATGATTCATCCCGTTGAATCATCTCAAAATCCTAAGATAAACCCTCTATCCACTCTTAGAAACTCTAATTTCCCTTCCGTCGTCTACCCGATTACGCTTTCCGCCCATAATACGTAAATTATTTTATTTTTTTCTGAAAATAATTCTAAAAATATAGAATCGTAGAAAATAAAATACTAAACTTAAGTATTTCGTTCACGAATTAAAATTTGGTTTTACGAGCATAAACTTTTTCACAACTGAAAACACGAAAACGGCAGATCGGCCTAAGCTCGAATTTTCAACCAAAAACTTCCCCGTAACCTTATGAAAATAAGTATAACAAGGAAATGACCTTGGTTTATCCAAAATCATTTTCTAAGTCTCGGATAAAAAAATATATATTTATATATTTATTACCGATATTACAAAGCAGCGAAAATCGGGGTGTTACAACCAACATCTAATATTTGTAGCTGTATTTATGCTCTGCACAACGCAACAAGGTCAGGATGATTGAAAAATCCGAAAATTAACAATGTTTAGCAATTAAGCCCAATAATGTAAAAGCAAAAACAGTGATTGTAAAAGTTGTCTAATTTCCGTCTCTCTCTGGCTTGTGCGGCTGTAAACTGCTATTTATGCTTATTAATCCTGACCTAACCCTAGACCAAATTAAGGGCCTCTGAATAAGATTTCCATCCAGGTGTCATATGCCTTAATTGGGCTTAAGATGAGTAAGTTAGGCCCATTTAAGTGAACGAACATCATGGACTGCGCACTGATCCGTTCAGGAGAACTCGGGACCCAATTTAGCCTTGATTTTGAGCTAATTTGATAATTCTTTTGAAACCTGAAATTGTAGGTCTCTTCCTTATCTTTCTAGGGACAACAAGATCACCAAAATCCGATATATTTAGCTCTAATTATCCTCTGCACAAGGCAACAAGGTCAGAATGAGTGAAAAATCCGAAAATTAACAAAGTTTAGCAATTAAGCACAATTAGGCCCAATAATGTAGAAGCAAAAACGATGATTGTAAAAGTTGTATAATTTCTGTCTCTCTCTGGCTTGTGCGGCTGTAAACTGGTATTTATGCTTATTAATCCTGACCTAACCCTTGACCAAATTAAGGGCCTCTGAATAAGCTTTCCAACAAGGTATCATATGCCTTAATTGGGCATAAGATGAGTAAGTTAGGCCCATTTCAGTGAAGGAACATCCTGGACTGCGCACTGATCCGTACCAAAGAACTCGTGACCCAATCTAACCTTGATTTTGGCCTAATTCGACAATTCTTGTGAAACCTGAAATTGTAGGTCTCTGCATTATCTTTTTAGGAACAGCAAGATCACCAAAATCCGATTTCTGTAGCTCTAGTTTTGCTCTGCGCAAGGCAACAAGGTCATGATTAGTGAAAAATCTGAAAATTAACAATGTTTAGCAATTAAGCCCAATAATGTAAAAGCAAAAACATTGATTGTAAAAGTTTTCTAATTTTCGTCTCTCTCTGGCTTGTGCGGCTGTAAACTTCTATTTATGCTTATTTATCCTGATCAAACCCCAGGCCAAATTAAGGGCCTCTGAATAAGCTTTCCATCAAGGTATCATATGCCTTAATTGGGCTTAAGATGAGTAATTTAGGCCCATTTAAGTGAAGGAACATCATGGACTACGTACCGATCCGCGCCAGAGAACTCTGGACCCAATTTAGCCTTGATTTTGGCCTAATTTGACAATTCTTGTGAAACCTGAAATTGTAGGTCTCTTCCATATCTTTCTAGGGACAACAAGCTCTACGCAAGGCAACAATGTCAGGATGAGTGAAAAATCCGAAAATTAACAATGTTTAGCAATTTAGCCCAATTAAGCCCAATAATGTAAAAGCAAAAACAATGATTGTAAAAGTTGTCTAATTTACGTCTCTCTCTGACTTGTGGGGCTGTAAACTGCTATTTATCCTTATTAATCATGACCTAACCCTAGACCAAATTAAGGGCCTCTGAATAAGCTTTCCGACAAGGTATCATATGCCTTAATTGGCATTAAGATGAGTAAGTTAGGCCCAATTAAGTGAACGAACATCATGGACTGCGCACTGATCCGTTCAGGAGAACTCGGGACCCAATTTAGCCTTGATTTTGAGCTAATTTGATAATTCTTTTGAAACCTGAAATTGTAGGTCTCTTCCTTTTCTTTCTAGGGACAGCAAGATCACCAAAATCCGATATCTGTAGCTCTAATTATCCTCTGCGCAAGGCAACAAGGTCAGGATGAGTGAAAAATCCGAAAATTAACAACGTTTAGCAATTAAGCACAATTAAGCCCAATAATGTAGAAGCAAAAATAATGATTGTAAAAGTTGTATAATTTCCGTCTCTCTCTCGCTTGTGCGGCTGTAAACTGCTATTTATGCTTATTAATCTTGACCTAACCCTTGACCAAAATAAGGGCCTCTGAATAAGCTTTCCAACAAGGTATCATATGCCTTAATTGGGCTTAAGATGAGTAAGTTAGGCCCATTTCAGTGAAGGAACATCATGGGCTGCGCACTGATCCGTACCAAAGAACTCGGGACCCAATTTAACCTTGATTTTGGCCTAATTCGACAATTCTTGTCAAACCTGAAATTGTAGGTCTCTGCCTTATCTTTTTAGGAACAGCAAGATCACCAAAATCCGACTTCTGTAGGTCTAGTTTTGCTCTGCGCAAGGCAACAAGGTTAGGATGAGTGAAAAATCTGAAAATTAACAATGTTTAGCAATTAAGCCCAATAATGTAAAAGCAAAAACATTGATTGTAAAAGTTGTCTAATTTTCGTCTCTCTCTGGCTTGTGCGGCTGTAAACTACTATTTATGCTTATTTATCCTGACCTAACCCTAGACCAAATTAAGGGCCTCTGAATAAGCCTTCCATCAAGGTATCATATGCCTTAATTGGGCTTAAGATGAGTAAGTTAGGCCCATTTAAGTGAAGGAACATCATGGACTGTGCACTGATCCGCGCCAGAGAACTCTGGACCCAATTTAGCCTTGATTTTGGCCTAATTTGACAATTCTTGTGAAACCTGAAATTGTAGGTCTCTTCTTTATCTTTCTAGGGACAACATGCTCTACGCAAGGCAACAATGTCAAGATGAGTGAAAAATCCGAAAATTAACAATGTTTAGTAATTAAGCCCAATTAAGCGCAATAATGTAAAAGCAAAAAGAATGATTGTAAAAGTTGTCTAATTTCCGTCTCTCTCTGGCTAGTGCAGCTATAAACTGCTATTATGCTTATTAATCCCGACGTAACCCTTGAACAAATTAAGGGCCTATGAATAAGCTTTCCAACAAGGTATCATATGCCTTAATTGGGCTTAAGATGAGTAAGTTAGGCCCATTTAAGTGAAGGAACATAATGGATTGCGCAATGATCCGCGCCAGAGAACTCGGGACCCAATTTAGCCTTGATTTTGGTCTAATTTGACAATTCTTGTGAAACTCGAAATTGTAGGTCTCTTCCTTATCTTTCTAGGGAAAGCAAGATCACCAAAATCCGCTATCTGCACCTCTAGTTATGCTCTGCGCAAGGCAAAAAGGTCTGGAAGAGTGAAAAATCTGAAAATTAACAATGTTTAGCAATTAAGCCCAATTAAGCCCAATAATGAAAAAGCAAAAACAATGATTGTAAAAGTTGTCTAATTTCCGTCTCTCTCTGGCTTGTGGGGTTGTAAACTGCTATTTTTGCTTATTAATCCTGACCTAACCCTAGACCAAATTAAGGGCCTTTGAATAAGCTTTCCAACAAGGTATCATATGCCTTAGTTGGGCTTAAGATGAGTAAGTTAAGGCTATTTAAGGGTAGGAACATCATGGACTGCGCACTGATCCGCTCTAGAGAACTCGGGACCCAATATAGCCTTGATTTTGGCCTAATTTGATAATTCTTGTGAAACCTGAAATTGTAGGTCTCTTCCTTATCTTTTAGGGACAGCAAGATCACCAAAATCTGATATCTGTAGCTCTAGTAATGTTCTGCGCAAGTGAACAAGGTCAGGATGAGTGAAATATCCGAAAATTAACAATGTTTAGAAATTAAGCCCAATTAAGACCAATAATGTAAAACCAAAAACAATGATTGTAGAAGTTGTCTAATTTCTTTCTCTCTCTGGCTTGTGCGGCTGTAAACTGCTATTTATGCTTATTAATCCTGACCTAATCCTAGACCAAATTAAGGGCCTCAAAATAAGTTTTCCAACAAGGTATCATATGCCTTAATTGGGCTTAAGATGAGTATGTTAGGCCAATTTAAGTGAAGGAACATCATTCTGTCTCTCTCTGGCTTGTGCGGATATAAACTGCTATTTCTGCTTATTAATCCTGACCTAACCCTAGAACAAATTAAGGGCCTCTAAATAAGTTTTCCAATAAGGTATCATATTCCTTAATTGGGCTTAAGATGAGTAAGTTAGGCCCATTTAAGTGAAGGAACATCATGGAAAGAGCACTGATACACGCCAGGGAACTCGGGACCTAATTAAGCTTTGATCACCAAAATCCGATATCTGTAGCTCTAGTTATGCTCTGCACAAGGTAACAAGGTTAGGATGAGTGAAAAATCCGAAAATTAACAATGTTTAGAAATTAAGCCCAATAATGTAAAAGCAAAAATAATGATTGTAAAAGTTGTCTAATTTTCTTCTCTCTCTGGCTTGTACGGCTGTAAACTGCTAATTATGCTTATTAATCCTGACCTAACCCTAGACCAAATTAAGGGCCTCTGAATAAGCATTCCAACAAGGTATCATATGCCTTAATAGGGTTTCAGATGAGTAAGTTAGGCCCATTTAAGTGAAGGAACATAATGGACTGCGCACTGATCCGTGCCAGAGAAATCGGAACCCAATTTAGCCTTGATTTTGGCCTGAAATTGTAGGTCTCTTCCTTATCTTTCTAGGGACAGCAAGATAACCAAAATTCGATATCTATAGCTCTAGTTATGCTCTGCGCAAGGCAACAAGGTCAGGATGAGTGAAAATCCGAAAATTAACAATGTTTAGCAATTAAGACCAATTAAGCCCAATAATATAAAAGCAAAAACAATGATTGTAAAAGTTGTCTAATTTCCGTCTCTCTCTGGTTTGTGCGGCTATAAACAACTATTTGTGCTTCTTAATCCTGACCTAATCCTAGACCAAATTAAGGGCCTCTGAATAAGCTTTCCAACAAGGTATCATATGCCTTAATTGGGCTTAAGATGAGAAAAGTTAAGCCCTTTTAAGTGAAGGAACATCATGGACTGCGCACTGATCCGTGCCAGAGAACTCGGGACCCAATTTAGCCTTGATTTTGGCCTAATTTGACAATTCTTGTGAAACATGAAATTGTAGGTCTCTTCCTTATCTTTCTAGGGACAGCAAGATCACCAAAATCCGATATCTGTAGCTCTAGTTATGATCTGCGAAAGGCAACAAGGTCAGGATGAGTGAAAAATCCGAAAATTAACAATGTTTAGCA
>JAUPTC010000010.1:10015795-10056185 GCA_030762895.1 Sophora flavescens | reverse complement strand
TGAGGTTATGTAATCCTTTATTTTTAATTGCTTTTACCTTTTCAATACCATTGCATATTTCTCGTTTGTTATTTCATAGGTAATATTGTATTGATTTATTTGATGTTAATTTCCTATACATAATCGTTGTTAATCTCGTCATGTTCATTCTTGATCGCTTGATCGGGGATGAGCGCTAATCCCGTTTGTTATTTCGGAATAGAATTTGCATCCATAGTAGCAATTACGCTGTTAGTTAAGCATCAAAATGAAAGTGGGATTAGAATCTTCTTAGGCTCGGGTTATATTAACCAAGGATAGTCGGGAATTTTGAGAAGTAGATTAATCGTTGCTTGATAACCGATAAAACCCTTTTCAAATCGCTTTGTTTTTGATTCTTTCGCTTTGTTTGTTTCTTAATTGCATTCCAATCCAAACCCCCCCCCAAAACTTATTTTTGTGAAGTAATATTCTCGTAGAAGTCCTTAGAGACGATATCCGAGTTGTCGCACTATACTACACTTTTAAACTCGCTGCTCTTTTTCATTCTGCGCGATGTTGCCAATAAAAAATTGGAGCGCGCTGTCGTGGGACTCGAGTTGATATTTTCTCAATTTGTTTTTTATTTTATTTTCTTTTTTTCTTTTTATTTTCTGTCTGCTTTGAATTGTCCGGCTACTAGGTCTCATTACCCCAACTGTGTGATTTTGACCTAAATTGAAAGAATATTAAACAAACTGGTAGGGAATTTTGCCAGCACTAGTGGAAATTCCACTTTAAAACCTGTTGAAAACATGGGAGACTGTAGGGACATTGGGGCAGCTTGCTGCCCTGATGTCAACTATAATGGATTATGTATTTCTTATCCTCTGAGCCGATACCCCTTTGAGTTAAAATCTGGCTTTATTCACCGCTGTCTAAGTTTACTGGTCTCACAGGGTGTAGGATCCACACAAGCACTTGAAAGAATTCCAAGTTGTATGCTCCTACAACCTCGAGAGCAGTTAGTGAGCTCACCGAGACAGATGCCTGGTTTTCCATTTTCACTCCAAGGAGCTGCAAAGGATTGGCTATCGTACTTGAGCCTAACTCCATCACAATCTTGGAAACGATTCGAGGTGTTTTAGAAAAGGTATTTTTCCCGCTTCAAGAGCCGCCAATAAGGAAAGAGATACTGGCATAAGGCAAGGGAAACGAGTCACTAGCCGAGCATCGGGAAAGGTTTAAAAATTTGTCTCTAGTTGCCCCCAAAGATCAAATTTCTGAACAAACTCCTGGTCCAATACTTTATACGGATTGCTGCCATGGATGTAGGACCTGGATGCCGCGAGCTGGGGGAGCATTAGTCGATAAGCACCTTACCGGGCTAAGCAACTTATTGAGAACATGTCATTGAATTCCCAGCAGCATTTCCTTACAAGAAGAAATTTATTGAACCAAGAGGTGGTATAGATCTATAGTTCATCTTCTAACCAGTTCCTTGAGAATAGATTGATGAGCCGACTCCTTTCGGAAGACAATTGGCAATAGACAAGGTTCAAACTAAGAAGTTATGTAGCATGTGCAATGAACTGAACTCTTTTGATCCACGCCCAATCCAGAGAAGAGATGGGAAGCACCTCAAAGCCATGCAATTAACCCCTATAATCATGAGGCAAATGGGACCCGGACACATTCCGCACTTCTAACACTGGCACCATCCTAGCTGAGAATTCACCTTAACCTGCCAGGGGAACTCTTCTTCCTAACAATTTCCCCAATGGCACTGTGGACCATCCTCCGATGACTACTTCCTGCACCTTCTCCGACCATCATTAGAAGACTTGTAAACAAACGGCTGCATCTAGTGTACAACCAGAGAGAGGACTGATGAAGTATTCTGCATTGCATACGTCATTGGACAAGCCTCACATCCATGAATAGCACAACAAGGTCAGGGGACAAACCAGCTGCCGCATACCCGATGATAAACTCCTACCGCCTCCAACCCTACGCGACCGCCACTCCTCTGTGATCCGGGAAAGGCTATTGAGGCCACTGGAGGATGAAGAAATTGTTAAGGCTACTCAGCCCACCGACGAGGCTACCTCTGAGCTTCTGGTTGAAGCTGAAACCAAGAGCATATAGACCACCCATTCCATTTCCACACAATTCAAAAAAATTTGGAGTACTTAGGTGAGAATAAAGAGAAGTGAGATTCTTGATGTTTTCTGAAGTAGTCGTTAACATCCCAATCGTTGGATGTGACTAGCAAGTGCCTGGGATATGCTAAATTTCCCAAGGACCTATGCAATAAAAAAGAGGAAAATGAAGACTAATGAGGGGGTTGACTTGGGAACGAATGTCTCAGCCGCTTATCCACCAAAGATAGAGAGAGTTGCTTTTATAGGCCCCATCATATCGCCACGAAAGTGCAAGGATCCGCACCTTCACTATCCCACGCACTATCGGGGACAAGAAGTTTGAAAACTGTATGTTGACTTCGGGCATCAATCAATGTCATGCCTACCTCCATCTTTAATAACCTTGATCTCTGGGCCATGGCTGCAAAAGATATGTGTCTTACCATTCGCTGGTTAATGAGACTCAAGTTCACCCACGGGGATGGTAGAGATGTCCAGTCCAAGTTGATGATTTGATATTCCTCAAGGGACTTTGATATCCTAGATATATGAGACCTACCCAGATCACCCATAATCTTGGGAAGACTGCTCATGGTGACATAAGACCAAGATTGAGGTTTGTGATGGGACTATGTCGATGGAGTTTGGTGGTATCGTGCACAAGATTTTGATGCTGGGCACTCAGTAGGGGAGCACTTAAGATTCCACTTGATTGCCGTCTGAGCTCATCGAGGACACTCATGATCCTTATTTGATTTTCCGTTATTTCGGGTTTTGATGATGTATATACTGTACTAACTCGCACTAACACTAACCCATGTTCCGCTTGTTCCCGAGTTTTCGATTTACAATGCAGTGAGGATATAAGGAAAGTGATAATGAGAGTGATGTCGTTTACTTAGCGAAAGTCCCTGACCCTATGGTCAGCCCCAATGCTCCATCCGCTGAGCAAATTACTTTTGGAACTCAAACCACTTCGAGAACCGGAAGCACCTACTGGGGGGATTTAACATTGCTACCATCATTTCCTCCAGATTTCAACTCCATCAGAAGACAAGCTTAGTAGTTTTTGAGAAAACAAGAAGGCCATCGGGTGGACATTGGCCGATATTCCAGTGAATTAGCCCTCCAGATGCATGCAATTTTACCGGAGGATGGGCTGGGCCGCCTGGACAGCCCAAAGGCGACTTAACCCACCGATCTCGATGTGGTAAAGAAGTAGGTGACCAAGCCTCTATGGTCGTGATTATCTATCCCATTTCGATAGTTCTGGGGTAAGTCCTGTTCAAGTTGTACAAAGAAATCGGTTTGAATAGAGTTAGGATGAGAATACTGAACCGGCTCTTATGAGTCCGATTAGCCGGAGAGTTTGATGGACTTGGGAAGCTGAACCGTGCCACCTGCGATCATTTTCCTTGCCGCTCATAGATCGACGCTAGATCTACTCGGTCATCCCCATTATTGTTTCTAGATGGCTTTTCCGGTATTTCCAGATTCATATTGCCCCCGAGATCAGGAAAAGACCACCTTCACGTGCCCTTCGCACGCTTGCTTATAGGAGGATGCCTTCGCCTTTGTAATGCTCCCAAAACCTTTCAAAGATGCATGCTTAGTATTTTCCGTTTTATCGAAAATTCGGAGGTGTTACGGATGATTTTACCGTATGGCCCTCCTTTGATGCTTGTTTTCATAGTCTGATCTAGTTCTTCGGAGATGCATTGATACTGATTTGATTCTCGAATTTGAGAAATGTCATTTCATGGTAGAACGGGGGATGTATTGGGTCATGTAATTTCCAAAGGAGGGTATTTCGTGATCCTGCAAAAATAAATGTAATTGCTTCATTGCCTTACCCATCTTGCGTACGCAGATACGTTCCTTTCTTGGACATGCAGGTTTCTACAGCGCTTTATAAAGGACTTCAAAGAAGATAGCACTACCATCGCCAAATAAAATGATGCCCTCGCCCGCTGATGAAAAGGCAGAGTCGCTTGACCATCCGAAGAAGGCGCCGACTTACTCCCCGTCATCCAGCCCCTTGACCGACACTACCTTTGAACTGATGTGATGCCTCAAATTTTGGCCTGATGCGCAGTTCCGTACAAAGTGGCGGGCAAAGTTGCCCATGTAATTCACTATGCTTCTAGGACCCTAGATGCCGCACAAAAATTACACCACCACCGAGAAAGAGTCGCTAGCTATTGCATTTGCACTTGACAAGTTTAGGTCTTATTTGTTAGGTTCTTGTGGTAACTACTTTTACCACACGAGGCTTTGAAATATCTCACAAGGCTGTGCTAAGCCTGGGATCGATTGTGGATGCTTTTGCTACAGGAATTCAATGTGGGAATAAAGGATAAAAGTGGAGCCAAAACTGCAGCAGATCATTTGAGTAGGATAGCAAGGGACGAGATACATTTCCCATCCAAGATGATTTCCCGATGAGAGATTGTTACATATGTACGGGTAACCCCCTGCTGGTCGATTATTGTAAATTTTCTAGTGGCCGTGTGTTGTTCCCCGCAGGCTACAAGAGGCGGACGGTTCCATAAGTCAAGAGCGTGCAAAGTATTGGTGTGATGACCCTTGACTCCGTGGAAGTTTTGCAAGACTAAGTCATTCGTGAGGTGTGTACCTGAGCGATGAGATGGAGTCCATCCCGCATTTCTCATGCATCTCCATTGGAGGACACTTTGACCTCAAAGGACAAGTAAGAAAAGTCCCTGACTCCGGGTCCTACTGCCCACACTTTTTGGGATTCACATGAGGTATATAAGAGTTGTAAAGAATGTCAATTAACAGTTCGCAATCACTGAGGGAGTGAGATGCCCCAACAGCCCACGCCTTTGTGAAGTTTTTGATGTATGGGGCTTGACTCATGGGTCCCTTCCTCCTTCTTTGGTTTTGTATATATTTTGTTGGTCGGAGATTATGTTTCAAAGCGGGTGGAAGCAATCCTCACTAGACTAACGATGCTCGCATTGTTTCAAAATTTGTTAGGTCCAACATTTTTTGCAGTTTGTATACCCAAGGCCATCATCCCGACGCTGGGCACGTATTTTTGCAATGTAACCATGGAGGCCCTACTTAGGAAATACTGGGTCAGACATAGAGTGTCCACTGCTTACCACCCACAAACCAATGTCATGCCGAAATATCCAACAGAGACTAGCAAATTTGAGGATAAGGTGCACCGTATAGGAATGAATGGAGCCAGTCCCTGAAGACGCCACGTGGGCACAAAGGACTGCTAAGACTCCCAAGGATGTCCCCACTTTTTCTAGTTTTTGTAGTATGTTACCTCCCTATGGGAGGCTGAGACAGAGCATACCGGGCGAAAGGTTGCAAAATTGACATGAATAATCATGTTGAAAGAAAGTCATAGTTCAAAGAATCCTTTAGGATCTTAAGCTTGAAGCCTAAAAGCTCCAGATTTATAAAGAAAAAAGACAAAACAATTTCATAGGATGAATATTAGGGAAAGTTTTGTGGGCCAAATAGTATTATTGCTTTAACTCCTTACCGAATCGATTACGGAAACTTAGGTCCAAATGCGACGGCCTTTGTCACTACTAATGTGTTTCCTTATGGTGCAAGAGAGATACACGTCATTTGCACACATGCCTTTCAAGTTAATGCAAGAGGTTGAAGCTGCCCATGGTGTGATGTCTCCTTATGGTTACCAATGTCGAGATTTATCTCGGATTCTCCAACCCCACACCGATGCTCGATCGGAGCTTTTTCCTTTCCCTCACCGATTGTAAAGTCTGTTGTTCATTGAGGACAATGCCCGTTTTTAAGGGGGGAGTGGGAACTAGTTGTAGTTTTTCTCTTTTGAATAAAGTTTTCTTTTCTTTGAATAAAGCCCTGGCCACTCTAGTAAGCCTGTGGAGCATAGTGTGTTAAGTTTTTAGTTGGCAAGTTTGTTAGATTTTGATTGATGTTGCATGATTGCTTGCATGACGATAAGTGATGATTCCCCCTAGCCGAAAAAAATTTTGTGATTCCTCGGAAATTGAAAATCGAACTGTGGGATTTTGTTGTGATAGATGATTAATGATAGTCTTCGGTGATATGGAGCACACATTAGGGATAGATCTCTTTCAAACAATTTGCATAAATGTCCAGTGTGAGGTTTTCAGCCTCCAACATGTTTTAAATCGGTGTGATAATCACTTTCAAGTTGCACTCGTCGGATTTGTGAATCTCTTTTGGTTTGCATGATTATACGTGAGCAAGAAATGATTTAGGCAGCTTTTCAAAAAGCTACTTGCCCGAGTAAACTAATTCCCGGCTGTGCAGTTCCCTGGTTAGCCCTATTGAACCTATTAGCCTATTAGTTCTGATAACCTCATGTTATAAGCCCAAAATCAGAAAACCGTTAACTCGATCTTAGATTAGGAGAGGCTGTGAATCTTAGAATGGGTGCAAGAAACTAAGTTTGTAATGGCTAAGGTGTAATATGTTGTTTGGATTGGAAAAAAAAAGAAAAAGAAAAAAAAAAGAAGCCAAAAGTTTGTGAAAGAAAAAGTGTACAAACGGGAAAATAAAAATAAATAAAATAAAAAATACAAAATATACAAAAATGCCAAAAGAAATAAAGAGACGAACTAACTGTGTGTAAAGAAAATAATAATAATAATAAAGAGAGAGCTTTAGTGAATTTCTATGTGTAAATATACTTATGCTCTAGTTCCTTTGGCCTTCACTTTACCTTTCAGATATCCTACCCTTAGCCGTGCCCCATTACAACCTAATAAAGACCTTCCGATGTTGCTTGTATGTTCTCTCGTGGGAATCATTTTGAGATGAAAAAGGCAAATTTTTGGGAAGTGTACTTGAAAAAGTGAACCGAGTGTTGTTAGCTTCGATATAAATCGAGTGGGATTGAGTGAACAAATAATGCCTCTGGAGGAAGTCAGGTGTCGATTTGCAATCTCAACGGTGACTTAGATTCCTTTTCTTTAGATTTCCATTATTTTCAGCTGAAATTCTGACCGCTTGAATAAATGAACGGGGATTGCTCTCCTTTGAAAAGGGGAAACAATGAAGAAAATCACATGTATTGCTTGAATGCGTGCAATGCTGATCGAATCTTTTAAGCTTGCCAGTGCTTGAGTCTTTTTGATTTTTGAGTCTTAGCTTTCCTTGGGGACAAGCAAAGTTTAATTTAAAGGTATTTTGATAAGCCCTCTGCCCATCTAGTTTTATAGATAGTATTTACCGTGGTTTTGTGCAAATTATATCGTATTTTCACCCAAATTAGATTAGATCGTCTCCAAGCAAGGTTTTGAGTCTCTGGAGTAGTTTTAAGTTGATTTAGCTAGTTTTAAGTCAAAGAATACACTTATGCTTATTTCCTTGTTTTTGTGTTATGTAGAAGTTAAGAAAATAAAGAATGGGGATCGCTCTAAAAGCCATGCGTTTCGCCACTCCCTTAAGCCCACTGCTCCAAGAAATTGCTAAGTCTCCGGGTCGCTCGTGGTCTCGCCTCGCGAGTCTTCAAACTGAAAAAGTGGACTACGCGGCTCGTCTCGTGAGGGCGGCCATGGCTGGCAGCTTTGAAGCCAAGAGTCTCGCTTCGCGAGCATCCTTCGCCTCGAACTGGGCCGAGAGTATTACTGCAGCCCTCATGGCCATCACGGGCGTAAGGAGGAAATCCTTCATATTCTCGCCTCGCGAGTCACTTGCCTTGCGAGAATGCCATGGTTGCCGATAGCTCATGAAATTCCTTCGTATGGTTGTTCACCTCGATTCCTCCGACTCGAAATTGATAAAAGGCCGTTCTAAATATTTTGTAAAGACTTTTGCTTCTCCAACTTTCGTTACATACATTTTCCTGTGTGATTTCATTGCTTCCATAGAGCACTACTAGTTTAGGATTGGCCCAACGCTTCGAGGATCCTCATATACTTGAGGTTATGTAATTCCTATTTTAATTGCTTTTCCTTTTTCACTACCATATTGCATATTTCATTTTGTTATTTCCCAGAGTGTGTAATATTGTATTGATTTATTTATGACGTTAATTTCCTGATAATAATCGCCTTGTTAATTTGGCGGTGTTCATTCTGATCGCTTGATCATGAGCCTTTAATCCCGCTTTGTTATTTCGGAATAGGAATTTGCATCCATAGTAGAATTACGTTGTTAGTTGTTATCAGAATCGGAAGGATTAGAATCGCTTAGGGCTTGGGTTTACATTAAATCCAAGGATAGTCGGGAATTTTGGTTGATTAATCACTGCTTGATAACCGATAAAACCCTTTTCAACCCGCTTGTTTTTATTGCCTGGGTTTGTTTGCCTCTTAATCTGCATTCCAATCCAAACCCCCCCCAAAAACTTATTTTTGTGAAAAGCAATATTCCTGTAGTCCTTAGAGACGACATCCCTGCTGTCGCACTATACCACACTTTTAAAACCCGCTTCGTCTCCTGGCGCGGTGGGTAAGGCACTGAAAAAGAAGAAGATCACCAAAATCTGATATCTCGTAGCTCTAGTTATGCTCTAGCAAGGCAACAAGGTCGATGAGTGAAAAATCCGAAAATTAACAATGTATAGCAATTAAGCCCAATAATGTAAAAGCAAAAACAATGATTGTAAAAGTTGTCTAATTTCCGTCTCTCTCTTTGTGCGGCTGTAAACTGTATTTATGCTTATTAATCCTGACCTAACCCTAGACAAATTAAGGGGCCTCTGAATAAGCTTTCCAACAAGGTATCATATGCCTTAAATGGGCTTAAGATGAGTAAGTTAGGCCCATTTAAGTGAAGGAACATCGTGGAAGGCGCACCGATCCGCGCCAGAGAACTCGGACCCAAGTTAGCCTTGATTTTGGCTATAATTTGACAATTCTTGTGAAACCTGAAATTGTAGGTCTCTTCCTTATCTTTCTAGGGACAACAAGATCACCAAAATCCGATATCCGTAGCTCTAGTTATGCTCTGCGCAAGGCAACAAGGGCGATGAGTGAAAAATACGAAAATTAACAATGTTTAGCTATTAAGCCCAATAATGTAAAATCAAAAACAATGATTGTAAAAGTTGTGTAATTTTCGCCTCTCTCTGGTTTGCGGCTGTAAACTGCTATTAATGCTTATTACTCTTGACCTAACCCTAGCCCAAATTAAGGGCCTCTGAATAAGCTTTCCAACAAGGTATCGTATGCCTTAATTGGGCTTAAGATGAGTAAGTTAGGCCCATTTAAATGAAGGAACATCATGGATCGCACACCGATCCGCGCCAGAGGACTCGAGACCCAGCTAGTTATGCCCAAGGCAACAAGGTCAGGATGAGTGAAAAATACGAAAATTAACAATGTTTAGCTATTAAGCCCAATAATGTAAAATCAAAAACAATGATTGTAAAAGTTGTGTAATTTTCGTCTCTCTCTGGTTTGTGCGGCTGTAAACTGCTATTAATGCTTATTACTCTTGACCTAACCCTAGCCCAAATTAAGGGCCTCTGAATAAGCTTTCCAACAAGGTATCGTATACCTTAATTGGGCTTAAGATGAGTAAGTTAGGCCCATTTAAGTGAAGGAACATCATGGACTGCACATTGATTTGCGTCAGAAAACACGGGACCCAATTTAGCCTTGATCTTGGCCTAATTTGACAATTCTTGTGAAACCTGAAATTGTAAGTCTCTTCCTTATCTTTCTAGGGACAGCAAGATCACCAAAATCCGATAAATGTAGCTCTAGTTATGCTATGCGCAAGGCAACAAGGTCAGGATGGGTGAAAAATCCGAAAATTAACAATGTTTAGCAATTAAGCCCAATTAAGCCTAATAATGTAAAAGCACAAACAATTATTGTAAAAGTTGTCTAATTTCCGTCTCTCTCTAGTTGTGCTGCTGTAAACTGCTATTTATGCTTATTAATCATGTCCTAACCCTAGATAAAATAAAGGGCCTCTGAATAAGCTTTCCAACAAGGGATCATATGCCATAATTGGGCTTAAGATGAGTAAGTTAGGCCTATTTAAGTGAAGGAACATCATGGACTGCGCACTGATCTGCGCCAGAGAACTCGGGACCCAATTTAGCCTTGATTTTGGGCTAATTTGACAATTCTTGTGACACCAGAAATTGTAGGTCTCTTCCTTATCTTTCTAGGGACAGCAAGATCACCAAAATCGGATATCTATAGCTCTAGTTATGCTCTGCGCTAGGCAACAAGGTCAGGATGAGTGAAAAATCCGAAAATTAACAATGTTTAGCAATTAAGCCCAATAATTTAAAAGCAAAAACAATGATTGTAAAATCTGTCTAATTTCCGTCTCTCTCTGGCTTGTGTGGCTGTAAACTGCTATTTTTGCTTATTAATCATGACCTAACCCTAGACTAAAATTAAGGGCCTCTGAATAAGCTTTCCACCAAGGTATCATATGCTTTAATTGGGCTTAAGATGAGTAAGTTAGGCCATTTAAGTGAAGGAACATCATGGACTGCGCACTGATCCGTGCCAGAGAACTCGGGACCCAATTTAGTCTTGATTTTGGCTTAATTTGACAATTCTTGTGAAACCTGAAATTGTAGGTCTCTTCCTTATCTTTCTAGGTACAGCAAGATCACCAAAATCCGATATCTGTAGCTCAAGCTATCCTTTGTGCAAGGCAACAAGGTCAGGATGAGTGAAAAATCCAAAAATTAACAAGGTTTAGCAATGAAGCCCTATAATTTAAAAGCAAAAACAATGATTGTAAAAGTTGTCTAATTTTCGTATCTCTCTGGCTTTTGCGGCTGTAAACTGCTATTTATGCTTATTAATCCTGACCTAACTCTAGACAAAATTAAGGGCCTTTGAATAAGCTTTCCAACAAGGTATCATATGCCTTAATTGGGCTTAAGATGAGTAAGTTAGGCCCATTTAATTGAAGGAACAATATGGACTGCACACTGATCCGCGCCAGAGAACTCGGGACCCAAGTTAGCCTTGATTTTGGCCTAATTTGACAATTCTTGTGAAACCTGAAATTGTAGGTCTCTTCCATATCTTTCTAGGGACAGCAAGATCACCAAAATCGGATATCTGTAGCTCTAGTTATGCTCTGTGCAAAACACTAAGGTCAGGATGAGTGAAAAATCCGAAAATTAACAATGTTTAGTAATTAAGCCCAATAATTTACAAGCAAAAACAATGACTGTAAAAGTTCTCTAATTTCCATCTCTCTCTGGCCTGTGCGGCTGTAAGCTGCAATTTATGCTTATTAATCCTGACCTAACCCTAGACCAAATTAAGGGCCCCTGAATAAGCTTTCCAACAAGGTATCATGTGCCCTAATTGGGCCTAAGATGAGGAAGTTATGCCCATTTAAGTGAAGGAACATCAGAGACTCCGCATAGATCCGCGCCAGAGAATTCGGGACCCAATTTAACCTTGATTTTGGCCTAATTTGACAATTCTATAGAAAACTGAAATTGTAGTTATATTACTTATCTTTCTAGGGACATATAGATAACCTAAATCCGATATATGTAGCTATAGTAATGCTCTGCGCAAGGTAACAAGGTCAGGATGAGTGAAAAATCCGAAAATTAACAATGTATAGTAATTAAGCCCAATAATGTAAAAGCAAAAACAATGATTGTAAAAGTTGTCTAATTTCCGTCTCTCTCTAGTTTGTACGGCTGTAAACTAATATTTATGCTTATTAATCCTGACATAACCCTAGACAAATTAAGGGCCTCTGAATAAGCTTTCCAACAAGGTATCATATGCCTTAAATGTGCTTAAGATGAGTAAGTTAGGCCCATTTAAGTGAAGGAACATCGTGGATCTGCATGAACCGATCCGCGACAGAGAACTCGGGACACAAGTTAGCCTTGATTTTGGTATAATTTGACAATTCTTGTTCAACCTCAAATTGTAGGTCTCTTCCTTATCTTTCTAGGGACAACAAGATCACCAAAATCCGATATCTGTAGCTCTAGTTATGCTCTGCGCAAGGCAACAAGGTCAGGATGAGTGAAAAATACGAAAATTAACAATGTTTAGCTATTAAGCCCAATAATGTAAAATCAAAAACAATGATTGTAAAAGTTGTGTAATTTTCGTCTCTCTCTGGTTTGTGCGGCTGTAAACTGCTATTAATGCTTATTACTCTTGACCTAACCCTAGCCCAAATTAAGGGCCTCTGAATAAGCTTTCCAACAAGGTATCGTATGCCTTAATTGGGCTTAAGATGAGTAAGTTAGGCCCATTTAAGTGAAGGAACATCATGGACTGCACACTGATCCGCGCCAGAGGACTCGAGACCCAATTTATTCTTAGTATTGGCTTAATTTGACAAATCTTGTGAAACCTGTAATTATAGGTCTCTTCCTTATCTTTCTAGGGACAGAAAGATTACCAAAATCAGATATCTGTAGCTCTAGTTATGCTCTGCGCAAGGCAACAATGTCAGGATGAGTGAAAAATCCGAAAATTAAAAATGTTTAGCAATTAAGCCCAATTAAGCGCAATAACGTAAAAGCAAAAACAAGGATTATAAAAGTTGTCTAATTTCCGTCTCTCTCTGGCTTGTCCGGCTGTAAACTGCTATTTATGTTTATTAATCCTGAACTAACCCTAGACCAAATTAAGGGCCTCAGAATAAGCTTTCCAACAAGGTATCATATGCCTTAATTGGGCTTAAGATGAGTAAGTTAGGCCCATTTAAGTGAAGGAATATCATGGACTGCACATTGATTTGCGTCAGAAAACACGGGACCCAATTTAGCCTTGATCTTGGCCTAATTTGACAATTCTTGTGAAACCTGAAATTGTAAGTCTCTTCCTTATCTTTCTAGGGACAGCAAGATCACCAAAATCCGATAAATGTAGCTCTAGTTATGCTATGCGCAAGGCAGCAAGGTCAGGATGGGTGAAAAATCTGAAAATTAACAATGTTTAGCAATTAAGCCCAATTAAGCCTAATAATGTAAAAGCACAAACAATTATTGTAAAAGTTGTCTAATTTCCGTCTCTCTCTAGTTGTGCTGCTGTAAACTGCTATTTATGCTTATTAATCATGTCCTAACCCTAGATCAAATTAAGGGCCTCTGAATAAGCTTTCCAACAAGGGATCATATGCCTTAATTGGGCTTAAGATGAGTAAGTTAGGCCTATTTAAGTGAAGGAACATCATGGACTGCGCACTGATCCGCGCCAGAGAACTCGGGACCCAATTTAGCCTTGATTTTGGGCTAATTTGACAATTCTTGTGACACCAGAAATTGTAGGTCTCTTCCTTATCTTTCTAGGGACAGCAAGATCACCAAAATCGGATATCTATAGCTCTAGTTATGCTCTGCGCTAGGCAACAAGGTCAGGATGAGTGAAAAATCCGAAAATTAAAAATGTTTAGCAATTAAGCCCAATTAAGCGCAATAACGTAAAAGCAAAAACAAGGATTATAAAAGTTGTCTAATTTCCGTCTCTCTCTGGCTTGTCCGGCTGTAAACTGCTATTTATGTTTATTAATCCTGAACTAACCCTAGACCAAATTAAGGGCCTCAGAATAAGCTTTCCAACAAGGTATCATATGCCTTAATTGGGCTTAAGATGAGTAAGTTAGGCCCATTTAAGTGAAGGAATATCATGGACTGCACATTGATTTGCGTCAGAAAACACGGGACCCAATTTAGCCTTGATCTTGGCCTAATTTGACAATTCTTGTGAAACCTGAAATTGTAAGTCTCTTCCTTATCTTTCTAGGGACAGCAAGATCACCAAAATCCGATAAATGTAGCTCTAGTTATGCTATGCGCAAGGCAACAAGGTCAGGATGGGTGAAAAATCCGAAAATTAACAATGTTTAGCAATTAAGCCCAATTAAGCCTAATAATGTAAAAGCATAAACAATTATTGTAAAAGTTGTCTAATTTCCGTCTCTCTCTAGTTGTGCTGCTGTAAACTGCTATTTATGCTTATTAATCATGTCCTAACCCTAGATCAAATTAAGGGCCTCTGAATAAGCTTTCCAACAAGGGATCATATGCCTTAATTGGGCTTAAGATGAGTAAGTTAGGCCTATTTAAGTGAAGGAACATCATGGACTGCGTACTGATCTGCGCCAGAGAACTCGGGACCCAATTTAGCCTTGATTTTGGGCTAATTTGACAATTCTTGTGACACCAGAAATTGTAGGTCTCTTCCTTATCTTTCTAGGGACAGCAAGATCACCAAAATCGGATATCTATAGCTCTAGTTATGCTCTGCGCTAGGCAACAAGGTCAGGATGAGTGAAAAATCCGAAAATTAACAATGTTTAGCAATTAAGCCCAATAATTTAAAAGCAAAAAACAATGATTGTAAAATCTGTCTAATTTCCGTCTCTCTCTGGCTTGTGTGGCTGTAAACTGCTATTTTTGCTTATTAATCATGACCTAACCCTAGACTAAAATTAAGGGCCTCTGAATAAGCTTTCCACCAAGGTATCATATGCTTTAATTGGGCTTAAGATGAGTAAGTTAGGCCATTTAAGTGAAGGAACATCATGGATCGCAGACCGATCCGTGCCGAGAGAACTCGGGACCCAATTTAGTCTTGATTTTGTCTTAATTTGTCAATTATTGTTAAACCTCAAATTGTAGGGTCTCTTCCTTATCTTTCTAGGTACAACAAGATCACCAAAATCCGATATCTCGTAGCTCAAGCTATCCTTTGTGCAAGGCAACAAGGTCGGGATGAGTGAAAAATCCAAAAATTAACAAGGTTTAGCAATTAAGCCCTATAATTTAAAAGCAAAAACAATGATTTTAAAAGATGTCTAATTTTCGTATCTCTCTTGCTTTTGCGGCTGTAAACTGCTATTTATGCTTATTAATCCTGACCTAACTCTAGACAAAATTCAGCGCCTTTGAATAAGCTTTCCAACAAGGTATCATATGCCTTAATTGGGCTTAAGATGAGTAAGTTAGGCCCATTTAAGTGAAGGAACAATATGGATCGCACACCGATCCGCGCCGAGAACTCGGGACCCAAGTTAGCCTTGATTTTGGCCTAATTTGACAATTCTTGTGAAACCTGAAATTGTAGGTCTCTTCCTTATCTTTCTAGGGACAGCAAGATCACCAAAATCGGATATCTGTAGCTCTAGTTATGCTCTGCGCAAGGCAACAAGGTCAGGATGAGTGAAAAGTCCGAAAATTAACAATGTTTAGCAATTAAGCGCAATAACGTAAAAGAAAAAACAATGATTGTAAAAGTTGTCTACTTTCCGTCTCTCTCTGGCTTGTCCGGCTGTAAACTGCTATTTATGTTTATTAATCCTGAACTAACCCTAGACCAAATTAAGGGCCTCAGAATAAGCTTTCCAACAAGGTATCATGTGCCTTAATTGGGCTTAAGATGAGTAAGTTAGGCCCATTTAAGTGAAGGAATATCATGGACTGCACATTGATTTGCGTCAGAAAACACGGGACCCAATTTAGCCTTGATCTTGGCCTAATTTGACAATTCTTGTGAAACCTGAAGTTGTAAGTCTCTTCCTTATCTTTCTAGGGACAGCAAGATCTCCAAAATCCGATATCTGTTGCTCTAGTTATGCTATGCGCAAGGCAACAAGGTCAGGATGGGTGAAAAATCCGAAAATTAACAATGTTTAGCAATTAAGCCCAATTAAGCCTAATAATGTAAAAGCACAAACAATTATTGTAAAAGTTGTCTAATTTCCGTCTCTCTCTAGTTGTGTTGCTGTAAACTGCTATTTATGCTTATTAATCATGTCCTAACCCTAGATCAAATTAAGGGCCTCTGAATAAGCTTTCCAACAAGGGATCATATGCCTTAATTGGGCTTAAGATGAGTAAGTTAGGCCTATTTAAGTGAAGGAACATCATGGACTGCGCACTGATCCGCGCCAGAGAACTCGGGACCCAATTTAGCCTTGATTTTGGGCTAATTTGACAATTCTTGTGACACCAGAAATTGTAGGTCTCTTCCTTATCTTTCTAGGGACAGCAAGATCACCAAAATCGGATATCTATAGCTCTAGTTATGCTCTGCGCTAGGCAACAAGGTCAGGATGAGTGAAAAATCCGAAAATTAACAATGTTTAGCAATTAAGCCCAATAATTTAAAAGCAAAAAACAATGATTGTAAAATCTGTCTAATTTCCGTCTCTCTCTGGCTTGTGTGGCTGTAAACTGCTATTTTTGCTTATTAATCATGACCAAACCCTAGACTAAAATTAAAGGCCTCTGAATAAGCATTCCACCAAGGTATCATATGCTTTAATTGGGCTTAAGATGAGTAAGTTAGGCCATTTAAGTGAAGGAACATCATGGATCGCGACCGATCCGTGCCGAGAGAACTCGGGACCCAATTTAGTCTTGATTTTGGCTTAATTTGACAATTCTTGTGAAACCTGAAATTGTAGGTCTCTTCCTTATCTTTCTAGGTACAAAGAAGATCACCAAAATCCGATATCTGTAGCTCAAGCTATCCTTTGTGCAAGGCAACAAGGTCAGGATGAGTGAAAAATCCAAAAATTAACAAGGTTTAGCAATGAAGCCCTATAATTTAAAAGCAAAAACAATGATTGTAAAAGTTGTCTAATTTTCGTATCTCTCTGGCTTTTGCGGCTGTAAACTGCTATTTATGCTTATTAATCCTGACCTAACTCTAGACAAAATTAAGGGCCTTTGAATAAGCTTTCCAACAAGGTATCATATGCCTTAATTGGGCTTAAGATGAGTAAGTTAGGCCCATTTAAGTGAAGGAACAATATGGACTGCACACTGATCCGCGCCAGAGAACTCGGGACCCAAGTTAGCCTTGATTTTGGCCTAATTTGACAATTCTTGTGAAACCTGAAATTGTAGGTCTCTTCCTTATCTTTCTAGGGACAGCAAGATCACCAAAATCGGATATCTGTAGCTCTAGTTATGCTCTTCGCAAGGCAACAAGGTCAGGATGAGTGAAAAGTCCGAAAATTAACAATGTTTAGCAATTAAGCCCAATAATTTAAAAGAAAAAACAATGATTGTAAAAGTTGTCTACTTTCCGTCTCTCTCTGGCTTGTGCGGCTGTAAACTGCAATTTATGCTTATTAATCCTGACCTAACCCTAGACCAAATTAAGGGCCCCTGAATAAGCTTTCCAACAAGGTATCATGTGCCTTAATTGGGCTTAAGATGAGTAAGTTAGGCCCATTTAAGTGAAGGAATATCATGGACTGCACATTGATTTGCGTCAGAAAATTCGGGACCCAATTTAACCTTGATCTTGGCCTAATTTGACAATTCTTGTGAAACCTGAAGTTGTAAGTCTCTTCCTTATCTTTCTAGGGACAGCAAGATCTCCAAAATCCGATATCTGTTGCTCTAGTTATGCTATGCGCAAGGCAACAAGGTCAGGATGGGTGAAAAATCCGAAAATTAACAATGTTTAGCAATTAAGCCCAATTAAGCCTAATAATGTAAAAGCACAAACAATTATTGTAAAAGTTGTCTAATTTCCGTCTCTCTCTAGTTGTGCTGCTGTAAACTGCTATTTATGCTTATTAATCATGTCCTAACCCTAGATCAAGTTAAGGGCCTCTGAATAAGCTTTCCAACAAGGGATCATATGCCTTAATTGGGCTTAAGATGAGTAAGTTAGGCGTATTTAAGGGAAGGAACATCATGGATCACGACCGATCCGCGCCAGAGAACTCGGGACCCAATTTAGCCTTGATTTTGGGCTAGTTTGACAATTCTTGTGACACCAGAAATTGTAGGTCTCTTCCTTATCTTTCTAGGGACAGCAAGATCACCAAAATCGGATATCTATAGCTCTAGTTATGCTCTGCGCTAGGCAACAAGGTCAGGATGAGTGAAAAATCCGAAAATTAACAATGTTTAGCAATTAAGCCCAATAATTTAAAAGCAAAAAACAATGATTGTAAAATCTGGCTAATTTCCGTCTCTCTCTGGCTTGTGTGGCTGTAAACTGCTATTTTTGCTTATTAATCATGACCAAACCCTAGACTAAAATTAAAGGCCTCTGAATAAGCATTCCACCAAGGTATCATATGCTTTAATTGGGCTTAAGATGAGTAAGTTAGGCCATTTAAGTGAAGGAACATCATGGACTGCGCACTGATCCGTGCCAGAGAACTCGGGACCCAATTTAGTCTTGATTTTGGCTTAATTTGACAATTCTTGTGAAACCTGAAATTGTAGGTCTCTTCCTTATCTTTCTAGGTACAGCAAGATCACCAAAATCCGATATCTGTAGCTCAAGCTATCCTTTGTGCAAGGCAACAAGGTCAGGATGAGTGAAAAATCCAAAAATTAACAAGGTTTAGCAATGAAGCCCTATAATTTAAAAGCAAAAACAATGATTGTAAAAGTTGTCTAATTTTCGTATCTCTCTGGCTTTTGCGGCTGTAAACTGCTATTTATGCTTATTAATCCTGACCTAACTCTAGACAAAATTAAGGGCCTTTGAATAAGCTTTCCAACAAGGTATCATATGCCTTAATTGGGCTTAAGATGAGTAAGTTAGGCCCATTTAAGTGAAGGAACAATATGGACTGCACACTGATCCGCGCCAGAGAACTCGGGACCCAAGTTAGCCTTGATTTTGGCCTAATTTGACAATTCTTGTGAATCCTGAAATTGTAGGTCTCTTCCTTATCTTTCTAGGGACAGCAAGATCACCAAAATCGGATATCTGTAGCTCTAGTTATGCTCTGCGCAAGGCAACAAGGTCAGGATGAGTGAAAAGTCCGAAAATTAACAATGTTTAGCAATTAAGCCCAATAATTTAAAAGCAAAAACAATGATTGTAAAAGTTGTCTAATTTCCGTCTCTCTCTGGCTTGTGCGGCTGTAAACTGCTATTTATGCTTATTAATCCTGACCTAACAATAGACCAAATTAAGGGCCCCTGAATAAGCTTTCCAACAAGGTTTCATGTGCCTTAATTGGGCTTATGATGAGTAAGTTAGGCCCATTTAAGTGAAGGAATATCATGGACTGCACATTGATTTGCGTCAGAAAATTCGGGACCCAATTTAACCTTGATCTTGGCCTAATTTGACAATTCTTGTGAAACCTGAAGTTGTAAGTCTCTTCCTTATCTTTCTAGGTACAGCAAGATCACCAAAATCCGATATCTGTAGCTCAAGCTATCCTCTGTGCAAGGCAACAAGGTCAGGATGGGTGAAAAATCCGAAAATTAACAATGTTTAGCAATTAAGCCTAATAATGTAAAAGCAAAAACAATTATTGTAAAAGTTGTCTAATTTCCGTCTCTCTCTAGCTGGTGCTGCTGTAAACTGCTATTTATGCTTATTAATCATGACCTAACCCTAGACCAAAATTAAGGGCCTCTGAATAAGCTTTCCACCTAGGTATCATATCCATTAATTGGGCTTAAGATGAGTAAGTTAGGCCATTTAAGTGAAGGAACATCATGGACTGCGCACTGAACCGCGCCAGAGAACTCGGGACCCAATTTAGCCTTGATTTTGGGCTAATTTGACAATTCTTGTGACACCAGAAATTGTAGGTCTCTTCCTTATCTTTCTAGGGACAGCAAGATCACCAAAATCTGATATCTGTAGCTCTAGTTATGCTCTGTGCAAGGCAACAAGGTCGGGATGAGTGAAAAATCCGAAAATTAACAATGTTTAGCAATTAAGCCCAATAATTTAAAAGCAAAAACAATGATTGTAAAAGCTGTCTAATTTCCATCTCTCTCTGGCTTGTGTGGCTGTAAACTGCTATTTTTGCTTATTAATCATGACCTAACACTAGACCAAAATTAAGGGCCTCTGAATAAGCTTTCCACCAAGGTATCATATGCTTTAACTGGGCTTAAGATGAGTAAGTTAGGCCATTTAAGTGAAGGAACATCATGGACTGCGCACTGATCCGTGCCAAAGAACTCGGGACCCAATTTAGTCTTGATTTTGGCTTAATTTGACAATTCTTGTGAAACCTGAAATTGTAGGTCTCTTCCTTATCTTTCTAGGTACAGCAAGATCACCAAAATCCGATATCTGTAGCTCAAGCTATCCTCTGTGCAAGGCAACAAGGTCGGGATGAGTGAAAAATCCAAAAATTAACAAGGTTTAGCAATGAAGCCCTATAATTTAAAAGCAAAAACAATGATTGTAAAAGTTGTCTAATTTTCGTATATCTCTGGCTTTTGCGGCTGTAAACTGCTATTTATGCTTATTAATCCTGACCTAACTCTAGACCAAATCAAGGGCCTTTGAATAAGCTTTCCAACAAGGTATCATATGCCTTAATGGGGCTTAAGATGAGTAAGTTAGGCCCATTTAAGTGAAGGAACATCATGGACTGCACACTGATCCGCGCCAGAGAACTCGGGACCCAAGTTAGCCTTCATTTTGGCCTAATTTGACAATTCTTGTGAATCCTGAAATTGTAGGTCTCTTCCTTATCTTTCTAGGGACAGCAAGATCACCAAAATCGGATATCTGTAGCTCTAGTTATGCTCTGCGCAAGGCAACAAGGTCTGGATGAGTGAAAAGTCCGAAAATTAACAATGTTTAGCAATTAAGCCCAATAATTTAAAAGCAAAAACAATGATTGTAAAAGTTGTCTAATTTCCGTCTCTCTCTGGCTTGTGCGGCTGTAAACTGCTATTTATGCTTATTAATCCTGACCTAACAATAGACCAAATTAAGGGCCCCTGAATAAGCTTTCCAACAAGGTTTCATGTGCCTTAATTGGGCTTATGATGAGTAAGTTAGGCCCATTTAAGTGAAGGAATATCATGGACTGCACATTGATTTGCGCCAGAAAAATCGGGACCCAATTTACCCTTGATCTTGGCCTAATTTGACAATTCTTGTGAAACATGAAGTTGTAAGTCTCTTCCTTATCTTTCTAGGGACAGCAAGATCTCCAAAATCCGATATCTGTTGCTCTAGTTATGCTCTGCGCAAGGCAACAAGGTCAGGATGGGTGAAAAATCCGAAAATTAACAATGTTTAGTAATTAAGCCCAATTAAGCCTTATAATGTAAAAACAAAAACAATTATTGTAAAAGTTGTCTAATTTCCGCCTCTCTCAGGCTTGTGCTGTTGTAAACTGCTATTTATGCTTATTAATCCTGTCCTAACCCTAGACCAAATTAAGGGCCTCTGAATAAGCTTTCCAGCAAGAAATTATATGCCTTAATTGGACTTAAGATGAGTAAGTTAGGCCCATTTAAGTGAAGGAACATCATGGACTTCGCACTGAACCGCGCCAGAGAACTTGGCACCCAATTTAGCCTTGATTTTGGGCTAATTTGACAATTCTTTTGACACCTGAAATTGTAGGTCTCTTCCTTATCTTTCTAGGGACAGCAAGATCACTAAAATCGGATATATGTAGCTCTAGTTATGCTCTGCGCAAGGCAACAAGGTCAGGATGAGTGAAAAATCCGAAAATTAACAATGTTTAGCAATAAAGCCCAATAATTTAAAAGCAAAAACAATGATTGTAAAAGTTGTCTAATTTCCGTCTCTCTCTGGCTTGTGTGGCTGTAAACTGTTATTTATGCTTAGTAATCCTGACCTAACCCTAGACCACATTAAGGGCCTCTGAATAAGATTTCCAACTAGGTATCATATTCCTTAATTGGGCTTAAGATGAGTAAGTTAGGCTCATTTAAGTGAATGAATATCATGGAATGCTCACTGATCCGCGCCAGAGAACTCGGGACCCAATTTAGCCTTGATTTTGGCCTAATTTGACAATTCTCGTGAAACCTGAAATTGTAGGTCTCTTCCTTATCTTTCTAGTGACAGCAAGATCACCAAAATCAGATATCTGTAGCTCTAGTTATGCTCTACGCATGGCAACAAGGTCAGGATGAGTGAACAATCAGAAAATTAACAATGTTTAACAATTAAGCACAATAATGTAAAAGCAAAAACAATGATTGTAAAAGTTGTCTAATTTTAATCTCTCTCTGGCTTGTACGGCTATAAATTAATATTTATGCTTATTATTCCTGAACTAACCCTAGAACAAATTAAGGGCCTCATAATAAGCTTTCCAACAAGGTATCATATGCCTTAATTGGGCTTAAGATGAATAAGTTAGGCCCATTTAAGTGAAGTAACATCACGGACTGCACATTGATCCGCGCCAGAAAACTCGGGACCCAATTTAGACTTGATCTTGGCCTAATTTGACAATTCTTGTGAAACCTGAAATTGTAAGTCTCTTCCTTATCTTTCTAAGGACAGCAAGATCACCAAAATCCGATATATGTAGCTCTAGTTATGCTCTGCGCAAGGCAACAAGGTCAGGATGGGTGAAAAATCCGAAAATTAACAATGCTTAGCAATTAAGCCCAATTAAGCCTAATAATGTAAAAGCAAAAACAATTATTGTAAAAGTTGTCTAATTTCCGTCTCTCTCTGGCTTGTGCTGCTGTAAACTGCTATTTATGCTTATTAATCATGTCCTAACCCTAGATCAAATTAAGGGCCTCTGAATAAGCTTTCCAACAAGGGATCAAATGCCTTAAATGGGCTTAAGATGAGTAAGTTAGGCCCATTTAAGTGAAGGAACATCATGGACTGCGCACTGAACCGCGCCAGAGAACTCGGGACCCATTTTAGCCTTGATTTTGGGCTAATTTGACAATTCTTATGACACCAGAAATTGTAGGTCTCTTCCTTATCTTTCTAGGGACAGCAAGATCACCAAAATCTGATATATGTAGCTCTAGTTATGCTCTGCGCAAGGCAACAAGGTCAGGATGAGTGAAAAATCCGAAAATTAACAATGTTTATCAATTAAGCCCAATAATTTAAAAGCAAAAACAATGATTGTAAAAGCTGTCTAATTTCCGTCTCTCTCTGGCTTGTGCGGCTGTAAACTGCTATTTATGCTTATTAATCATGACCTAACCCTAGACCAAAATTAAGGGCCTCTGAATAAGCATTCCACCAAGGTATCATATCCATTAATTGAGCTTAAGATGAGTAAGTTAGGCCATTTAAGTGAAGGAACATCATGGACTGCGCACTGAACCGCGCCAGAGAACTCGGGACCCAATTTAAATTTGATTTTGGGCTAATTTGACAATTCTTGTGACACCAGAAATTGTAGGTCTCTTCCTTATCTTTCTAGGGAGAGCAAGATCACCAAAATCTGATATCTGTAGCTCTAGTTATGCTCTGCGCAAGGCAACAAGGTCAGGATGAGTGAAAAATCCGAAAATTAACAATGTTTAGCAATTAAGCCCAATAATTTAAAAGCAAAAACAATGATTGTAAAAGCTGTCTAATTTCCGTCTCTCTCTGGCTTGTGCGGCTGTAAAATGCTATTTATGCTTATTAATCATGACCTAACACTAGACCAAAATTAAGGGCCTCTAAATAAGCATTCCACCAAGGTATCATATGCTTTAACTGGGCTTAAGATGAGTAAGTTAGGCCATTTAAGTGAAGGAACATCATGGACTGCGCACTGATCCGTGCCAGAGAGCTCGGGACCCAATTTAGTCTTGATTATGGCTTAATTTGACAATTCTTGTGAAACCTGAAATTGTAGGTCTCTTCCTTATCTTTCTAGGTACAGCAAGATCACCAAAATCCGATATCTGTAGCTCAAGCTATCCTCTGTGCAAGGCAACAAGGTCGGGATGAGTGAAAAATCAAAAAATTAACAAGGTTTAGCAATGAAGCCCTATAATTTAAAAGCAAAAACAATGATTGTAAAAGTTGTCTAATTTTCGTATCTCTCTGGCTTTTGCGGCTGTAAACTGCTATTTATGCTTATTAATCCTGACCTAACGCTAGACCAAATTAAGGGCCTTTGATTAAGCTTTCCAACAAGGTATCATATGCCTTAGTTGGGCATAAGATGAGTAACTTAGGCCCATTTAAGTGAAGGAACATCATGGACTGCGCACTGATCCGTGCCAGAGAACTCGGGACCCAATTTAGCGTTGATTTTGGCCTAATTTGACAATTCCTGTGAAACCTGAAATTGTAGGCCTCTTCCTTATCTTTCTTGGGACAGCAAGATCACCAAAATCCGATATCTGTAGCTCTAGTTATGCTCTGTGCAAGGCAACAAGGTCAGGATGGGTGAAAAATCCGAAAATTAACAATGTTTAGCAATTAAGCCCAATAATTTAAATGCAAAAACAATGATTGTAAAAGTTGTCTACTTTCCCTCTCTCTCTGGCTTGTGCGGCTGTAAACTGCTATTTTTGCTTATTAATCCTGACCTAGCCCTAGACCAAATTAAGGGCCTCTGAATAAGCTTTGCAACAAGGTATCATATGCCTTAATTGGGCTTAAGATGAGTAAGTCAGCCCCATTTAAGTGAAGGAACATCATGGACTTCGCACTGATCCGCGCCAGAGAACTCAGGACCCAATTTAGCCTTGATTTTGGCCATATTTAACAATTCTTGTGAAACCTGAAATTGTAGGTCTCTTCCTTATCTTTCTAGGGACAACAAGATCACCAAACTCCGATATCTGTGGCCCTTGTTATGCTCTGCGCAAGGCAACAAGGTCAGGATGAGTGAAAAATCCGAAAATTAACAATGTTTAGCAATTAAGCCCAATAATGTAAAAACAAAAATAATGATTGTAAAAGCTGTCTAATTTCAGTCTCTCTCTGGCTTGTGCGGCTGAAAACTGCTATTTATGCTTATTAATCATGACCTAACCCTAGACCAAAATTAAGGGCCTCTGAATAAGCTTTCCACCAATGAATCATATGCTTTAATTGGGCTTAAGATGAGTAAGTTAGGCCATTTAAGTGAAGGAACATCATGGACTGCACACTGATCCGCGCCAGCGAACTCGATCGGGACCCAATTTAGCCTTGATCATGGCCTAATTTGACAATTCTTGTGGCACCTGAAATTGTAAGTCTCTTCGTTATCTTTCTAGGGACAGCAAGATCACCAAAGTCCGATATTTGTAGCTCTAGTTATGCTCTACGCAAGGCAACAAGGTCTGGATAGGTGAAAAATCCGAAAATTAACAATGTTTAGCAATTAAGCCCAATTAAACCCAATATTGTAAAAGCAAAAACAACGATTGTAAAGGTTGTCTAATTTCCGTCTCTCTCTGGCTTGTGCGGCTGTAAACTTCTTTTTATGCTTAATAATCCTTTCCTAATCCTTGACCAAATTAAGGGCCTCTTAATAAGCATTCCAACAAGGTATCATATGCCTTAATTGGGCTTAAGATGAGTAAGTTAGGCCCATTTAAGTGAAGGAACATCATGGACTGCCCACTGATTCGCGGCTGAGAACTTGGGACCCAATTTAGTCTTGATTTTGGCCTAATTTGACCATTCTAGTGAAACCTGAAATTGTAGGTCTCTTCCTTATCTTTTTAGGGACAGCAAGATCACCAAAATCCGATATCTGTAGCTCTAGTTATGCTCTACGCAAGGCAACAAGGTCAGGATGGGTGAAAAATCCGAAAATTAACAATGTTTAGCAATTAACCCCAATTAAGCCCAATAATGTAAAAGCAAAAACAATGATTGTAAAGGTCGTCTAATTTCCGTCTCTACTGACTTGTGCGGCTGTAAACTGCTATTTATGCTTATTAATCCTGACTTAACCATAGACCAAATTAAGGGCCTCGGAATAAGCTTTCCAACAAGGTATCATATGCCTTAATTGGGCTTAAGATGAGTAAGTTAGGCCCATTTAAGTGAAGGAACATCATGGACTGCGAACTGATCCACACCAGAGAACTCGGGACCCAATTTAGCCTTTATTTTGGCCTAATTTGACAATTCTTGTGAAACCTGAAATTGTAGGTGTCTTCCTTATCTTTATAGGGACAGCAAGATCACCAAAATCCGATATCTGTAGCTCTAGTTATGCTCGGCGCAAGGCAACAAGTTCAGGATGAGTGAAAAATCCGAAAATTAAGAATGTTTAGCAATTAAGCCCAGTTAATACAAATAATGTAAAAGCAAAAACAATGATTGTAAAAGTTGTCTAATTCCCGTCTCTCTGGCTTGTGCGGCTGTAATCTTCTATTTATGCTTATTAATCATGACCTAACCCTACACCAAATTAAGGGCCTCTGAATAAGCTTTCCAACACGGTATCATAAGCCTTAATTGGGCTTAAGATTAGTAAGTTAGGCCCATTTAAGTGAAGGACAATCATGGACTGCGCACTGATCCGCGCAAGAGAAATCGGGACCAAATTTAGCCTTCATTATGGCCTAATTTGACAATTCTTGTGAAACATGAAATTGTAGGTCTCTTCCTTATCTTTCTAGGGACAGTAAGATCACCAAAATCAGATATTTGTAGCTCTAGTTATGGTCTGTGCAAGTCAACAAGGTCTGGATGAGTGAAAAATCCGAAAATTAACAATGTTTAGCAATTAAGCCCAATAATGTAAAAGCAAAAACAACGATTGTAAAAGTTGTCTAATTTCAGTCTTTCTCTGGCTTGTGCGGCTGTAAACTTCTATTTATGCTTATTAATCATGACCTAACCCTAGACCAAATTAAGGGCCTCTGAATAAGCTTTCCAACAAGGTATCATATGCCTTAATAGGGCTTAAGATGATTAAGTTAGGCCCATTTAAGTGAAGGAACATCTTGGACTGCCCACTGATCTGCGCAAGAGAACTCGGGACCCAATTTAGCCTTGATTTTGGCCTAATTTGACAATTCTTGTGAAACCTGAAATTGTAGGTGTCTTCCTTATCTTTCTAGGGACAGCAAGATCACCAAAATCCGATATCTGTAGCTCTAGTTATGCTCTGCGCAAGGCAACAAATTCAGGATGAGTGAAAAATCCGAAAATTAAGAATGTTTAGCAATTAAGCCAAGTTAAGACCAATAATGTAAAAGCAAAAACAATGATTGTAAAAGTTGTCTAATTCCCGTCTCTCTGGCTTGTGCGGCTGTAAACTTCTTTTTATGCTTATTAATCATGACCTAACCCTACACCAAATTAAGGGCCTTTGAATAAGCTTTCCAACAAGGTATCATATGCCTTAATTGGGCTTAAGATTAGTAAGTTAGGCCCATTTAAGTGAAGGAACATCATGGACTGCGCACTGATCCGCGTGATGAGTGTGATTCCACCTCATCTTTGTCCATCATTTTGCATGCATTTTCATGTAGTTTAGGCATATTTTTATTAGATTTTAGGTTAATTTTCCTTTGGAACGGGTAAGGCGGTTTTCGTGTGTTGTTTTGCAGATATCAAGGGTAAATTGCTCAAGATCAACCATGATGAAGTTTGGATGAAGATGGAGCTTTAAAACTGAAGAAAATGAGCCAAACAGAGCCCATCACGGCCATGATCGAGCAAAACTGAAAAAGAACAAAGGTGAAGTCGTGTCTGCATCACGGCCTAGCCGTGATAGCCATCACGCCGTGACCCAAAACCACCACAAGTCGAAGTCATGTCCAGGCCATGATGGCCATCACGGCCGTGATGGCCGCCACCGCGCCAGGCCGTGATGAGCATCACGGCCATGACAGACCAACCATGGTGAAGAATTTTCAAGGCGAGAATCCGTCACGGCCAGGCCGTGATAGCCATCACGGCCGTGACGCGTATTACTTGGCTCAAATGAACTGGATCTAATTTGATTTGGATTAGGACTCTAACTGCCCAATTCTATAAATAAGGGACCAGGCAGAGGCAGAAAAGATGAGACCTTTGGGGCTACTACTCTAGGCATAGATTTAGGATCTCTTTCTTCTTCTCCTTCTTCTCTTAGTTATTTTCATGTTATTTGTAATCATGCCTGTCATCTCCATGGCAAGGCAGGAGTAGTAGCTTAGTTTCTAGGGATTAGGGCTCTGCCCAAGTTTGTTTATGATGTAAATTTGATGTAAACTCTTTGTTAATTACGATTTGCTTTAGATCTGATTTCTAGCGTGTTATTCACTCATAAATTTCGGCGACCGCTTATTTGCGTGATGTAGACGTTCTAAGGAGGAACCTAGCGGTGAACTTAGGATTTCTAGGGTATTTCACTCGTAAAGCCCTAGGCCACTAGTTTGTGAGATGTGGATGATCTAAGGAGGAACCTAGCGGTGAACTTAGATTATTTGCATGACTTAGACATTATAAGGAGGAACCTAGCGGTGAACTTAGGTGTCGGACCTATAGAAGTCAGACTTGGGACTGAAATCACGAGAGTTAGAAGCCGTCCCTCGAGGAGCAACGAGTTGTCACGGAACGCAAAGGGTCCAATCTGGGATCGACTACCACGAGAGTAGGGGTCGGGTCAATTGGGCACGGCTTTTGTAACCCGAGAGGGAGCTTAAGCTATTAGAGGATAAACTCGCCTTCAAGGCAATTTCGCTAATTAACAAGGGTAATCAACTTCATAACGTAAACGATCTTGTGGTAACCTAAATCCCTAGGAACCCATTTAGATCTGAAAAAATCAAAAAGATTTGTTTTGTTTTGTTTGATTCTGTTTTATCTCTTAAATTCAAATTCAAAAACCATTTCAAAAATATAAAAATCTTTTTAAACAGTCCAGATCTAATCGATTTGATAATTAGTTGCGATTCGAGAACACAGTCTCTGTGGGATCGATATCTTTTATTACTTGGCGACGATCCGGTACACTTGCCGGAATCGCACGTGCGTTGGATTCGCACGCTATCACCGCGCAAGAGAAATCGGGACCCAATTTAGCCTTCACTATGGCCTAATTTGACAATTCTTGTAAAACATGAAATTGTAGGTCTATTCCTTATCTTTCTAGGGACAGCAAGATCACCAAAATCAGACATCTGTAGATCTAGTTATGCTCTGCGCACGTCAACAAGGTCTGGATGAGTGAAAAATCCGAAAATTTACAATGTTTAGCAATTAAGCCCAATAATGTAAAAGCAAAAACAACGATTGTAAAAGTTGTCTAATTTCCGTATCTCTCTGGCTTGTGCGGCTGTAAACTTCTATTTACGCTTATTAATCATGACCTAACCCTAGACCAAATTAAGGGCCTCTGAATAAGCTTTCCAACAAGGTATCATATGCCTTAATTGGGCTTAAGATGATTAAGTTAGGCCCATTTAAGTGAAGGAACATCATGGACTGCCCACTCATCCGCGCCTAAGAACTTGGGACCCAATTTAGCCTTGATTTTACCCTAATTTGACAATTCTTGTGAAACCTGAAATTGTAGGTCTCTTCCTTATCTTTCTAGGGACAGCAAGATCACCAAAATACGATATCTCGTAGCTCTAGTTATGCTCTGCGCAAGGCAACAAGGTTAAGATGGGTGAAAAATCTGAAAATTAACAATGTTTAGCAATTTACCCCAATTAAGCCCAATAATGTAAAAGCAAAAACAATGATTGTAAAAGTCGTCTAATTTCCGTCTCTACTGGCTTGTGCGGCTGTAAACTACTATTTATGATTACTAATCCTGACCTAACACTAGACCAAATTTAGGGCCTCTGAATAAGCTTTCCAACAAGGTATCATATGCCTCAATTGGGCTTAAGATGAGAAAGTTAGGCCCATTTAAGTGAAGGAACATCATGGATAGCACACTGATCCGCGCCAGAGAAATCGGGACCCAATTTAGCCTTGATTTTGGCCTAATTTGACAATTCTTGTGAAACATGAAATTTTAGGTCTCTTCGTTATCTTTCTAGGGACAGCAAATCACCAAAATCCGATATCTGTAGCCCCAGTTATGCTCTGCGCAAATCAACAAGGTCAGGATGAGTGAAAAATCCGAAAATTAACAATGTTTAGCAATTAAGCCCAATAATGTAAAAGCAAAACCAACGATTGTATAAGTTGTCTAATTTCCGTCTCTCTCTGGCTTGTGCGGCAGGAAACTACTATTTATGCTTACTAATCCTGACCTAACCCTAGACCAAATTAAGGGCCTCTTAATAAGCTTTCCAACAAGGTATCATATGCCATAATTGGGCTTAAGATGATTAAGTTAGGCCCATTTAAGTAAAGGAACATCATGGACACTGTATTGATCCGCGCCAGAGAACTCGGGACCCAATTTAGCCTTGATTTTGGCCTAATTTGAATATTCTTGTGAAACCTGAAATTGTAGGTCTCTTCTTTATCTTTGTAGGGACAGCAAGATCACCAAAATCCGATATCTGTAGCTCTAGTTATGCTCTACGCAAGGCAACAATGTCAGGATGAGTGAAAAATCCGAAAATTAACAACGTTTAGTAATTAAGCCCAATTAAGCGCAATAATGTAAAAGCAAAAACATTGATTGCAAAAGTTGTCTAATTTCCGTCTCTCTCTGCCTTGTGCGGCTGTAAACTGCTATTTATGTTTATTAATCCTGACCTAACACTAGACCAAATTAAGGGCCCCTGTATAAGCTTTCCCACAAGGTATCGTAAGATGAGTAAGTTAGGTCCATTTAAGTGAAGTAACAACATGGACTGCGCACTGATCCGCGTCGGAGAACTCAGGACCCAATTTAGCCTTGATTTTGGTCTAATTTGTCAATTCTTGTGACACCTGAAATTGTAGGTCTCTTCCTTATCTTTCTAGGGACAACAAGATCACCAAAATCCGATATATGTAGCTCAAGTTATGCTCTGTGCAAGACCACAAGGTCAGGATGAGCGAAAAATCCGAAAATTAACAATGTTTAGCAATTAAGCCCAATTAAGCCCAATAATGTAAAAGCAAAAACAATGATTGTAAAAGTTGTCTAATTTCCGTCTCTCTCTGGCATGTGGGGCTGTAAACTGCTATTTATGCTTATTAATCCTGACCTAACCCTAGACCAAATTAAGGGCCTCTGAATAAGCTTTCCAACAAGGTATCGTATGCCTTAATTGGGCTTAAGATGATTAAGTTAGGCCCATTTAAGTGAAGGAACATCACGGACTGCCCACTTATCCGCGCCTGAGAACTTAGGACCCAATTTATCCTTGATGTTGGCCTAATTTGACAACTCTTGTGAATCCCGAAATTGTAGGTCTCTTCCTTATCTTTCTGGGGACAGCAAGATCACCAAAATCCGATATCTGTAGCTGTAGTTATGCTCTGCGCAAGGCAACAAGGTCAGGATGAGTGAAAAATCCGAAAATTAACAATGTTTAGCAAATAAGCCCAATTAAGCGCAATAATGTAAAATTAAAAACATTGATTGTAAAAGTTGTCTAATTTCCGTCTCTCTCTGGCTTGTGCGGCTGTAAACTGCTATTTATGATTACTAATCCTGACCTAACCCTAGACCAAATTAAGGGCCTATGAATAAGCTTTCCAACAAGGTATCATATGCCTTAATTGGGCTTAAGATGAGTAAGTTAGGCCCATTTAAGTGAAGGAACATCGTGGACAATACACTGATCCGCGCCAGAGAAATCAAGACCCAATTTAGCCTTGATTTTGGCCTAATTTGACAATTCTTGTGAAACATGAAATTGTAGGTCTCCTCCTTATCTTTCTAGGGAGAGCAAGATCACCAAAATCCGATATCTGTAGCTCTAGTCATGCCCTGCGCAAGTCAACAAGGTCAGGATGAATGAAAAATCCGAAAATTAACAATGTTTAGCAATTAAGCCCAATAATGTAAAAGCGAAAACAACGATTGTAAAAGTTGTCTAATTTTCGTCTCTCTCGGGCTTGTTCGGCTGTAAACTACTATTTATGATTACTAATCCTGACCTAGACCTAGACAAAATTAAGGGCATCTGAATAAGCTTTCCAACAAGGTATCATATGCCTTAATTGGGCTTAAGATCAGTAAGTTAGGCCCATTTAAGTGAAGGAACATCATTGACTGCGCACAGATCCGTACCAGAGAACTAGGGTCTCAATTTAGCCTTGATTTTGGCCTAATTTGACAATTCTTGTGAAACCTGAAATTGTAGGTCTCTTCCTTATATTTCTAGGGACTGCAAGATCGCCAAAATCCGATATCTGTAGCTCTAGTTATGCTCTGCGCAAGGCAACAAGGTCAGAATGAGTGAAAATTCAGAAAATTAACAATGTTTAGCAATTAAGCCCAATAATGTAATAGCAAAAACAATGATTGTAAGAGTTGTCAAATTTCCGTCTCTCTTAGGCTTGTGCGGCTGTAAACTTCTATTTATACTTATTAATCATGACCTAACCCTAGACCAAATTAAGGATCTCTGAATAAGCTTTCCAACAAGGTATCATTTTCCTTAATTGTGCTTAAGATGAGTAAGTTAGGCCCATTTAAGTGAAGGAACATCATGGATTGGGCACTGATCCGCGCCAGAGAACTAGGGACCCAATTTAGCCTTGATTTTGGTCTAATTTGACAATTCTTGTGACGCCCGAAATTGTTGGTCACTTCCTTATCTTTCTAGGGACTGCAAGATCACCAAAATCCTATATTTGTAGCTGTAGTTATGCTCTGCGCAAGGCAACAAGGTTAGGATGGGTGAAAAATCCGAAAATTAACAATGTTTAGCAAATAACCCCAGTTAAGCCCAATAATGTAAAATTAAAAACAATGATTGTAAAAGTCGTCTAATTTCCGTCTCTACTGGCTTGTGCGGCTGTAAACTGCTATTTATGATTACCAATCCTGACCTAACCCTAGACCAAATTAAGGGCCTCTGAATAAGCTTTCCAACAAGGTATCATATGCCTTAATTGGGCTTAAGATGGGTAAGTTAGGCCCATTTAAGTGAAGGAACATCATGGACAACACACTGATCCGCGCCAGAGAAATCGGGACCCAATTTAGCCTTGATTTTGGCCTAATTTGACAATTCTTGTGAAACATGAAATTGTAGGTCTCCTCCTTATCTTTCTAGGGAGAGCAAGATCACCAAAATCCGATATCTGAAGCTCTAGTTATGCTCTGCACAAGTCAACAAGGTCAGGATGAATGAAAAATCCGAAAATTAACAATGTTTAGCAATTAAGACCAATAATGTAAAAGCAAAAACAACGATTGTAAAAGTTGTCTAATTTTCGTCTCTCTCGGGCTTGTTCGGCTGTAAACTACTATTTATGCTTACAAATCCTGACCTAGCCCTAGACAAAATTAAGGGCATCTGAATAAGCTTTCCAACAAGGTATCATCATTAGTGGACATATTGTAATATACGGGAACGTTTTACGTTAGTTGATCATATGTTTGACGTTAAAAATGAGGCGGTGGTAGTTTTGTAAATATTAAATCACTATTTACATCAGTTGTGTAATAAACTGACGTTAAAAGTGATTTGCAAGAATTATTAACACTTTTAACGTCAGTTGTTTATACAACTGACGTTAAAAGTGTGATTTTTACTTCAGTTAAGTAAATAACCGACGTAAATAATCCTATATTACTCATTCCTATCTTTCTTTCGTTGTCATCTCCCTGTTGTCACTCTTATTAACAGATCACTCCATATAGTGCAGTTTAATTATTTCTAAACCTTTTTTTTAAACAAGTTTATTTTTAATGTTAATTAATTAGCTTGAATTAGTAAACAAATTCTTATGCAAATTAAAATAAATAAACACTTAACATAAAACAAGTTATATGTATAATCAAATCGTGTCTCATTGAAGCGATTCATAAGTTACAATTACATGATTAAAATATAAAAAATTTCTGCAACATAGCCCTAAAATATAAAAAAGTTTCTGCTTCAACATCATTTTCTTCTCAGTCCTGTCCTCAGAAACTCCATTGGATGCATCTCCTCCCTTACTTGAAGTCCTTGATGCTCCATCTGAAACCACAGTCACTTTGGAGCCAAAGCAGAGTGAAGGGTGCACTCGATCTGTTTCAGCAATGGCCTTGGAACAGTCACTTGCTTCCAAAGCTGAGGTTTTGGAACTGTAGCTGATGATTCTCCGGAAGGATGATAAAGTGAGCAAACCACATTATGTGGTTTACACAACCTTATCACCCATGTTATGTGATTTACACAACCTCAAAAGTTGTTTGACCATTAAGACAAAGATCTTTGAGTCTAGGAATAGGAAGAAAGAGTGATGAAGTTAATCTCCATGGCAGAGCCATATTGTGAAGCAGAAAAATAAAAGGAAGGAAGGAAGCTATTTATAGGAGCAGGGGATGAAGTTACTAGGCGTCGTAAGTTGCTAAAAAATTAAGAGCATTAGGTTCCAAGGCGCATTGGGAGTTGGCAGTCATATATTATAAACGTGCAGAATAGAAAACGCACGAAGGAATAGGAAGAAATAGACTTTTAAGGCTAGGTATAAACTTAATGCTCATAAAGATTATTATAGGTTACAATGTCCATGGGTAAGTAGCACAGCAGTCATGGGTAAGTAGCAGAGTAGTCAAAGAAATGAATGTTTTTGCAGAAACATATACACTTTTAACGTCAGTTGTTGCATAAAACTGACGTTAAAAGTTTTTTAAAATAAAAAATATTTATTTTTAACGTCAGTTGTTTATAAAACTGACGTTAAAAGTGTGATTTTTACTTCAGTTAAATAAATCGCTGACGTAAATAATCCTATATTTTAAGTCTAGGTATAAACTTAATGCTCATAAAGATTATTATAGGTTACAATGTGCATGCGTAAGTAGCACAGCAGTCATGGGTAAGTAGCAGAGTAGTCAAAGAAATGAATGTTTTGCAGAAACATATACACTTTTAACGTCAGTTGTTGAATAAAACTGACGTTAAAAGTGTTTTTAAAATAAAAAATATTTATTTTTAACGTCAGTTGTTTATACAACTAACGTTAAAAGTGTGATTTTTACTTCAGTTAAATAAATAGCTGACGTAAATAATCCTATATCCCTATCTGATATGCCATGTTGTCACTCTTAACACAGGTCAATCCATATAGATAGTGCAGTTTATTTCTAAACATTTTTTTAAACAGGTTTATTTTTAATCTTACTTAATTAGCTTGAATTAGTAAACAAATTCTTGTTCAAATTAAGATAAATAAACACTTTAACATAAAACAAGTTATATATGTATAATCAAATTGTATCTCATTGAAGCGATTCATAAGTTACAATTACAAGATTAAAAGATAAAAAATTTCTGCAACATAGCCCTAAAATATAAAAAAGTTTCTGCTTCAACATCAAGTTATATATGTATAATCAAATCGTATCTCATTGAAGCGATTCATAAGTTACAATTACTTGATTAAAAGATAAAAAATTCCTGCAACATAGCCCTAAAATATAAAAAAGTTTCTGCTTCAACATCATTTTCTTCTCAGTCCTGTCCTCAGAAATTCCAATGGATGCATCTTCTCCCTCACGTGAATTCCATGATGCTCCGATCCATCTATTTTATCCACAGTCACTAGCTGCGAAAGCAAAATGAAATGGATCTTTGCATCACCTCCCTCACTTGAATCCACAGTCTCTTGCAAAATAAAGCAGTGAAAGGGATGACTGGGATGAAATAAAGTGAGGGAATCACACTATGTGATTTACACAACTTTATCACCCATGCTATGTGATTTACACAACCTCAAGTTTTTTGACCATTAAGACAGAGACCTTTAAGATTTAACAAAATTCTCTCAGAGCCATTTTGTGAAGGAAAAGAAAACGCACGAAATATAGAGGAAAAGAAGAGGCTGTATTACAAACTGATACAGAAGAATGGCACTTTATATAGAGAAGAGAGACTAGCTCATTAAGAGGATTAGGTAACAATTATGTGCACGGGTAAGGCACAGTAGTCATTGGTCAAAGGAATGATTTTTGCATAACAATTTTAACGTCAGTTGTATTTAACAACTGACGTTAAAAGTGTTTTTAAATAAAAAAAATATTAATATTTAACGTCAGTTGTTTAAGACAACTGACGTTAAACAATGACTTTTAACGTCAGTTGTTTAATACAACTGACGTTAAAAATGACTTTTAACGTCAGTTTTTTAAGACAACTGACCTAAAATGTTGTTTTATTTCTGGTTTTTGATTATAACGTTTACACCCGCGCGACTTCTGCACTTCGCTGTACGTCTCTGTTCTTCTCTTTTCATCACGCTCACTATCACTCTCAACTCTCACTCTCACTCTCACTCTCACTCTCATTCTGCCCTAATTGGGCGCTCATCTCCACCGCAACCACCGCTAGAGCTTCTTCGCCACCACCGTCAGGTACACTCTTAACCCCTAACTCTGTCTTTCCCGCTCATTCTTTGCATGCAATAACTTGACTTCTCTCTTTTACCCCTTCCCGCGCACTAACTCTCCTTGTCTCTCTACTCTCAGTAACCACATCGAACATTGGCCACCACTCAAGCTCCCCTCCCCACCACCACGCGAGCACCTATTCCTGGTGAGTCTTTAGGGCACATTTTTTTATTTTTGGTTTTGCATGTATGTTGAAACTGTAGTCTCAGTAGTTGAAACTTGAAACTGTGAGTTTGAGTTGTTTGGAATGACTGTATTTTTGGTTTTGAGTGTATGTTGCTCTGCTGGTTGGTCTGCCATGGCCGTGATGCTCATGACGGCTAGGCCGTGAACAGTTCTGCCTGTGAGGGTCTATTTCAGTTGGCACGTTACGGCCGTGATGGACATCACTGCCAGGCCATGACCAGTTCTTGGAAATCTTCAAAAACTAGTTTTCAATCTCCCGTATTGTCCTTATATTGGATATATGTTTTGTATATCTACAGAACCTATCTAGTTATGGATCGTAGTTGGATGGTTTGTAAGCGCACTAGTGCTAAGTATTTGAAGGGGGTGGGAGAATTTATAGAATTTGCTCAAAGGAATGTTCCTAATAGTAATGGAATGTTTTGTTGTCCTTGTGTCAAGTGTTTGAATATGAGGAAATGTACGGTGAAGGATATACGTACTCATTTGATTTGTGAAGGGATTTGCTTGAGTTATACAAGATGGATATGGCATGGTGATGTGTTGTTTAGTAGTACGGCAAGTGTCTCCCAAAGTGAGGACGTTGACGTAGATATGGAGGATGATAGAGTAGAGGACATGATCCGTGATATTGGACAAGAATCTTTTCATCGAGCTCATGTGTATGATAGGTTGTGCGGTGATGCGGATAAGCCTTTATATCCAGGGTGTACTACTCATACACGGTTGTCGGCTGTGCTAAAATTGGTTTGTGTGAAGGCGAGAAATGGTTGGACCGATAAAAGCTTCACGGAATTGCTTGAAGTGTTGAAAGACTTGCTTCCGGAGGACAACACATTGCCTGACCGTAACTATGAGGCCAAAAAGGTATTGTGTCCGATGGGTATGGAGTATAAGAAGATACACGCATGCCCCAATGATTGCATATTGTACACCGGTGTTCATGAAGACAATCACGATTGCCCCAAATGTGGGTTATCACGATACAAAGTGAAGGGTGGTGATGATGATGCTGATCTTGATGATGTGAGAAAAAAGGGTCCTCCTGCGAAGGTGTTGTGGTATCTTCCAATAATTCCAAGGTTCAAGCGATTGTTTGCCAATGCGAAAGAGTCGAAGAATCTTAGATGGCATAATGATGAGAGGAAACGTGATGGAAAGGTTCGTCATCCTGCTGATTCTATGCAATAGAAGAATATTGATACTATGTTTTCGGATTTCGCCGATGATCCAAGAAACCTAAGGCTTGGACTTGCTACGGATGGAATGAATCCTTATGGTAACATGAGTAGTATTCATAGTTCATGGCCTGTTCTGTTGATAATTTACAACCTGCCCCCTTGGTTGTGCATGAAGCGCAAATACATGATGTTGTCTATGATGATTTCGGGCCCAAAGCAACCGGGAAATGACTTAGATGTTTATCTAAGTCCCTTGATTGAAGACTTGAAAACACTGTGGGTGGAAGGTGTTGATGTAGTTGATGGGTATTCTCATGAGACTTTCAAGATTCGTGCCATGTTATTTTGCACAATCAATGACTTTCCAGCATACGGTAACTTGTCCGGGTACAGTGTCAAGGGGCATAAAGCATGCCCTATATGTGAAGACGGCACATGCTACACTCAGTTGCATCATGGAAAGAAGACGGTTTACCTTGGGCATCGGAGATTTCTTAGACGTGATCACCCATATCGTAAGATGAAAAAAGCTTTTAATGGATGCCTAGAGACAGAAGAAGCTCCGGTGGCCTTAATTGGAGAGCAGGTTTATCAGAGGGTAAAGGGCATCGATGTTATATTCGGCAAGTCCAAAAAGAAAGGTAAAGTCACTGAGAAAAACATATGGAAGAAGAGGTCGATATTCTTTGATCTTCCATACTTGCGCAAGCTTGATGTCGATAATCGCATTGATGTGATGCATTTGGAGAAAAATGTGTGTGATAGTGTGATCGGGATGCTTCTCAACATTCAGGGCAAGACAAAGGATGGTGTCAATGCTCGTCTCGACCTCGTTGCTATGGGTATACGAGAGCAGTTAGCTCCAGTTGTTGAGGATGGTAAGCGGACTTATTTGCCGCCAAAGATGTCATACTTTGTCAAAAAAAAAAGAGACAAAGTTTCATGGGTGTCTTTAGGGCATCAAAGTTCCATATGGTTACTCCTCAAATATGAAGAGGCTTGTCTCTAGTGATCTTAAATTAGTTGGCTTAAAGTCTCATGATTGTCACATCTTGATGCAACAACTTCTGCCCGTTGCTATTCGTGGTATTGCTCCAAAAAATGTGAGACATGCCATTACTTCTATTGTGCTCATTCTTCAATTCTATATGTAGCAAAGTCGTTGACCCCCGTATGTTGGATGACTTGGAAGTTGAGGCTGCTACAATCTTGTGCCAATTGGAGATGTATTTTCCTCCTTCCTTTTTCGACATAATGGTTCACTTAATTGTTCATTTGGTGAGGGATATTAGATTATGTGGGCCGGTTTTTCTGAGATGGATGTACCCAGTTGAGCGCTACATGAAGATCTTGAAAGGGTACGTGAAGAATCCTCATCGTCCGGAAGAATCTATTGTTCAAAGGTATGTTGCAGAAGAAGCTATTGAGTTTTGTTCGGACTACCTTCATAACACGGATCCTATTGGGGTTCCTAAGCCTCGGCATGATGAGATCAGATGTCAAGGTAAGGGTACACATGGTTTAAGAATTAATAGCAAGGGTCGGGAGGAAGTGCTTCAAGCACATTTTTATGTATTGAACAACATCGATTGTGTTCAGCCTTTCTTATTTGAACATAAAAGAAAAGTCAATCAAGAAAACCCTCGAATGAGCGAAAGGTGGTTGTTGAACAAGCATAACAAGACTTTCTTACCATGGTTCAAGGAAGAAATGCTTAAGGATGGTAGTACTGCTTCTGATGACGTAAGATGGCTAGCACGTGGGCCTAGCTTCAACGTCATATGTTGGAGCGGATACGACATCAATAACTTTTCCTTTTATACAAAGGAACAAGATAAAAAGAGTACCATGCAAAATAGTGGGGTTATGATCGTGGCCGAAGCAATGCACTTCTCTAGTGCAAAGGACACAAAACCCGTTAAAGCACCGACACCTTACTTTGGATATATTGAGGATATTTGGGTGCTCGATTACACTAAGCTTACGGTGCCGGTTTTTAAATGTAAGTGGGTTGATAGTAACGGTGGTGTACAGACCGACGAATTGGGGTTCACATTGGTAGACCTCAACAAGTTAGGTCATATAAATGAGCCTTTCATAATGGCTTCCCAAGCAAAACAAGTGTTCTACATCACTGATCCTTCTAACAAAAGGTTGTCCGTGGTTCTCCAAGGAAAAAGCATGTATAATGGTAGTGATGAAAATCAAGATTCAAATCTTGATATTCCTGAGACTCCTTCTTTTTCAACAAACATGCCTACTATAATCGAGGACACACAGGTGGACGAGGTACATGCCACTCGTGATGATCATCACGAAGGGATATTGATATAGGTAGTTTAAACTTAGTATACATTTATTTTTATTTATACTTCTGTATTTATTTTGAGTTATAACCTATGTTAATAAATATATATTGTTTCTGAACAAGTATACATATGGATCAGTCGGATAGCCCACATGCACGGGAGGACACTGTGGGGCCTACGCAGGACCCGATCGCGCATACGCCTGATTCTAGTGTAAGTTTACATGTTATATACTATCTTTAGTCCTTCTTTTTAATGTAAGTTTATAATGTTACAACCCTATATTTTATCATTTTTTTTGTCCATACAGACATCACAGGCTCATAGGAAACGGGGTAGAGGAGCCACGTCGTTGAAGAAACTAGAGAAGGACAGGCAAAGCGGACAGAAGCTTGAGGTGTCCTTCGGTGCTAATCTAAATGCCCAGGGACCCCGTGCTAAAGAATTTAATAAGTGGGTGTTTCTACAAGCGAAGCAGCACGTAAGCATCAACTACAACCACTGGAATGACGTTCCACAGAACGTTAAGGATCAGATTTGGGAGGCTATCATGGTATTTTACCTTTACATTCGTTTG
>JAUPTC010000010.1:9993685-10015295 GCA_030762895.1 Sophora flavescens | reverse complement strand
TGCGCAAGTCAACAAGGTGGGGATGTATGAAAAATCCGAAAATTAACAATCTTTAGCAATTAAGCCCAATAATGTAAAAGCAAAAACAACGATTGTAAAAGTTGTCTAATTTTCGTCTCTCTCGGGCTTGTTCGGCTGTAAACTACTATTTATGCTTACTAATCCTGACCTAGACCTATACAAAATTAAGGGCATCTGAATAAGCTTTCCAACAAGGTATCATATGCCTTAATTGGGCTTAAGATGAGTAAGTTAGGCCCATTTAAGTGAAGGAACATCATTGACTGCGCACAGATCCGTACCAGAGAACTAGGGTCTCAATTTAGCCTTGATTTTGGCCTAATTTGACAATTCTTGTGAAACCTGAAATTGTAGGTCTCTTCCTTATATTTCTAGGGACAGCAAGATCACCAAAATCCGATATCTGTAGCTCTAGTTATGCTCTGCGCAAGGCAACAAGGTCAGAATGAGTGAAAATTCCGAAAATTAACACTGTTTAGCAATTAAGCCCAATAATGTAAAAGCAAAAACAATGATTGTAAGAGTTGTCAAATTTCCGTCTCTCTTAGGCTTGTGCGGCTGTAAACTTCTATTTATACTTATTAATCATGACCAAACCCTAGACCAAATTAAGGATCTCTGAATAAGCTTTCCAACAAGGTATCATTTTCCTTAATTGTGCTTAAGATGAGTAAGTTAGGCCCATTTAAGTGAAGGAACATCATGGATTGGGCACTGATCCGCGCCAGAGAACTAGGGACCCAATTTAGCCTTGATTTTGGTCTAATTTGACAATTCTTGTGACGCCCGAAATTGTTGGTCACTTCCTTATCTTTCTAGGGACTGCAAGATCACCAAAATCCTATATTTGTAGCTGTAGTTATGCTCTGCGCAAGGCAACAAGGTTAGGATGGGTGAAAAATCCGAAAATTAACAATGTTTAGCAAATAACCCCAGTTAAGCCCAATAATGTAAAGTTAAAAACAATGATTGTAAAAGTCGTCTAATTTCCGTCTCTACTGGCTTGTGCGGCTGTAAACTGCTATTTATGATTACCAATCCTGACCTAACCCTAGACCAAATTAAGGGCCTCTGAATAAGCTTTCCAACAAGGTATCATATGCCTTAATTGGGCTTAAGATGGGAAAGTTAGGCCCATTTAAGTGAAGGAACATCATGGACAACACACTGATCCGCGCCAGAGAAATCGGGACCCAATTTAGCCTTGATTTTGGCCTAATTTGACAATTCTTGTGAAACATGAAATTGTAGGTCTCCTCCTTATCTTTCTAGGAGAGCAAGATCACCAAAGTCCGCTATCTGAAGCTCTAGTTATGCTCTGCACAAGTCAACAAGGTCAGGATGAATGAAAAATCTGAAAATTAACAATGTTTAGCAATTAAGACCAATAATGTAAAAGCAAAAACAACGATTGTAAAAGTTGTCTAATTTTCGTCTCTCTCGGGCTTGTTCGGCTGTAAACTACTATTTATGCTTACTAATCATGACCTAGCCCTAGACAAAATTAAGGGCATCTGAATAAGCTTTCCAACAAGGTATCATCACTAGTGGACATATTGTAATATACGGGAACGTTTTACGTTAGTTGACCATATGTTTGACGTTAAAAATGAGGCGGTGGTAGTTTTATAAATATTAAATCACTATTTACATCAGTTGTGTAATAAACTGACGTTAAAAGTGATTTACAAGAATTATTAACACTTTTAACGTCAGTTGTTTATACAACTGACGTTAAAAGTGTGATTTTTACTTCAGTTAAGTAAATAACTAACGTAAATAATCCTATATTACTCATTCCTATCTTTCTTTCGTTGTCATCTCCCTGTTGTCACTCTTATTAACATATCACTCCATATAGTGCAGTTTAATTATTTCTAAACCTTTTTTTTAAACAAGTTTATTTTTAATGTTAATTAATTAGCTTGAATTAGTAAACAAATTCTTATGCAAATTAAAATAAATAAACACTTAACATAAAACAAGTTATATGTATAATCAAATCGTGTCTCATTGAAGCGATTCATAAGTTACAATTACATGATTAAAATATAAAAAATTTCTGCAACATAGCCCTAAAATATAAAAAAGTTTCTGCTTCAACATCATTTTCTTCTCAGTCCTGTCCTCAGAAACTCCATTGGATGCATCTCCTCCTTTACTTGAAGTCCTTGATGCTCCATCTGAAACCACAGTCACTTTGGAGCCAAAGCAGAGTGAAGGGTGCACTCGATCTGTTTCAGCAATGGCCTTGGAACAGTCACTTGCTTCCAAAGCTGAGGTTTTGGAACTGTAGCTGATGATTCTCCGGAAGGATGATAAAGTGAGCAAACCACATTATGTGGTTTACACAACCTTATCACCCATGTTATGTGATTTACACAACCTCAAAAGTTGTTTGACCATTAAGACAAAGATATTTGAGTCTAGGAATAGGAAGAAAGAGTGATGAAGTTAATCTCCATGGCAGAGCCATATTGTGAAGCAGAAAAATAAAAGGAAGGAAGGAAGCTATTTATAGGAGCAGGGGATGAAGTTACTAGGCGTCGTAAGTTGCTAAAAAATTAAGAGCATTAGGTTCCAAGGCGCATTGGGAGTTGGCAGTCATATATTATAAACGTGCAGAATAGAAAACGCACGAAGGAATAGGAAGAAATAGACTTTTAAGGCTAGGTATAAACTTAATGCTCATAAAGATTATTATAGGTTACAATGTCCATGGGTAAGTAGCACAGCAGTCATGGGTAAGTAGCAGAGTAGTCAAAGAAATGAATGTTTTTGTAGAAACATGTACACTTTTAACGTCAATTGTTGCATAAAACTGACGTTAAAAGTTTTTTTAAAAAAAATATATTTATTTTTAACGTCAGTTGTTTATAAAGCTGACGTTAAAAGTGTGATTTTTACTTCAGTTAAATAAATAGCTGACGTAAATAATCCTATATTTTAAGTCTAGGTATAAACTTAATGCTCATAAAGATTATTATAGGTTACAATGTGCATGCGTAAGTAGCACTACAGTCATGGGTAAGTAGCAGAGTAGTCAAAGAAATGAATGTTTTGCGAGAAACATATACACTTTTAACGTCGGTTGTTGAATAAAGCCGGCGTTAAAAGTGTTTTTAAAATAAAAAATATTTATTTTTAACGTCAGTTGTTTATACAACTGACGTTAAAAGTGTGATTTTTACTTCAGTTAAATAAATAGCTGACGTAAATAATCCTATATCCCTATCTGATATGCCATGTTGTCACTCTTAACACAGGTCAATCCATATAGATAGTGCAGTTTATTTCTAAACATTTTTTTAAACAGGTTTATTTTTAATCTTACTTAATTAGCTTGAATTAGTAAACAAATTCTTGTTCAAATTAAGATAAATAAACACTTTAACATAAAACAAGTTATATATGTATAATCAAATTGTATCTCATTGAAGCGATTCATAAGTTACAATTACAAGATTAAAAGATAAAAAATTTCTGCAACATAGCCCTAAAATATAAAAAAGTTTCTGCTTCAACATCAAGTTATATATGTATAATCAAATCGTATCTCATTGAAGCGATTCATAAGTTACAATTACTTGATTAAAAGATAAAAAATTCCTGCAACATAGCCCTAAAATATAAAAAAGTTTCTGCTTCAACATCATTTTCTTCTCAGTCCTGTCCTCAGAAATTCCAATGGATGCATCTTCTCCCTCACGTGAATTCCATGATGCTCCGATCCATCTATTTTATCCACAGTCACTAGCTGCGAAAGCAAAATGAAATGGATCTTTGCATCACCTCCCTCACTTGAATCCACAGTCTCTTGCAGCGAAAGCAGAGTGAAAGGGATGACTGGGATGAAATAAAGTGAGGGAATCACACTATGTGATTTACACAACTTTATCACCCATGCTATGTGATTTACACAACCTCAGAAGTTTTTTGACCATTAAGACAGAGACCTTTAAGATTTAACAAAATTCTCTCGAGCCATTTTGTGAAGGAAAAGAAAAGCATACGAAATATAGAGGAAAAGAAGAGGTTGTATTACAAAGCGATCTGAGAAGAATGGCACTTTATATAGAGAAGAGAGATTAGCTCATTAAGAGGATTAGGTAACAATTATGTGCACGGGTAAGGCACGGTAGTCATTGGTCAAAGGAATGATTTTTGCATAACAATTTTAACGTCAGTTGTATTTAACAACTGACGTTAAAAGTGTTTTTAAATAAAAAAATATTAATATTTAGCGTCGAGTTGTTTAAGACAAGCGGCGTTAAAAATGACTTTTGCGTCGGTTGTTTAATACAACTGACGTTAAAAATGACTTTTAACGTCAATTTTTTAAGACAACTGACCTAAAATGTTGTTTTATTTATGGTTTTTGATTATAACGTTTACACCCGCGCGACTTCTGCACTTCGCTGTACGTCTCTGTTCTTCTCTTTTCATCACGCTCACTATCACTCTCAACTCTCACTCTCACTCTCACTCTCACTCTCACTCTCATTCTGCCCTAATTGCGCGCTCATCTCCACCGCAACCACCGCTAGGGCTTCTTCGCCACCACCGTCAGGTACACTCTTAACCCCTAACTCTGTCTTTCCCGCTCATTCTTTGCATGCAATAACTTGACTTCTCTCTTTTACCCCTTCCCGCGCACTAACTCTCCTTGTCTCTCTACTCTCAGTAACCACATCGAACATTGGCCACCACTCAAGCTCCCCTCCCCACCACCACGCGAGCACCTATTCCTGGTGAGTCTTTAGGGCACATTTTTTTATTTTTGGTTTTGCATGTATGTTGAAACTGTAGTCTCAGTAGTTGAAACTTGAAACTGTGAGTTTGAGTTGTTTGGAATGACTGTATTTTTGGTTTTGAGTGTATGTTGCTCTGCTGGTTGGTGCCGCCATGGCCGTGATGCTCATGGCGGCTAGGCCGTGAACAGATTCTGCTGTGAGGTCTATTTCAGTTGGCACGTTACGGCCGTGATGGACATCACTGCCAGGCCGTGACCAGTTCTTGGAAATCTTCAAAAACTAGTTTTCAATCTCCCGTATTGTCCTTATATTGGATATATGTTTTGTATATCTACAGAACCTATCTAGTTATGGATCGTAGTTGGATGGTTTGTAAGCGCACTAGTGCTAAGTATTTGAAGGGTGTGGGAGAATTTATAGAATTTGCTCAAAGGAATGTTCCTAATAGTAATGGAATGTTTTGTTGTCCTTGTGTCAAGTGTTTGAATACGAGGAAATGTACGGTGAAGGATATACGTACTCATTTGATTTGTGAAGGGATTTGCTTGAGTTATACAAGATGGATATGGCATGGTGATGTGTTGTTTAGTAGTACGGCAAGTGTCTCCCAAAGTGAGGACGTTGACGTAGATATGGAGGATGATAGAGTAGAGGACATGATCCGTGATATTGGACAAGAATCTTTTCATCGAGCTCATGTGTATGATAGGTTGTGCGGTGATGCGGATAAGCCTTTATATCCAGGGTGTACTACTCATACACGGTTGTCGGCTGTGCTAAAATTGGTTTGTGTGAAGGCGAGAAATGGTTGGACCGATAAAAGCTTCACGGAATTGCTTGAAGTGTTGAAAGACTTGCTTAGGAGGAGGACAACACATTGCCTGGCCAGTAACTATGAGGCCAAAAAGGTATTGTGTCCGATGGGTATGGAGTATAAGAAGATACACGCATGCCCCAATGATTGCATATTGTACACACGGTGTTCATGAAGACAATCACGATTGCTCCAAATGTGGGTTATCACGATACAAAGTGAAGGGTGGTGATGATGATGCTGATCTTGATGATGTGAGAAAAAAGGGTCCTCCTGCGAAGGTGTTGTGGTATCTTCCAATAATTCCAAGGTTCAAGCGATTGTTTGCCAATGCGAAAGAGTCGAAGAATCTTAGATGGCATAATGATGAGAGGAAACGTGATGGAAAGGTTCGTCATCCTGCTGATTCTATGCAATAGAAGAATATTGATACTATGTTTCCGGATTTCGCCGATGATCCAAGAAACCTAAGGCTTGGACTTGCTACGGATGGAATGAATCCTTATGGTAACATGAGTAGTATTCATAGTTCATGGCCTGTTCTGTTGATAATTTACAACCTGCCCCCTTGGTTGTGCATGAAGCGCAAATACATGATGTTGTCTATGATGATTTCGGGCCCAAAGCAACCGGGAAATGACTTAGATGTTTATCTAAGTCCCTTGATTGAAGACTTGAAAACACTGTGGGTGGAAGGTGTTGATGTAGTTGATGGGTATTCTCATGAGACTTTCAAGATTCATGCCATGTTATTTTGCACAATCAATGACTTTCCAGCATACGGTAACTTGTCCGGGTACAGTGTCAATGGGCATAAAGCATGCCCTATATGTGAAGACGGCACATGCTACACTCAGTTGCATCATGGAAAGAAGACGGTTTACCTTGGGCATCGGAGATTTCTTAGACGTGATCACCCATATCGTAAGATGAAAAAAGCTTTTAATGGATGCCTAGAGACAGAAGAAGCTCCGGTGGCCTTAATTGGAGATCAGGTTTATCAGAGGGTAAAGGGCATCGATGTTATATTCGGCAAGTCCAAAAAGAAAGGTAAAGCTGCTGAGAAAAACATATGGAAGAAGAGGTCGATATTCTTTGATCTTCCATACTTGCGCAAGCTTGATGTCAGACACTGCATTGATGTGATGCATGTGGAGAAAAATGTGTGTGATAGTGTGATCGGGATGCTTCTCAACATTCAGGGCAAGACAAAGGATGGTGTCAATGCTCGTCTCGACCTCGTTGCTATGGGTATACGAGAGCGATTAGCTCAGTTGTTGAGGATGGTAAGCGGACTTATTTGCCTGACATGTCATACTTTGTCAAAAAAAAAAGAGACAAAGTTTCTGCGGGTGTCTTCAGGGCATCAAAGTTCCATATGGTTACTCCTCAAATATGAAGAGGCTTGTCTCTAGTGATCTTAAATTAGTTGGCTTAAAGTCTCATGATTGTCACATCTTGATGCAACAACTTCTGCCCGTTGCTATTCGTGGTATTGCTCCAAAAAATGTGAGACATGCCATTACTCGGTTGTGCTCATTCTTCAATTCTATATGTAGCAAAGTCGTTGACCCCCGTATGTTGGATGACTTGGAAGTTGAGGCTGCTACAATCTTGTGCCAATTGGAGATGTATTTTCCTCCTTCCTTTTTCGACATAATGGTTCACTTAATTGTTCATTTGGTGAGGGATATTAGATTATGTGGGCCGGTTTTTCTGAGATGGATGTACCCAGTTGAGCGCTACATGAAGATCTTGAAAGGGTACGTGAAGAATCCTCATCGTCCGGAAGAATCTATTGTTCAAAGGTATGTTGCAGAAGAAGCTATTGAGTTTTGTTCGGACTACCTTCATAACACGGATCCTATTGGGGTTCCTAAGCCTCGGCATGATGAGATCAGATGTCAAGGTAAGGGTACACATGGTTTAAGAATTAATAGCAAGGGTCGGGAGGAAGTGCTTCAAGCACATTTTTATGTATTGAACAACATCGATTGTGTTCAGCCTTTCTTATTTGAACATAAAAGAAAAGTCAATCAAGAAAACCCTCGAATGAGCGAAAGGTGGTTGTTGAACAAGCATAACAAGACTTTCTTACCATGGTTCAAGGAAGAAATGCTTAAGGATGGTAGTACTGCTTCTGATGACGTAAGATGGCTAGCACGTGGGCCTAGCTTCAACGTCATATGTTGGAGCGGATACGACATCAATAACTTTTCCTTTTATACAAAGGAACAAGATAAAAAGAGTACCATGCAAAATAGTGGGGTTATGATCGTGGCCGAAGTAATGCACTTCTCTAGTGCAAAGGACACAAAACCCGTTAAAGCACCGACACCTTACTTTGGATATATTGAGGATATTTGGGTGCTCGATTACACTAAGCTTACGGTTGAGGTTTTTAAATGTAAGTGGGTTGATAGTAACGGTGGTGTACAGACCGACGAATTGGGGTTCACATTGGTAGACCTCAACAAGTTAGGTCATATAAATGAGCCTTTCATAATGGCTTCCCAAGCAAAACAAGTGTTCTACATCACTTGATCCTTCTAACAAAAGGTTGTCCGTGGTTCTCCAAGGAAAAAGCATGTATAATGGTAGTGATGAAAATCAAGATTCAAATCTTGATATTCCTGAGACTCCTTCTTTTTCAACAAACATGCCTACTATAATCGAGGAGACACAGGTGGACGAGGTACATGCCACTCGTGATGATCATCACGAAGGGATATTGATATAGGTAGTTTAAACTTAGTATACATTTATTTTTATTTATACTTCTGTATTTATTTTGAGTTATAACCTATGTTAATAAATATATATTGTTTCTGAACAAGTATACATATGGATCAGTCGGATAGCCCACATGCACGGGAGGACACTTTGTGGGGCCTACGTGAGACCCGATCGCGCATACGCTTTGATTCTAGTGTAAGTTTACATGTTATATACTATCTTTAGTCCTTCTTTTTAATGTAAGTTTATAATGTTACAACCCTATATTTTATCATTTTTTTTGTCCATACGAGACATCACGAGGCTCATAGGAAGCGGGGTAGAGGAGCCACGTCGTTGAAGAAACTAGAGAAGGACAGGCAAAGCGGACGAAGCTTGAGGTGTCCTTCGGTGCTAATCTAAATGCCCGGGGACCCGTGCTAAAGAATTTAATAAGTGGGTGTTTCTACAAGCGAAGCAGCACGTAAGCATCAACTACAACCACTGGAATGATGTTCCACAGAACGTTAAGGATCAGATTTGGGAGGCTATCATGGTATTTTACCTTTACATTCGTTTGATTTACATTATTAGATAATTATCCGAGTTATAATTCATCCGGTTGTTATGTATTTAATGTGTAGGTAGCTTGGACTGTGCCAAATGACGAGGATCATCGTCATAAATGTATGAAAATGGCATCAAAACGTTGGAATGGGTTCAAGCATGATCTTACCAGGTACTATGTATCTGGGAAGAAGCGGATTGATAAAATGTTCTCGGATTATCCCTGGATTGATCAGGATACTTGGGATATGTTTGCTAGGAGTCGACAGGATGCATAATTTCAGGTTGGTTGATTAAGTTAATTTTGTATGCTTCTTATAGATCATTTAACTGTATTTAATTATGTGTTGTTTTTTTGTTTTTATAGGCTAAAGCGAGATAAGGGTCGGCATAATGGGGCGAAGAACGTCCACCGCCACACCATGTCTCAGGTGCAGCGGGAAGAGCACTCTGCTAGGATTGAAAGAGGAGAGGTGCACGAGGGCACACCATTAAGTCCTCCGCGTAGGCCATCGGCCAGCGAGGATGTCCGGTTAGCCGGTCGCATGACAAAGGCGAGATCTTTTAAAGTTGATGCCACTCGCGAAGTGGCGAGATAAGATTGTAAGTAAATAATTAACTTCATTTCAATTGCTATTTGTATAGATATTTTTAACACTTTTCACTTGCACGTTTTTTCATTTTTTTCATTGTAGATGGATCTTAAATCACAATCCTCCCAGGGCTCATTCGTCCCTTTTTGGACGACGGGGCGTCTTGATGACTGCTCTAGGCAAGAAAGACCATCCCGGTCGGGTTATCGGTGTTCCTGGGAGCGTGACCATCAAAGAATATTATGGCACGTCCGCTTCACGCAGCGGGTGGTCGATGAAGTTACAATTTTGGTTGACATTACTCAGCGGCTCATCTCCAACCCCTGCTATTACAACACATCGATGCAAAGCTTATTATCCAACCTAGAATTCAAGCGGGCGCTTGCCATAGAGCTTTCCTCCATCGGTTCATCCCCAGGACAACTGCAGGGCATGCCAACCCTTCACATGTGAGCACAAAAGAGAGTAATAGTAGGGCACATGTGGAGGACAATGAGTTGGCGGCTAGGGAGGCGGGAGTTGGAAGTCCAACGCCATGAGCTTGAGCATGAGTTGGAAATGAAAAGGCGTGAGCTTGAGTTGGACTTCAAGCGACGTGAGCTCGAAATTTTAACAAAGGTATGTATTCATTATTAATGTCCAAATTAGTCAAATAATTACTTGTGTTTTTTTTTAATTATCAACTACTTATCTATTTTATTTTTCCTAAGCTGAAGGCCAAGTCGGCGTCGGTGTCATTTGTCACCTATCACTCGTATGTTCTCATTTGGTGAGGATTATGCGTTTGAGGTTTTGAATGTCCATTGGAGCACGATGGATGGGTGGCACGCCCAGATCAACAGAGGATATTTAACTTTTGTGGTGGCGATCTCGGGACCGCTGCGAAATAACGTCTGGATGGCGGCCACGGTTTTGAGTCTACGGTGCCACGTAAGTTAATTTTAATTTTATAACTTATTTATTTTTGGTATTTTTCCATTTAATAATTTATTTTAATTTCAATATATATGTTATGTAATTAACATCCACACCTTTTCATATCTTATGTATCTCCATCGTCTTCAGCTTGATAAGGGCGTTGCATCGGTTCTGGCTTCTTAGATCAGGCAATCCTTGTGCCCGAATTCTTTCTGGCGATGAATTTAGTAAATACATAGGGAGCTTGTTGGGAGACAATCAGAAAGAATTATATCTGGCTCCCTACTGTATGAAAAGCCATTGGCAGTTGTTAGTACTTCACCCGTCTAGGCATACTGTCATATTCTTATACTCTCTCCACCAAAAGCCGCCAGAGGTGGTGGTGGAAGCTGTAAATAAGTAAGTAACTAATCTTAAATTTAGTTTAAGTTTTAATATCAGTTATTTTTAGTTTATTACACACATGATATATGAATTTGTTAATGGACATGATTATTTGTTTATGATAGCGCGCTGAAGGCGAGTAGCATAAGTTGCGAACGGGGAGAAGTAGGACTTCTAGGGCTAAGGCAAATCTGAATGGACCTACCTCAAGGTTTGGTAGTTTATTTATCAAATCATTAATATTATAATTACTAATTTATATGTATATTCAACTGACATTGAAATTAATTTTGTTTGTAGTCTCGATTTCAAATAGACTTGTTGTTGTTGATCCGATCTAACCACTAGAGTTGGTGCAACTGTCTGCACTGGTTTAGTATATGGTCCCCATCTCCCTTGAGAACCACTCTCTACCCTCCTTGGAGAACACGATCGATTAGGGCCTCGACTTCTTGGTTGTTTCATCTCGGCATCTTGCCTCCGGTCTATCTTTGTCTCTATAGCACTGCAACTATCAACCAACTCCGGAAAACACTGAATATCTAAATACACTACAGCTCTTCGCAGCTCATGTCGCAATCCTTCTTCAAACCTTCTAAACCGCCAATCCTCATCTGGGAATCTCTGATAGAATTCTGAAAACTTAATCAGAGCCTCAAAGCGTGATACATAATCGCCTACAGTCATGTTTCCTTGTCGAAGACTAGTAAACTTCCTCTCCTTCGCATGTCGGACTACATTCGGAAAATAATTCTCGAAGAAGCATTCAGTAAACAACTGCCAGCAGATAATCCTACCCTCTAACTCCAGTAATCTTATCTTACCTCTCCACCAAGACTCTGCTTCTCCAGTTGGCATGTATGCAGCATAAGTCACTTTCCTCCCCTCCATGCAGCGCATGGTGTCAAATATCTTCTCTATCTCTTGTACCCACCATTCTGCCTTCTTTGGGTCATAGTCCCCTCGGAACTGTGGTGGCTTCCCTTTTAGGAAAATAATCAATTCTGCCTCCTCAGTTTCAATGGCTGTTATTTGATTCTGCAGTTCCTGCTGCTCTTTGTTTATTTGTAGCATCTTCGTATTCTGCTGTGTTTGAAATAGCAAGGTAGCAGCTATCGTTTCCATGATATTGGGAGTCGCAGATGACTCTCCTCCATTTCCATTAGGATTAACCTCACCATTATCGGCTCAATGGTTCCCTCAGGAGTTCTATCGCTACTAATAATCGGACTTCTTCTTCCATTAGCCATGATTCTGTAACAGAAATCATCCTCTCTCATCAGTATGACATATAATACTACATAGACAGGTATATAAATACCATATGCCATACTAATGCTAATTATCGCATCGGGTTCGGACACACTACCCAACTTCTAAGCATAGTTAAAATCCGATGTGGACTCAACTAGACACGACGATAACACATCCTAGACCTCACGGTCAGATTAGAATCGAATGCTCACGATACCACCAAATGAGACACCCCGTTGTGCCCCATTGTATTATTACATTAAATCCTTAATTAGTTATTTACTTAATCGCGCGCTTATCGTTGGAAATACGTAAAAATTAAAAACTTAATTAATAATTAGATAACTTCTACAAATATACAACACACCAACTATTTTACATAAATATACACCTAAGTATCCTTTATCTTACACAACATTCTTATAACTAACGGAAACAAAACATCTTATGTGACTCACTGGCCTTAAACTAACTACACCACATTATTAGGATCAGTAGGTTGTTCTTCAACATCAACTTCATACGGAACGTCGTTCAACTCTTCAACTATCTCCGTCTCGTATGGGGTTCCATCCATCTCCTCCGTAACATATTCGTTCATACGGTCTTCCTAACGTAACAAAGTAGACATACCCCAAAAATACAGAAATAGGGAGATAAGAAACAGTTCTATCATCATAAGTGGAAAAGATTCATAGCATATAATACAATAATAGTCACAGACACACATCATTCAAAATCACAATCATCCTCAATTCACTATATATCATCCTCTACCCTTCAACTCATGCAACTAGACCTTTATCTTTGATGTGGCCACTACTACTCTCTGTCACACATCCCTCGTTAGGGATGCCGGTCGATCGTCCAAGTGACACGTTCCCCACGCCGGTGCACATTCTTATCCATGGTAAGAATGCTCATGCAAAGCAATGACACTATAGGCTGCCTTTGTATCGTCGGTGCACACCACGATTCTCTCTCTCCTCTCTGTCAAGGGTGCTCATGCAAAAGCAATGACACTATAGCTGCACAACCTAAATTCTAATTTGGAACGGTCCACGAGAACTTCGGACCTCGTGTATCTCAAATACACGGTTATGAATACCAATGCAACATATGATTCTCTCTGACTTTTATCAATAACAACCTAGTACCTCAAGCTTTTCCTCATAACCTCCACTTACATACTATATCACATTACTTCTATACCATAATAGCGAGGCACTTCTAATTCATATTCAAAACTCTCACCCAAACAAAATACCTCCGAGCAATATTTATCTTTCCTTAAAATCATCTAAGCATAGTATCAAACCCAGGCAGATCATGCATAACACATTAATCAACAGAATATTCAAATATCTCAATATCATATAAGGCAATTTATCACAACCAAATCATAATAGTTCAACCAAATAAATAACAAAGTCAGACTCTGTCACGGCCTGGCCGTGATAGCCATCACGGCCGTGACAGACAACAAAGACAAGAATCCTACAACACAGAACCTGTCACGGCCTGGCCATGACAACCATCACGGTCGTGACAGACAGCAAACATCCTCAATATCATAATTATTCAAACACCGAAACAATACGTCACATGCAGATGGAATACCTCAACCAGCGTATCACAAGCAGTCAAAAGTAAATAATTCAAACATCCTCAAATATGAATAATCAACCTAAGGCGATAAACCTACAATTCCCAAATCGTCATTGGTTTTACGGAAAAGATTTCAATACGATTTTGGTATTGTCGATTACTCGACCACTAGTAGGGTTTAGGTCGCCCTACACCATTATTATAAATTATATACTACTTATCGATTCCGACGATGGAATGGTTCTTTCTCCCACCTGAGTTTGCACCGAAAACACGTACACAACGATCCTCGTTATCCCGCCATGAGTTAACACAATCACCTTCAACCAAACAACATAATTATAATTAATCAACTAACACCCATCTATGACACTTTAGGGCTAGGTTCGGCCAAGACTTAGAAATAGGTTTAGGATTATCTTCTTAATGTCATCTTTTGGATCCTAATTACTAGAGTCTTCACTAACATAGATTACTTATTACAAGACTAAAATTTGAAACAAAATCCTCTAACCTTTAGGGTTAGGGTTTCGACCAAGGGCTGACTTTTAGGGTTCAAAATCCTTAAAATTCCTAATCATGATTAAGTCATAGATTAATGATCCTTGATTAACCTAAATCATGGATTAGTGACTAAACAACTAAAGTTGAAACTCAAAACTTTCTAACTCTTTTATACATAGATTCGGCCTCAACATAATCTTAGGGTTAGGGTTCTTAGTTTAATAAACCAACTTGGATTTATTAATCATACATACTAATAGCTTGATTAACAAGATCATTAATGAAAACCATGAACAAAAACTCTACCAAACCTACTTTGATAGATTCGGCCAAGGCTAGGTTTTCAATAAAGAAATTTTTGATTGCTTCATGCTCTTGGATTTAGATAGTAGACATGATATCTAGAAGATAGAAAGTAGTTTCATCATCATTAGATTTTCCTAGGATTTATTATGATTTTTCAAAGTTCTAGGGTTTGAAACTTGAAAATGATGAATCACCATGATATAAGTCTTGAATCAAGAAACTATCTAAAGAACATAGACATGATTTAAGACAAAGATTAGGATTTACCTCTTGAGAATCAATGATGAAGAAAATCCAAGAACTTGCTTTGAAACTTAGAACTAAGAACTTAGAAACTTTAGAGTTTATAGAAAGCAAATAACCAAAGAACTAAATGAAAAGTGAGAGGAGGGTATTTATAGTGTTAGTGGCGCCATCATGGGAAGGTTCTAGATGATGATGAGTTGTCTTGATAAAGGATTCAAATGCAATTAAGTTCTAGGGACCAATTTGCAAAGATTCCACTAGTTGAAGGACTAGTTTGCAAATAGACAATAAAATGTCATGATGATGATTTTTGTCACATTAAATGCTAGCTTATCTTTGACTTAGTTGGCTGATTTTGGTGTCATAGATATTTTAGAGAAAACCTAACTTGTTGAAGAAGATTTGTTGAAGAAGATTGTTGAAGAAGATTGTTGAAGAAAAATCAAGAATGATGTAGAAAAGTGTGGAACATTCTAGAAAAATCTTGATTCATTCATCAAATGAGAAAGTCATCTTCTCTCATGGGCTTATGTATTTGGGCTTGACACATTTGGGCTTAGTTTCATTTTTCTTGTTTGTTATGGGGCCCACTTGAAGATTTAAGCCTTTAAGATTAAGATAAGAAACTTAAATGGGCTTTATGGACTCAACTATGAACTAGAAAAGTTTGGGCTTCTAAGCCACGACCATTTAAGGTTAGAAACAAGGATTTTAGCCCAATCCACTTGAAAAAACGAAAAAAACTAATTTAGGGACAAAAGGGTAATTTACGAGAAAGTTCGGGGACTTAAGTAAATTTGAAATTTTCTATTTAACCCTGAAAAACCTTCTAGACTTAAAAATATGATTCATCCCCTTGAATCATCTCAAAATCCTAAGATAAACCCTCTATCCACTCTTAGAAACTCTAATTTCCCTTAGTCGTCTACCCGATTACGCTTTCCGCCCATAATACGTAAATTATTTTATTTTTTTCTGAAAATAATTCTAAAAATATAGAATCGTAGAAAATAAAATACTAAACTTAAGTATTTCGTTCACGAATTAAATTTTGGTTTTCTGAGCAGTAAACTTTTCTTGTCGTGAAAACACGAAAAGCAATGCCAGAACTCCGTCACAATTTTCAACCAAAAACTTCCCCGTAACCTTATGAAAATAAGTATAACAAGGAAATGACCTTGGTTTATCCAAAATCATTTTCTAAGTCTCGGATAAAAAAATATATATTTATATATTTATTACCGATATTACAAAGCAGCGAAAATCGGGGTGTTACATTACTACCCCTCTTAGAAAAAATTCCGTCCTCAGAATTTCTTAACTCAACACTAGACATCAACTTGTAATCTTATCTTAATCTAAAGCTCCAACAGTATATTTCTCATCGCTGTTTTTCCCCAACGGTAACTTCATAACAAAATTCATTCTTATATCGTTCTATTTATCCTCAAAACAATCCTTCATAACAAAATTCATTCTTATATCGTTCTATTTATCCTCAAAACAATCCATCACTACATTATATTCATTGTCCTTAACGTTTCACCTTGATCTATCATCCTTGAAGGACATAATTAAGACTTAATCATTTCATTCTTCTTACTACTGATCCATTAGAGAACTTTATTTCAACATCTAACTCCCGAAATTAACACCACAATCAATTTCAACATCTAACTTCTACAATTAACACCATAATCGAACTACCCTAATTTCCTACTTCATGTATCCAATCACAGTCTTAGTTCCTTAAAATGTATTTCACTATTCTAGATTATATCAAAATCACACCTTTCAAGTCTCCAAATAAACATCTCAACATTCCGTAAGGTAAAATCAAAAGAACAACGCCTGTTAGGATTATCTAACTTAACAAATTTGAATTTCTCTAGTAACCTCAATTTACATCAAAAATCATCTTTTCTGTTCATATTCAACTTAGGTGAAAGCTCATATTCAACTTAGGTGAAATTACTATATACACTTTCGTTTACTCTTCCGAAACTCATACAATCCATCTTAACTACAATCATTAATCATTGCCCTAGATTCCATAATGATACTATGCCTCGATCAACATTTGATTTATAGTAATTGTCTTACTCACGATCCTGATCTTAATCTTACCCAGTCATATCTATATCTAAAAACTCCCATCACTTCCTATTTATCCTACTTTAGGGAAACAATACTTAGGTACTATATCTAGATTATATGTTGCTCAATAAAGTCTTCATTGCAATCCATGACCATCGAGAGATTAAGGTGAAATCCTAACTCACCATTTAACAAGAACAACATATCATTATAACCATTATCTCCAAAAATAATAGGCTACAAAACTTCAACCAAATCAATCCTATACTAGCTAAGCTCCAAACTAATTCGTTATCTCTTTATTATTTTCAAGGACTACCCATACTATCCAAATATATCAAGCACTTAAGATAAAGTTCCTTTAATAACAATTATCCCACAACAATCCATACTTTCACTTTGTAGTTGATTTTAAACAAGTATGAAAACCACAACTGACTAAAAAAACTTACGGATTTCCGTCACCATCTTCAGACTTTCCCACCAAGAACACGATTTCCACTTCCATAAGATTATCGACAAGTGTTTACAATAAATGTCATATTCTTAACAACTATATGACCTGATGTGGACACATACCTTATATGAGATCTGCTGAGTGAGAAGGTTCAACTCCCCTCATTGTAAACACTCTCCCGGTGACCCACTTGTCCGCAATCTCTAGCTATATGACCAGGTTTTCCACGAGTGGAAGCAACTAGGTTTTCAGTGCAATCTCTAAAATGATGCAATCCTCTGCATCGAAGCAAGCATAGACTTGTTGTTGTTGATCCGATCTAACCACTAGAGTTGGTGCAAGCCCATGCTGCCTTTGGTTTAGTATATGGTCCCCATCTCCCTTGAGAACCACTCTCTACCCTCCTTGGAGAACCTGATCGATTAGGGCCTCGACTTCTTGGTTGTTTCATCTCAGCATCTTGCCTGCGGTCTATCTTGTCTATAGACTTTGCAACTATCAGCCAACTCAGGAAAACCTTGAATATCTAAATACACTACAGCTCTTCGCAGCTCATGTCGAAATCCTTCTTCAAACCTTCTAAACCACCAATCCTCATCCGGGAATCTCCGATAGAATTCCGAAAACTTAATCAGAGCCTCAAAGTGTGATACATAATCGCCTACAGTCATGTTTCCTTGTCGAAAACTAGTAAACTTCACTCTCCTTCGCATGCCGGACTACATTCGGAAAATAATTCTCGAAGAAGCATTGATAAACATGCGCGTGAGATAATCCTACCCTCTAACTCCAGTAATCTTATCTTACCTCTCCACCAAGACTCTGCTTCTCCGGTTGGCATGTATGCGGCATAAGTCACTTTCCTCCCCTCCATGCAGCGCATGGTGTCAAATATCTTCTCTATCTCTTGTACCCACCATTTCGCCTTCTTTGGGTCATAGTCCCTCGGAGCTGTGGTGGCTTCCCTTTTAGGAAAATAATCAATTCTGCCTCCTCGGTTTCAATGGCTGTTATTTGATTCCGCGAGTTCTCTTTGCTCTTTGTTTATTTGTAGCATCTTCGTGATTCTCTTTGTGTTTGAAATAGCAAGGTAGCAGCTATCGTTTCCATGATATTGGGAGTCGCAGATGACTCTCCTCCATTTCCATTAGGATTAACCTCACCATTGTCGGCTCAATGGTTCCCTCGGGAGTTCTATCGCTACTAATAATCGGACTTCTTCTTCCATTAGCCATGATTACGTGAGAAATCATCCTCTCTCATCATCAGTATGACATATAATACTACATAGACAGGTATATAAATACCATATGCCATACTAATGCTAATTATCGCATCGGGTTCGGACACACTACCCAACTTAAGCATAGTTAAAATCCGATGTGGACTCGACTAGACACGACGGTACTACATCCTAGACCTCACGGTCAGATTAGAATCGAACTCGCTTCGATACCACCAAATGAGACACCCGTTGTGCCCGTTGTATTATTACATTAAATCCTTAATTAGTTATTTACTTAATCGCGCTTATCGTTGGAAATACGTAAAAATTAAAAACTTAATTAATAATTAGATAACTTCTACAAATATACAACACACCAACTATTTTACATAAATATACACCTAAGTATCCTTTATCTTACACAACATTCTTATAACTAACGGAAACAAAACATCTTATGTGACTCACCGGCCTTAAACTAACTACACCACATTATTAGGATCGTGTAGGTTGTTCTTGGCATCAACTTCATACGGGCGTCGTTCAACTCTTCAACTATCTCAGTCTCGTATGGGGTTCCATCCATCTCCTCCGTAACATATTCGTTCATCCGGTCTTCTAACGTAACAAAGTAGACATACCCCAAAAATACAGAAATAGGGAGATAAGAAACAGTTCTATCATCATAAGTGGAAAAGATTCATAGCATATAATACAATAATAGTCACAGAACACGCATCATTCAAAATCACAATCATCCTCACCACCCTTCAACTCATGCAACTAGACCTTTATCTGATGTGGACTACTACTCTGTCACACATCCTCGTTAGGGGATGCGGTCGATCGTCAAGTGACCACGTTCCCCACGCGGTGACATTCTTATCCATGGTAAGAATGCTCATGCAAAGCAATGACACTATAGTTACACTTTGTGTCGTCGAGCACACCCACGATTCTCTCTCCCTCTGTCAAGGGTGCTCGTGCAAAGCAATGACACTATAGTTGCACAACCTAAATTCTAATTTGGAGCGGTCCCACGAGAACCGGACCTCGTGTATCTCAAATACTACGGTTATGAACACCAATGCAACATATGATTCTCATGACTTTTATCAATAACAACCTAGTACCTCAAGCTTTTCCTCATAACCTCCACTTACATACTATATCACATTATTCCATACCATAATAGCGAGGCACTTCTAATTCATATTCAAAACTCTCACCCAAACAAAATACCTCCGAGCAATATTTATCTTTCCTTAAAATCATCTAAGCATAGTATCAAACCCAGGCAGATCATGCATAACACATTAATCAGCGGAATATTCAAATATCTCAATATCATATAAGGCAATTTATCACAACCAAATCATAATAGTTCAACCAAATAAATAACAAAGTCGGACTCCGTCACGGCCTGGCGTGATAGCCATCCCGCCGTGACGGACAACAAAGACAAAAATCCTACAACCGGAGCACATCACGGCACAGGCCAAGACAAACCATCACGGTCGTGACAGGACGGCAAACATCCTCGATATCATAATTATTCAAACGCAAAACAATACGTCACATGCGGATGGAATACCTCAACCGGCGTATCACAAACAGGTCAAAAGTAAATAATTCAAACATCCTCCAAATATGAATAATCAACCTAAAAGGCGATAAACCTACAATTCCCAAATCGTCATTGGTTTACGGAAAAAGATTTCAATACGATTTTGGTATTGTCGATTACTCGACCACTAGTAGGGTTTAGGTGCTCACACACCATTATTATAAATTATATACTACTTATCGATTCCGACGATGGAATGGTTCTTTCTCCCCCCGAGTTTGCACCGAAAACACGTACACAACGATCCTCGTTATCCCGCACATGAGTTAACACAATCACCTTAAACCAAACAACATAATTATAATTAATCAACTAACACCCATCTATGACACTTTTTAGGCTAGGATTGCCAAGACTTAGAAATAGGTTTAGGATTATCTTCTTAATGTCATCTTTTGGATCCTAATTACTAGAGTCTTCACTAACATAGATTACTTATTACAAGACTAAAATTTGAAACAAAATCCCTCCAACCTTTAGGGTTAGGTTTTGCCAAGGGCTGACTTTTAGGGTTCAAAATCCTTAAAATTCCTAATCATGATTAAGTCATAGATTAATGATCCTTGATTAACCTAAATCATGGATTAGTGACTAAACAACTAAAAGTTGAAACTCAAAACTTTCTAACTCTTTTATACATAGATTCGGCCTCAACATAATCTTTAGGGTTAGGGTTCTTAGTTTAATAAACCAACTTGGATTTATTAATCATACATACTAATAGCTTGAGTTAACAAGATCATTAATGAAAACCATGAACAAAAACTCTACCAAACCTAATTTGATAGATTCGGCCAAGGCTAGGTTTTCAAGAAAGAAATTTTTGATTGCTTCATGCTCTTGGATTTAGATAGTAGACATGATATCTAGAAGATAGAAAGTAGTTTCATAAATCATTAGATTTTCCTAGGATTTATTATGATTTTTTTCAAAGTTCTAGGGTTTGAAACTTGAAAATGATGAATCACCATGATATAAGTCTTGAATCAAGAGACTATCTAAAGAACATAGACGTGATTTAAGACAAAGATTAGGATTTACCTCTTGAGAATCAATGATGAGAAAATCCAAGAACTTGCTTTGAAACTTAGAACTAGAACTTGGAAACTTTAGAGTTTATAAAGCAAATAACCAAAGAACTAAATGGAAAAGTGAGAGGAGGGTATTTATAGTGTTAGTGGCGCCATCAGTGGGAAGGTTATAGATGATGATGAGTTGTCTTGATAAAGGATTCAAATGCAATTAAGTTTAGGGACCAATTTGCAAAAGATCCCACTAGTTGAAGGAGCTAGTTTGCAAATAGACAATAAAATGTCATGATGATGATTTTTGTCACATTAAATGCTAGCCTATCTTTGACTTAGTTGGCTGATTTTGGTGTCATAGATATTTTAGAGAAAACCTAACTTGTTGGAAGATTTGTTGAAGAAGATTGTTGAAGAAGATTGTTGAAGAAAAATCAAGAATGATGTAGTAAGGTGTGGAACATTCTAGAAAAATCTTGATTCATCCATCAAATG
>JAUPTC010000010.1:9943185-9993185 GCA_030762895.1 Sophora flavescens | reverse complement strand
CTTCCTTATCTTTCTAGGGACAGCAAGATCTCCAAAATCCGATATCTGTTGCTCTAGTTATGCTCTGCGCAAGGCAACAAGGTCAGGATGGGTGAAAAATCCGAAAATTAACAATGTTTAGTAATTAAGCCCAATTAAGCCTTATAATGTAAAAACAAAAACAATTATTGTAAAAGTTGTCTAATTTCCGTCTCTCTCAGGCTTGTGCTGTTGTAAACTGCTATTTATGCTTATTAATCCTGTCCTAACCCTAGACCAAATTAAGGGCCTCTGAATAAGCTTTCCAGCAAGAAATCATATGCCTTAATTGGACTTAAGATGAGTAAGTTAGGCCCATTTAAGTGAAGGAACATCATGGACTTCGCACTGAACCGCGCCAGAGAACTTGGCACCCAATTTAGCCTTGATTTTGGGCTAATTTGACAATTCTTTTGACAACTGAAATAGTAGGTCTCTTCCTCATCTTTCTAGGGACAGCAAGATCACCAAAATCCGATATCTGTAGCTCTAGTTATGCTTTGCGCAAGGCAACAAGGTCAGGATGAGTGAAAAATCCGAAAATTAACAATGTTTAGCAATTAAGCCCAATAATTTAAAAGCAAAAACAATGATTGTAAAAGTTGTCTAATTTCCGTCTCTCTCTGGCTTGTGTGGCTGTAAACTGCTATTTTTGCTTATTAATCCTGACCTAACCCTAGACCAAATTAAGGGCCTTTGAATAAGCTTTCCAACAAGGTATCATATGCCTTAGTTGGGCTTAAGATGAGTAACGTAGGCCCATTTAAGTGAAGGAACATCATGGACTGCGCACTGATCCGTGCCAGAGAACTCGGGACCCAATTTAGCGTTGATTTTGGCCTAATTTGACAATTCCTGTGAAACCTGAAATTGTAGGCCTCTTCCTTATCTTTCTTGGGACAGCAAGATCACCAAAATCCGATATCTGTAGCTCTAGTTATGCTCTGTGCAAGGCAACAAGGTCAGGATGGGTGAAAAATCCGAAAATTAACAATGTTTAGCAATTAAGCCCAATAATTTAAATGCAAAAACAATGATTGTAAAAGTTGTCTACTTTCCCTCTCTCTCTGGCTTGTGCGGCTGTAAACTGCTATTTTTGCTTATTAATCCGACCTAGCCTAGACCAAATTAAGGGCCTCCGAATAAGCTTTCCAACAAGGTATCATATGCCTTAATTGGGCTTAAGATGAGTAAGTTAGGCCCCATTTAAGTGAAGGAACATCATGGACTTGCTCAGCGATCCGCGCCAGGGAGAACTCGGGACCCAATTTAGCCTTGATTTTGGCCTAATTTGACAATTCTTGTGAAACCTGAAATTGTAGGTCTCTTCCTTATCTTTCTAGGGACAACAAGATCACCAAACTCCGATATCGTGGCCCTTGTTATGCTCTGCGCAAGGCAACAAGGTCGGGGATGAGTGAAAAATCCGAAAATTAACAATGTTTAGCAATTAAGCCCAATAATGTAAAAACAAAAATAATGATTGTAAAAGTTGTCTAATTTTGATCTCTCTCTCGGCTTGTGCGGCTATAAATTGCTATTTATGCTTATTAATCATGACCTAACCCTAGACCAAAATTAAGGGCCTCTGAATAAGCTTTCCACCAATGGATCATATGCTTTAATTGGGCTTAAGATGAGTAAGTTAGGCCCATTTAAGTGAAGGAACATCATGGACTGCACATTGATCCGCCCGAGAACTCGGGGACCCAATTTAGCCTTGATCTTGGCCTAATTTGACAATTCTTGTGGAACATGAAATTGTAAGTCTCTTCCTTATCTTTCTAGGGACACAAGATCACCAAAATCCGATATCGTAGCTCTAGTTATGCTCTGCACAAGGCAACAAGGTCGGATGGGTGAAAAATCCGAAAATTAACAATGTTTAGCAATTAAGCCCAATTAAACCCAATATTGTAAAAGCAAAAACAACGATTGTAAAGGTTGTCTAATTTCCGTCTCTCTCTGGCTTGTGCGGCTGTAAACTTCTATTTATGCTTAATAATCCTTTCCTAATCCTTGACCAAATTAAGGGCCTCTTAATAAGCATTCCAACAAGGTATCATATGCCTTAATTGGGCTTAAGATGAGTAAGTTAGGCCCATTTAAGTGAAGGAACATCATGGACTGCCCACATTGATTCCGGAAGAGAACTTGGGACCCAATTTACTCTTGATTTTGGCCTAATTTGACCATTCTGGTGAAACCTGAAATTGTAGGTCTCTTCCTTATCTTTCTAGGGACAGCAAGATCACCAAAATCCGATATATGTAGCTCTAGTTATGCTCTGCGCAAGGCAACAAGGTCAGGATGGGTGAAAAATCCGAAAATTAACAATGTTTAGCAATTAACCCCAATTAAGCCCAATAATGTAAAAGCAAAAACAATGATTGTAAAGGTCGTCTAATTTCCGTCTCTACTGACTTGTGCGGCTGTAAACTGCTATTTATGATTACTAATCCTGACCTAACCCTAGACCAAATTAAGGGCCTCTGAATAAGCTTTCCAACAAGGTATCATATGCCTTAATTGGGTTTAAGATTAGTAAGTTAGGCCCATTTAAGTGAAGGAACATCATGGACAACACACTGATCTGTGCCAGAGAAATCGGGACCCAATTTAGCCTTGATTTTGGCCTAATTTGACAATTCTTATGAACATGAAATTGTAGGTCTCTTCCTTATCTTTCTAGGGACAGGAAGATCACCAAAATACGATATCTGTAGCTCTAGTTATGCTCTGCGCAAGTCAACAAGGTCAGGATAAGTGAAAAATCCGCAATTTAACAATGTTTAGCAATTAAGCCCAATAATGTAAAGGCAAAAACAACGATTGTAAAAGTTGTCTAATTTTGGTCTCTCTCGGGCTTGTTCGGCTGTAAACTACTATTTATGCTTACTAATCCTGACCTAGCCCTAGACAAAATTAAGGGCATCTGAATAGGCTTTCCAATAAGGTATCATATGCCTTAATTGGGCTTAAGATGATTTAGTTAGGCCCATTTAAGTGAAGGAATATAATTAACTGCGCACTGATCCGCACCAGAGAACTAGGGACTCAATTTAGCCTTGATTTTGACCAAATTTGACAATTCTTTTGACACCGGAAATTGTAGGTCTCTTCCTTATATTTCCAGGGACAGCAAGTTAACCAAAATCCGATATTTGTAGCTCTAGTTATGCTCTGCGCAAGGCATCAAGGTCAGAATGCGTGAAAAATCCGAAAATTAACAATGTTTAGAAATTAAGCCCAATTAAGACCAATAATATAAAAGCGAAAACAACGATTGTAAAAGTTGTCTAAATTTCGTCTCTCTGGCTTGTGCGGCTGTAAACTGCTATTTATGCTTATTAATCAAGACCTAACCCTAGACCACATTAAGGGCCTCTGAATAAGCTTTCCAACAAGGTATCATATGCCTTAATTAGGCTTAAGATGAGTAAGTTTGGCCCATTTAAGTGAAGGAACATCATGGGCTGCGCCCTGATCCGCGCCAGAGAAATCGTGACCCAATTTAGCCTTGATTTTGGCCTAATTTGACAATTCTTGTGAAACATGAAATTGTAGGTCTCTTCCTTATCTTTCTAGGGACAGCAAGATCACCAAAATACGATATCTATAGCTCTAGTTATGCTCTGCTCAAGTCAACAAGGTCAGGATGAGTGAAAAATCCGCAAATTAACAATGTTTAGCAATTAAGCCCAATAATGTAAAGGCAAAAACAACAATTGTAAAAGTTGTCTAATTTTCGTCTCTCTCGGGCTTGTTCGGCTGTAAACTACTATTTATGCTTACTAATCCTGACCTAACCCTAGACAAAATTAAGGGCATCTGAATAAGCTTTCCAACAAGGTATCATATGCCTTAATTGGGCTTAAGATGAGTAAGTTAGGCCCATTTAAGTGAAGGAACATCATGGACTGCGCATGACCGATCCGCACCAGAGAACTAGGGACTCAATTTAGCCTTGATTTTGACCTAATTTGACAATTCTTTTGAAACCTGAAATTGTAGGTCTCTTCCTTATATTTCTAGGGACAGCAAGATAACCAAAATCCGATATTTGTAGCTCTAGTTATGCTCTGCGCAAGGCAACAAGGTCAGAATGAGTGAAAAATCCGAAAATTAACAATGTTTAGCAATTAAGCCCAATAATGTAAAAACAAAAACAATGATTGAAAAAGTTGTCAAATTTCCATCTCTCACTGGGATGTGCGGCTGTAAACTGCTATTTATTCTTATTCATCCTGACATAACCCTAGACCAAATTAAGGGCCTCTGAGTAAGCTTTCCAACAAGGTATCATATGCCTTAATTGGGCTTAAGATGAGTAAGTTAGGCCCATTTAAGTGAAGGAACATCATGGACTGCGCACTGATCCACGCTAGAGAACTCGGGACACAATTTTGCCTTGATTTTTGCCTAATTTGACAATTCTTGTGAAACCTGAAATTGTAGGTCTCTTCCTTATCTTTCTTGGGACAGCAAGATCACCAAAATCCGATATCTGTAGCTCTAGTTATGCTCTGCGCAATGCAACAAGGTCAGGATGAGTGAAAAATCCGAAAATTAACAATGTTTAGAAATTAAGCCCAATTAAGACCAATAATGTAAAAGCGAAAACAACGATTGTAAAAGTTGTCTAAATTTCGTCTCTCTGGCTTGTGCTGCTGTAAACTGCTATTTATTCTTATTAATCAAGACCTAACCCTAGACCACATTAAGGGCCTCTGAATAAGCTTTCCAACAAGAAATCATATGCCTTAATTAGGCTTAAGATGAGTAAGTTAGGCCCATTTAAGTGAAGGAACATCATGGACTGCGCCCTGATCCGCGCCAGAGAAATCGTGACCCAATTTAGCCTTGATTTTGGCCTAATTTGACAATTCTTGTGAAACATGAAATTGTAGGTCTCTTCCTTATCTTTCTAGGGACAGCAAGATCACCAAAATACGATATCTATAGCTCTAGTTATGCTCTGCGCAAGTCAACAAGGTCAGGATGAGTGAAAAATCCGCAAATTAACAATGTTTAGCAATTAAGCCCAATAATGTAAAGGCAAAAACAACAATTGTAAAAGTTGTCTAATTTTCGTCTCTCTAGGGCTTGTTCGGCTGTAAACTACTATTTATGCTTACTAATCCTGACCTAACCCTAGACAAAATTAAGGGCATCTGAATAAGCTTTCCAACAAGGTATCATATGCCTTAATTGGGCTTAAGATGAGTAAGTTAGGCCCATTTAAGTGAAGGAACATCAATAACTGCGCACTGATCCGCGCTAGAGAACTCGAGACACGATTTAGCCTTGATTTTGGCCTAATTTGACAATTCTTTTGAAACATGAAATTGTAGGTCTCTTCCTTATCTTTCTTGAGACAGCAAGGTCACCAAAATCCGATATCTGTAGCTCTAGTTATGCTATGCGCAAGGCAGCAAGGTCAGGATGAGTGAAAAATCCGAAATTAAAAATGTTTAGCAATTATGCCCAATTAAGCCCAATAATGTAAAATAAAAAACAATGATGGTAAAAGTTGTCAAATTTCCATCTCTCTCTGGGATGTGCGGCTGTAAACTGCTATTTATTCTTATTCATCCTGTCCTAATCCCTAGACCAAATTAAGGGCCTCTGAGTAAGCTTTCCAACAAGGTATCATATGCCTTAATTGGGCTTAAGATGAGTAAGTTAGGCCCATTTAAGTGAAGGAACATCATGGACTGCGCACTGATCCACGCTAGAGAACTCGGGACACAATTTTGCCTTGATTTTTGCCTAATTTGACAATTCTTGTGAAACCTGAAATTGTAGGTCTCTTCCTTATCTTTCTTGGGACAGCAAGATCACCAAAATCCGATATCTGTAGCTCTAGTTATGCTCTGCGCAATGCAACAAGGTCAGGATGAGTGAAAAATCCGAAAATTAACAATGTTTAGAAATTAAGCCCAATTAAGACCAATAATGTAAAAGCGAAAACAACGATTGTAAAAGTTGTCTAAATTTCGTCTCTCTGGCTTGTGCTGCTGTAAACTGCTATTTATGCTTATTAATCAAGACCTAACCCTAGACCACATTAAGGGCCTCTGAATAAGCTTTCCAACAAGAAATCATATGCCTTAATTAGGCTTAAGATGAGTAAGTTAGGCCCATTTAAGTGAAGGAACATCATGGACTGCGCCCTGATCCGCGCCAGAGAAATCGTGACCCAATTTAGCCTTGATTTTGGCCTAATTTGACAATTCTTGTGAAACATGAAATTGTAGGTCTCTTCCTTATCTTTCTAGGGACAGCAAGATCACCAAAATACGATATCTATAGCTCTAGTTATGCTCTGCGCAAGTCAACAAGGTCAGGATGAGTGAAAAATCCGCAAATTAACAATGTTTAGCAATTAAGCCCAATAATGTAAAGGCAAAAACAACAATTGTAAAAGTTGTCTAATTTTCGTCTCTCTCGGGCTTGTTCGGCTGTAAACTACTATTTATGCTTACTAATCCTGACCTAACCCTAGATAAAATTAAGGGCATCTGAATAAGCTTTCCAACAAGGTATCATATGCCTTAATTGGGCTTAAGATGAGTAAGTTAGGCCCATTTAAGTGAAGGAACATCAATAACTGCGCACTGATCCGCACCAGAGAACTAGGGACTCAATTTAGCCTTGATTTTGACCTAATTTGACAATTCTTTTGAAACCTGAAATTGTAGGTCTCTTCCTTATATTTCTAGGGACAGCAAGATAACCAAAATCCGATATTTGTAGCTCTAGTTATGCTCTGCGCAAGGCAACAAGGTCAGAATGAGTGAAAAATCCGAAAATTAACAATGTTTAGCAATTAAGCCCAATAATGTAAAAACAAAAACAATGATTGAAAAAGTTGTCAAATTTCCATCTCTCACTGGGATGTGCGGCTGTAAACTGCTATTTATTCTTATTCATCCTGACATAACCCTAGACCAAATTAAGGGCCTCTGAGTAAGCTTTCCAACAAGGTATCATATGCCTTAATTGGGCTTAAGATGAGTAAGTTAGGCCCATTTAAGTGAAGGAACATCATGGACTGCGCACTGATCCACGCTAGAGAACTCGGGACACAATTTTGCCTTAATTTTTGCCTAATTTGACAATTATTGTGAAACCTGAAATTGTAGGTCTCTTCCTTATCTTTCTTGGGACAGCAAGATCACAAAAATCCGATATCTGTAGCTCTAGTTATGCTCCGCGCAATGCAACAAGGTCAGGATGAGTGAAAAATCCGAAAATTAACAATGTTTAGAAATTAAGCCCAATTAAGACCAATAATGTAAAAGCGAAAACAATGATTGTAAAAGTTGTCTAAATTTCGTCTCTATGGCTTGTGCGGCTGTAAACTGCTATTTATGCTTATTAATCAAGACCTTACCCTAGACCACATTAAGGGCCTCTGAATAAGCTTTCCAACAAGGTATCATATGCCTTAATTGGGCTTAAGATGAGAAAGTTTGGCCCATTTAAGTGAAGGAACATCATGGACTGCGCACTGATCCGCGCCAGAGAACTCGGGACCCAATTTAGCCTTGATTTTGGCCTAATTTGACAATTCTTGTGAAATATGAAATTGTAGGTCTCTTCCTTATCTTTCTAGGGACAGCAAGATCACCAAAATCCGATATCTGTAGCTCTAGTTTTGCTCTTTGGAAGGCTACAAGGTCAGGAAATATGAAAATTCCGAAAATTAACAATGGTTAGCAATTAAGCCCAATAATGTAAAAGCAAAATCAATGATTGTAAAAGTTGTCTAATTTCCGTCTCTCTCTGGCTTGTGCGGCTGTAAACTGCTATTTATGCTTATTAATCCTGACTTAACCATAGACCAAATTAAGGGCCTCGGAATAAACTTTCCAACAAGGTATCATATGCCTTAATTGGGCTTAAGCTGAGTAAGTTAGGCCCATTTAAGTGAAGGAACATCATGGACTGCGAACTGATCCACACCAGAGAACTCGGGACCCAATTTAGCCTTGATTTTGGCCTAATTTGACAATTCTTGTGAAACCTGAAATTGTAGGTGTCTTCCTTATCTTTATAGGGACAGCAAGATCACTAAAATCCGATATCTATAGCTCTAGTTATGCTCTGCGCAAGGCAACAAGTTCAGGATGAGTGAAAAATCCGAAAATTAAGAATGTTTAGCAATTAACCCCAGTTAATACAAATAATGTAAAAGCAAAAACAATGATTGTAAAAGTTGTCTAATTCCCATCTCTCTGGCTTGTGCGGCTGTAAACTTCTATTTATGCTTATTAATCATGACCTAACCCTACACCAAATTAAGGGCCTCTGAATAAGCTTTCCAACACGGTATCATAAGCCTTAATTGGGCTTAAGATTAGTAAGTTAGGCCCATTTAAGTGAAGGACAATCATGGACTGCGCACTGATTCGCGCAAGAGAAATCGGGACCCAATTTAGCCTTCATTATGGCCTAATTTGACAATTCTTGTGAAACATGAAATTGTAGGTCTCTTCCTTATCTTTCTAGGGACAGTAAGATCACCAAAATCAGATATTTGTAGCTCTAGTTATGGTCTGTGCAAGTCAACAAGGTCTGGATGAGTGAAAAATCCGAAAATTAACAATGTTTAGCAATTAAGCCCAATAATGTAAAAGCAAAAACAACGATTGTAAAAGTTGTCTAATTTCCGTCTTTCTCTGGCTTGTGCGGCTGTAAACTTCTATTTATGCTTATTAATCATGACCTAACCCTAGACCAAATTAAGGGCCTCTGAATAAGCTTTCCAACAAGGTATCATATGCCTTAATAGGGCTTAAGATGATTAAGTTAGGCCCATTTAAGTGAAGGAACATCATGGACTGCCCACTGATCCGCGCAAGAGAACTCGGGACCCAATTTAGCCTTGATTTTGGCCTAATTTGACAATTCTTGTGAAACCTGAAATTGTAGGTGTCTTCCTTATCTTTCTAGGGACAGCAAGATCACCAAAATCCGATATCTGTAGCTCTAGTTATGCTCTGCGCAAGGCAACAAATTCAGGATGAGTGAAAAATCCGAAAATTAAGAATGTTTAGCAATTAAGCCAAGTTAAGACCAATAATGTAAAAACAAAAACAATGATTGTAAAAGTTGTCTAATTCCCGTCTCTCTGGCTTGTGCGGCTGTAAACTTCTATTTATGCTTATTAATCATGACCTAACCCTACACCAAATTAAGGGCCTTTGAATAAGCTTTCCAACAAGGTATCATATGCCTTAATTGGGCTTAAGATTAGTAAGTTAGGCCCATTTAAGTGAAGGAACATCATGGACTGCGCACTGATCCGCGCAAGAGAAATCGGGACCCAATTTAGCCTTCACTATGGCCTAATTTGACAATTCTTGTAAAACATGAAATTGTAGGTCTATTCCTTATCTTTCTAGGGACAGCAAGATCACCAAAATCAGATATCTGTAGATCTAGTTATGCTCTGCGCACGTCAACAAGGACTGGATGAGTGAAAAATCCGAAAATTTACAATGTTTAGCAATTAAGCCCAATAATGTAAAAGCAAAAACAACGATTGTAAAAGTTGTCTAATTTTCGTATCTCTCTGGCTTGTGCGGCTGTAAACTTCTATTTAAGCTTATTAATCATGACCTAACCCTAGACCAAATTAAGGGCCTCTGAATAAGCTTTCCAACAAGGTATCATATGCCTTAATTGGGCTTAAGATGATTAAGTTAGGCCCATTTAAGTGAAGGAACATCATGGACTGCCCACTCATCCGCGCCTAAGAACTTGGGACCCAATTTAGCCTTGATTTTACCCTAATTTGACAATTCTTGTGAGAACTGAAATTGTAGGTCTCTTCCTTATCTTTCTAGGGACAGCAAGATCACCAAAATACGATATCTGTAGCTCTAGTTATGCTCTGCGCAAGGCAACAAGGTCAAGATGGGTGAAAAATCTGAAAATTAACAATGTTTAGCAATTTACCCCAATTAAGCCCAATAATGTAAAAGCAAAAACAATGATTGTAAAAGTCGTCTAATTTCCGTCTCTACTGGCTTGTGCGGCTGTAAACTACTATTTATGATTACTAATCCTGACCTAACACTAGACCAAATTTAGGGCCTCTGAATAAGCTTTCCAACAAGGTATCATATGCCTCAATTGGGCTTAAGATGAGTAAGTTAGGCCCATTTAAGTGAAGGAACATCATGGATAGCACACTGATCCACGCCAGAGAAATCGGGACCCAATTTAGCCTTGATTTTGGCCTAATTTGACAATTCTTGTGAAACATGAAATTGTAGGTCTCTTCGTTATCTTTCTAGGGACAGCAAGATCACCAAAATCCGATATCTGTAGCCCCAGTCAGGATGAGTGAAAAATCCGAAAATTAACAATGTTTAGCAATTAAGCCCAATAATGTAAAAGCAAAACCAACGATTGTATAAGTTGTCTAATTTCCGTCTCTCTCTGGCTTGTGCGGCAGGAAACTACTATTTATGCTTACTAATCCTGACCTAACCCTAGACCAAATTAAGGGCCTCTTAATAAGCTTTCCAACAAGGTATCATATGCCATAATTGGGCTTAAGATGATTAAGTTAGGCCCATTTAAGTAAAGGAACATCATGGACACTGTATTGATCCGCGCCAGAGAACTCGGGACCCAATTTAGCCTTGATTTTGGCCTAATTTGAATATTCTTGTGAAACCTGAAATTGTAGGTCTCTTCTTTATCTTTGTAGGGACAACAAGATCACCAAAATCCGATATCTGTTGCTCTAGTTATGTTCTACGCAAGGCAACAATGTCAGGATGAGTGAAAAATCCGAAAATTAACAACGTTTAGTAATTAAGCCCAATTAAGTGCAATAATGTAAAAGCAAAAACACTGATTGCAAAAGTTGTCTAATTTCCGTCTCTCTCTGGCTTGTGCGGCTTTAAACTGCTATTTATGTTTATTAATCCTGACCTAACACTAGACCAAATTAAGGGCCCCTGTATAAGCTTTCCCACAAGGTATCATAAGATGAGTAAGTTAGGTCCATTTAAGTGAAGTAACAACATGGACTGCGCACTGATCCGCGTCGGAGAACTCAGGACCCAATTTAGCCTTGATTTTGGTCTAATTTGTCAATTCTTGTGAAACCTGAAATTGTAGGTCTCTTCCTTATCTTTCTAGGGACAACAAGATCACCAAAATCCGATATATGTAGCTCAAGTTATGCTCTGTGCAAGACCACAAGGTCAGGATGAGCGAAAATTCCGAAAATTAACAATGTTTAGCAATTAAGCCCAATTAAGCCCAATAATGTAAAAGCAAAAACAATGATTGTAAAAGTTGTCTAATTTCCGTCTCTCTCTGGCTTGTGGGGCTGTAAACTGCTATTTATGCTTATTAATCCTGACCTAACCCTAGACCAAATTAAGGGACTCTGAATAAGCTTTCCAACAAGGTATCGTATGCCTTAATTGGGCTTAAGATGATTAAGTTAGGCCCATTTAAGTGAAGGAACATCACGGACTGCCCACTTATCCGCGCCTGAGAACTTAGGACCCAATTTATCCTTGATGTTGGCCTAATTTGACAACTCTTGTGAATCCCGAAATTGTAGGTCTCTTCCTTATCTTTCTGGGGACAGCAAGATCACCAAAATCCGATATCTGTAGCTGTAGTTATGCTCTGCGCAAGGCAACAAGGTCAGGATGAGTGAAAAATCCGAAAATTTACAATGTTTAGCAATTAAGCCCAATTAAGCGCAATAATGTAAAATTAAAAACATTGATTGTAAAAGTTGTCTGATTTCCGTCTCTCTCTGGCTTGTGCGGCTGTAAACTACTATTTATGATTACTAATCCTGACCTAACCCTAGACCAAATTAAGGGCCTATGAATAAGCTTTCCAACAAGGTATCATATGCCTTAATTGGGCTTAAGATGAGTAAGTTAGGCCCATTTAAGTGAAGGAACATCGTGGACAACACACTGATCCGCGCCAGAGAAATCGAGACCCAATTTAGCCTTCATTTTGGCCTAATTTGACAATTCTTGTGACACATGAAATTGTATGTCTCCTCCTTATCTTTTTAGGGAGAGCAAGATCACCAAAATCCGATATCTGTAGCTCTAGTTATGCTCTGCGCAAGTCAACAAGGTCGGGATGAATGAAAAATCCGAAAATTAACAATGTTTAGCAATTAAGCCCAATAATGTAAAAGCAAAAACAACAATTGTAAAAGTTGTCTAATTTTCGTCTCTCTCGGGCTTGTTCGGCTGTAAACTGCTATTTATGCTTACTAATCCTGACCTAGACCTATACAAAATTAAGGGCATCTGAATAAGCTTTCCAACAAGGTATCATATGCCTTAATTGGGCTTAAGATGAGTAAGTTAGGCCCATTTAAGTGAAGGAACATCATTGACTGCGCACAGATCCGTACCAGAGAACTAGGGTCTCAATTTAGCCTTGATTTTGGCCTAATTTGACAATTCTTGTGACACCTGAAATTGTAGGTCTCTTCCTTATATTTCTAGGGACAGCAAGATCACCAAAATCCGATATCTGTAGCTCTAGTTATGCTCTGCGCAAGGCAACAAGGTCAGAATGAGTGAAAATTCCGAAAATTAACAATGTTTAGCAATTAAGCCCAATAATGTAAAAGCAAAAACAATGATTGTAAGAGTTGTCAAATTTCTGTCTCTCTTAGGCTTGTGCGGCTGTAAACTTCTATTTATACTTATTAATCATGACCTAACCCTAGGCCAAATTAAGGATCTCTGAATAAGCTTTCCAACAAGGTATCATTTTCCTTAATTGGGCTTAAGATGAGTAAGTTAGGCCCATTTAAGTGAAGGAACATCATGGATTGGGCACTGATCCGCGCCAGAGAACTAGGGACCCAATTTAGCCTTGATTTTGGTCTAATTTGACAATTCTTGTGACGCCCGAAATTGTTGGTCACTTCCTTATCTTTCTAGGGACAGCAAGATCACCAAAATCCTATATTTGTAGCTGTAGTTATGCTCTGCGCAAGGCAACAAGGTTAGGATGGGTGAAAAATCCGAAAATTAACAATGTTTAGCAAATAACCCCAGTTAAGCCCAATAATGTAAAATTAAAAACAATGATTGTAAAAGTCGTCTAATTTCCGTCTCTACTGGCTTGTGCGGCTGTAAACTGCTATTTATGATTACCAATCCTGACCTAACCCTAGACCAAATTAAGGGCCTCTGAATAAGCTTTCCAACAAGGTATCATATGCCTTAATTGGGCTTAAGATGAGTAAGTTAGGCCCATTTAAGTGAAGGAACATCATGGACAACACACCGATCCGCGCCAGAGAAATCGGGACCCAATTTAGCCTAGATTTTGGCCTAATTTGACAATTCTTGTGAAACATGAAATTGTAGGTCTCCTTATCTTTCTAGGGAGAGCAAGATCACCAAAATCCGCTATCTGAAGCTCTAGTTATGCTCTGCACAAGTCAACAAGGTCAGGATGAATGAAAAATCCGAAAATTAACAATGTTTAGCAATTAAGACCAATAATGTAAAAGCAAAAACAACGATTGTAAAAGTTGTCTAATTTTCGTCTCTCTCGGGCTTGTTCGGCTGTAAACTACTATTTATGCTTACAAATCCCGACCTAGCCCTAGACAAAATTAAGGGCATCTGAATATGCTTTCCAACAAGGTATCATCATTAGTGGACATATTGTAATATACGGGAACGTTTTACGTTAGTTGATCATATGTTTGACGTTAAAAATGAGGCGGTGGTAGTTTTGTAAATATTAAATCACTATTTACATCAGTTGTGTAATAAACTGACGTTAAAAGTGATTTGCAAGAATTATTAACACTTTTAACGTCAGTTGTTTATACAACTGACGTTAAAAGTGTGATTTTTACTTCAGTTAAGTAAATAACTGACGTAAATAATCCTATATTACTCATTCATATCTTTCTTTCGTTGTCATCTCCCTGTTGTCACTCTTATTAACAGATCACTCCATATAGTGCAGTTTAATTATTTCTAAACCTTTTTTTTAAACAAGTTTATTTTTAATGTTAATTAATTAGCTTGAATTAGTAAACAAATTCTTATGTAAATTAAAATAAATAAACACTTAACATAAAACAAGTTATATGTATAATCAAATCGTGTCTCATTGAAGCGATTCATAAGTTACAATTACATGATTAAAATATAAAAAATTTCTGCAACATAGCCCTAAAATATAAAAAAGTTTCTGCTTCAACATCATTTTCTTCTCAGTCCTGTCCTCATAAACTCCATTGGATGCATCTCCTCCCTTACTTGAAGTCCTTGATGCTCCATCTGAAACCACAGTCACTTTGGAGCCAAAGCAGAGTGAAGGGTGCACTCGATCTGTTTCAGCAATGGCCTTGGAACAGTCACTTGCTTCCAAAGCTGAGGTTTTGGAACTGTAGCTGATGATTCTCCGGAAGGATGATAAAGTGAGCAAACCACATTATGTGGTTTACACAACCTTATCACCCATGTTATGTGATTTACACAACCTCAAAAGTTGTTTGACCATTAAGACAAAGATCTTTGAGTCTAGGAATAGGAAGAAAGAGTGATGAAGTTAATCTCCATGGCAGAGCCATATTGTGAAGCAGAAAAATAAAAGGAAGGAAGCTATTTATAGGAGCAGGGGATGAAGTTACTAGGCGTCGTAAGTTGCTAAAAAATTAAGAGCATTAGGTTCCAAGGCGCATTGGGAGTTGGCAGTCATATATTATAAACGTGCAGAATAGAAAACGCACGAAGGAATAGGAAGAAATAGACTTTTAAGGCTAGGTATAAACTTAATGCTCATAAAGATTATTATAGGTTACAATGTCCATGGGTAAGTAGCACAGCAGTCATGGGTAAGTAGCAGAGTAGTCAAAGAAATGAATGTTTTTGCAGAAACATATACACTTTTAACGTCAGTTGTTGCATAAAACCGACGTTAAAAGTTTTTTAAAATAAAAAATATTTATTTTTAACGTCAGTTGTTTATAAAGCGGCGTTAAAAGTGTGATTTTTACTTCAATTAAATAAATCGGCGACGTAAATAATCCTATATTTTAAGTCTAGGTATAAACTTAATGCTCATAAAGATTATTATAGGTTACAATGTGCATGCGTAAGTAGCACAAAGATCATGGGTAAGTAGCGAGTAGTCAAAGAAATGAATGTTTTGCAGAAACATATACACTTTTAACGTCAGTTGTTGAATAAAACTGACGTTAAAAGTGTTTTTAAAATAAAAAATATTTATTTTTAACGTCAGTTGTTTATACAACTAACGTTAAAAGTGTGATTTTTACTTCAATTAAATAAATAGCTGACGTAAATAATCCTATATCCCTATCTGATATGCCATGTTGTCACTCTTAACACAGGTCAATCCATATAGATAGTGCAGTTTATTTCTAAACATTTTTTTAAACAGGTTTATTTTTAATCTTACTTAATTAGCTTGAATTAGTAAACAAATTCTTGTTCAAATTAAGATAAATAAACACTTTAACATAAAACAAGTTATATATGTATAATCAAATCGTATCTCATTGAAGCGATTCATAAGTTACAATTACAAGATTAAAAGATAAAAAATTTCTGCAACATAGCCTAAAATAAAAAAGTTTCTGCTTCAACATCAAGTTATATATGTATAATCAAATCGTATCTCATTGAAGCGATTCATAAGTTACAATTACTTGATTAAAAGATAAAAAATTCCTGCAACATAGCCCTAAAATATAAAAAAGTTTCTGCTTCAACATCATTTTCTTCTCAGTCCTGTCCTCAGAAATTCCAATGGATGCATCTTCTCCCTCACGTGAATTCCATGATGCTCCGATCCATCTATTTTATCCACAGTCACTAGCTGCGAAAGCAAAATGAAATGGATCTTTGCATCACCTCCCTCACTTGAATCCATAGTCTCTTGCAGCGAAAGCAGAGTGAAAGGGATGACTGGGATGAAATAAAGTGAGGGAATCACACTATGTGATTTACACAACTTTATCACCCATGCTATGTGATTTACACAACCTCAGAAGTTTTTTGACAATTAAGACAGAGACCTTTAAGATTTAACAAAATTCTCTCAGAGCCATTTTGTGAAGGAAAAGAAAACGCACGAAATATAGAGGAAAAGAAGAGGCTGTATTACAAACTGATACAGAAGAATGGCACTTTATATAGAGAAGAGAGATTAGCTCATTAAGAGGATTAGGTAACAATTATGTGCACGGGTAAGGCACGGTAGTCATTGGTCAAAGGAATGATTTTTGCATAACAATTTTAACGTCAGTTGTATTTAACAACTGACGTTAAAAGTGTTTTTAAATAAAAAAATATTAATATTTAACGTCAGTTATTTAAGACAACTGACGTTAAAAAATGACTTTTAACGTCAGTTGTTTAATACAACTGACGTTAAAAATGACTTTTAACGTCAGTTTTTTAAGACAACTGACCTAAAATGTTGTTTTATTTCTGGTTTTTGATTATAACGTTTACACCCGCGCGACTTCTGCACTTCGCTGTACGTCTCTGTTCTTCTCTTTTCATCACGCTCACTATCACTCTCAACTCTCACTCTCACTCTCACTCTCACTCTCATTCTGCCCTAATTGCGCGCTCATCTCCACCGCAACCACCGCTAGGGCTTCTTCGCCACCACCGTCAGGTACACTCTTAACCCCTAACTCTGTCTTTCCCGCTCATTCTTTGCATGCAATAACTTGACATCTCTCTTTTACCCCTTCCCGCGCACTAACTCTCCTTGTCCCTCTACTCTCAGTAACCACATCGAACATTGGCCACCACTCAAGCTCCCCTCCCCACCACCACGCGAGCACCTATTCCTGGTGAGTCTTTAGGGCACATTTTTTTATTTTTGGTTTTGCATGTATGTTGAAACTGTAGTCTCAGTAGTTGAAACTTGAAACTGTGAGTTTGAGTTGTTTGGAATGACTGTATTTTTGGTTTTGAGTGTATGTTGCTCTGCTGGTTGGTCTGCCATGGCCGTGATGCTCATGACGGCTAGGCCGTGAACAGTTCTGCCTGTGAGGGTCTATTTCAGTTGGCACGTTACGGCCGTGATGGACATCACTGCCAGGCCATGACCAGTTCTTGGAAATCTTCAAAAACTAGTTTTCAATCTCCCGTATTGTCCTTATATTGGATATATGTTTTGTATATCTACAGAACCTATCTAGTTATGGATCGTAGTTGGATGGTTTGTAAGCGCACTAGTGCTAAGTATTTGAAGGGGGTGGGAGAATTTATAGAATTTGCTCAAAGGAATGTTCCTAATAGTAATGGAATGTTTTGTTGTCCTTGTGTCAAGTGTTTGAATACGAGGAAATGTACGGTGAAGGATATACGTACTCATTTGATTTGTGAAGGGATTTGCTTGAGTTATACAAGATGGATATGGCATGGTGATGTGTTGTTTAGTAGTACGGCAAGTGTCTCCCAAAGTGAGGACGTTGACATAGATATGGAGGATGATAGAGTAGAGGACATGATCCGTGATATTGGACAAGAATCTTTTCATCGAGCTCATGTGTATGATAGGTTGTGCGGTGATGCGGATAAGCCTTTATATCCAGGGTGTACTACTCATACACGGTTGTCGACTGTGCTAAAATTGGTTTGTGTGAAGGCGAGAAATGGTTGGACCGATAAAAGCTTCACGGAATTGCTTGAAGTGTTGAAAGACTTGCTTCCGGAGGACAACACATTGCCTGACCGTAACTATGAGGCCAAAAAGGTATTGTGTCCGATGGGTATGGAGTATAAGAAGATACACGCATGCCCCAATGATTGCATATTGTACACCGGTGTTCATGAAGACAATCACGATTGCCCCAAATGTGGGTTATCACGATACAAAGTGAAGGGTGGTGATGATGATGCTGATCTTGATGATGTGAGAAAAAAGGGTCCTCCTGCGAAGGTGTTGTGGTATCTTCCAATAATTCCAAGGTTCAAGCGATTGTTTGCCAATGCGAAAGAGTCGAAGAATCTTAGATGGCATAATGATGAGAGGAAACGTGATGGAAAGGTTCGTCATCCTGCTGATTCTATGCAATAGAAGAATATTGATACTATGTTTCCGGATTTCGCCGATGATCCAAGAAACCTAAGGCTTGGACTTGCTACGGATGGAATGAATCCTTATGGTAACATGAGTAGTATTCATAGTTCATGGCCTGTTCTGTTGATAATTTACAACCTGCCCCCTTGGTTGTGCATGAAGCGCAAATACATGATGTTGTCTATGATGATTTCGGGCCCAAAGCAACCGGGAAATGACTTAGATGTTTATCTAAGTCCCTTGATTGAAGACTTGAAAACACTGTGGGTGGAAGGTGTTGATGTAGTTGATGGGTATTCTCATGAGACTTTCAAGATTCGTGCCATGTTATTTTGCACAATCAATGACTTTCCAGCATATGGTAACTTGTCCGGGTACAGTGTCAAGGGGCATAAAGCATGCCCTATATGTGAAGACGGCACATGCTACACTCAGTTGCATCATGGAAAGAAGACGGTTTACCTTGGGCATCGGAGATTTCTTAGACGTGATCACCCATATCGTAAGATGAAAAAAGCTTTTAATGGATGCCAAGAGACAGAAGAAGCTCCGGTGGCCTTAATTGGAGAGCAGGTTTATCAGAGGGTAAAGGGCATCGATGTTATATTCGGCAAGTCCAAAAAGAAAGGTAAAGCTGCTGAGAAAAACATATGGAAGAAGAGGTCGATATTCTTTGATCTTCCATACTTGCGCAAGCTTGATGTCGATTTCTTGCATTGATGTGATGCATGTGGAGAAAAATGTGTGTGATAGTGTGATCGGGATGCTTCTCAACATTCAGGGCAAGACAAAGGATGGTGTCAATGCTCGTCTCGACCTCGTTGCTATGGGTATACGAGAGCAGTTAGCTCCAGTTGTTGAGGATGGTAAGCGGACTTATTTGCCGCCAGCATGTCATACTTTGTCAAAAAAAAAGAGACAAAGTTTCTGCGGGTGTCTTCAGGGCATCAAAGTTCCATATGGTTACTCCTCAAATATGAAGAGGCTTGTCTCTAGTGATCTTAAATTAGTTGGCTTAAAGTCTCATGATTGTCACATCTTGATGCAACAACTTCTGCCCGTTGCTATTCGTGGTATTGCTCCAAAAAATGTGAGACATGCCATTACTCGGTTGTGCTCATTCTTCAATTCTATATGTAGCAAAGTCGTTGACCCCCGTATGTTGGATGACTTGGATGTTGAGGCTGCTACAATCTTGTGCCAATTGGAGATGTATTTTCCTCCTTCCTTTTTCGACATAATGGTTCACTTAATTGTTCATTTGGTGAGGGAGATTAGATTATGTGGGCCGGTTTTTCTGAGATGGATGTACCCAGTTGAGCGCTACATGAAGATCTTGAAAGGGTACGTGAAGAATCCTCATCGTCCGGAAGCATCTATTGTTCAAAGGTATGTTGCAGAAGAAGCTATTGAGTTTTGTTCGGACTACCTTCATAACACGGATCCTATTGGGGTTCCTAAGCCTCGGCATGATGAGATCAGATGTCAAGGTAAGGGTACACATGGTTTAAGAATTAATAGCAAGGGTCGGGAGGAAGTGCTTCAAGCACATTTTTATGTATTGAACAACATCGATTGTGTTCAGCCTTTCTTATTTGAACATAAAAGAAAAGTCAATCAAGAAAACCCTCGAATGAGCGAAAGGTGGTTGTTGAACAAGCATAACAAGACTTTCTTACCATGGTTCAAGGAAGAAATGCTTAAGGATAGTAGTACTGCTTCTGATGACGTAAGATGGCTAGCACGTGGGCCTAGCTTCAACGTCATATGTTGGAGCGGATACGACATCAATAACTTTTCCTTTTATACAAAGGAACAAGATAAAAAGAGTACCATGCAAAATAGTGGGGTTATGATCGTGGCCGAAGCAATGCACTTCTCTAGTGCAAAGGACACAAAACCCGTTAAAGCACCGACACCTTACTTTGGATATATTGAGGATATTTGGGTGCTCGATTACACTAAGCTTACGGTGCCGATTTTTAAATGTAAGTGGGTTGATAGTAACGGTGGTGTACAGACCGACGAATTGGGGTTCACATTGGTAGACCTCAACAAGTTAGGTCATATAAATGAGCCTTTCATAATGGCTTCCCAAGCAAAACAAGTGTTCTACATCACTGATCCTTCTAACAAAAGGTTGTCCGTGGTTCTCCAAGGAAAAAGCATGTATAATGGTAGTGATGAAAATCAAGATTCAAATCTTGATATTCCTGAGACTCTTTCTTTTTCAACAAACATGCCTACTATAATCGAGGAGACACAGGTGGACGAGGTACATGCCACTCGTGATGATGATCACGAAGGGATATTGATATAGGTAGTTTAAACTTAGTATACATTTATTTTTATTTATACTTCTGTATTTATTTTGAGTTATAACCTATGTTAATAAATATATATTGTTTCTGAACAGGTATACATATGGATCAGTCGGATAGCCCACATGCACGGGAGGACACTGTGGGGCCTACGCAGGACCCGATCGCACATACGCCTGATTCTAGTGTAAGTTTACATGTTATATACTATCTTTAGTTCTTCTTTTTAATGTAAGTTTATAATGTTACAACCTTCTATTTTATCATTTTTTTTTTGTCCATACAGACATCACAGGCTCATAGGAAACGGGGTAGAGGAGCCACGTCGTTGAAGAAACTAGAGAAGGACAGGCAAAGCGGACAGAAGCTTGAGGTGTCCTTCGGTGCTAATCTAAATGCCCAGGGACCCCGTGCTAAAGAATTTAATAAGTGGGTGTTTTTACAAGCGAAGCAGCACGTAAGCATTAACTACAACCACTAGAATGACGTTCCACAGAACGTTAAGGATCAGATTTGGGAGGCTATCATGGTATTTTACCTTTACATTCGTTTGATTTACATTATTAGATAATTATCCGAGTTATAAGTCATCCGGTTATGTATTTAATGTGTAGGTAGCTTAGACTGTGCCAAATGACGAGGATCATCGTCATAAATGTATGAAAATGGCATCAAAGCGTTGGAATGGGTTCAAGCATGATCTTACCAGGTACTATGTATCTGGGAAGAAGCGGATTGATAAAATGTTCTCGGATTATCCCTGGATTGATCAGGATACTTGGGATATGTTTGCTAGGAGTCGACAGGATGCATAATTTCAGGTTGGTTGATTAAGTTAATTTTGTATGCTTCTTATAGATCATTTAACTGTATTTAATTATGTGTTTTTGTTTTTATAGGCTAAGGCAGATAAGGGTCGGCATAATCAGGCGAAGAACGTCCACCGCCACACCATGTCTCAGGGTGCAGCAGGAAGAGCACTCTGCTAGGATTGAAAGAGGAGAGGTGCCTGAGGGCACACCATTAAGTCCTCCGCCGACCATCGACCGCGAGGATGTCTGGTTAGCCGGTCGCATGGCAAAGACGGGATCTTTTAAAGTTGATGCCACTCGCGAAGTGGCAGATAAGATTGTAAGTAAATAATTAACTTCATTTCAATTGCTATTTGTATAGATATTTTTAACACTTTTCACTTGCACGTTTTTTCATTTTTTTCATTGTAGATGGATCTTAAATCACAATCCTCCCAGGGCTCATTCGTCCCTTCTGGACGACGGGACGTCTTGATGACTGCTCTAGGCAAGAAAGACCATCCCGGTCGGGTTATCGGTGTTCCTGGGAACGTGACCATCAAAGAATATTATGGCACGTCTGCTTCACGAAAGCGGGTGGTCGATGAAGTTACAATTTTGGTTGACATTACTCAGCAGCTCATCTCCAACCCTGCTATTACAACACATCTGATGCAAAGCTTATTATCCAACCCAGAATTCAAGCAGGCGCTTGCCATAGAGCTTTCCTCCATCGGTTCATCCCAGGACACTGCAGGGCATGCCAACCCTTCACATGTGAGCACAAAAGAGAGTAATAGTAGGGCACATGTGGAGGACAATGAGTTGGCAGCTAGGGAGCGGGAGTTGGAAGTCCAACGCCATGAGCTTGAGCATGAGTTGGAAATGAAAAGGCGTGAGCTTGAGTTGGACTTCAAACGACATGAGCTCGAAATTTTAACAAAGGTATGTATTCATTATTAATGTCCAAATTAGTCAAATAATTACTTGTGTTTTTTTTAATTATCAACTACTTATCTATTTTATTTTTCCTAAACTGAAGGCCAAGTCGACGTCGGTGTCGCTGTCACCTATCACTCGTATGGTCTCATTTGGTGAGGATTATGCGTTTGAGGTTTTTGAATGTCCATTGGAGCACGATGGATGGGTGGCACGCCCAGATCAACAGAGGATATTTAACTTTTGTGGTGACGATCTCGGGACCGCCTGCAGAAATAACGTCTGGATGGCCAGCACGGTTTTGAGTCTCTGGTGCACGTAAGTTAATTTTAATTTTATAACTTATTTATTTTTGGTATTTTTCCATTTAATAATTTATTTTAATTTCAATATATATGTTATGTAATTAACATCCACACCTTTTCATATCTTATGTATCTCCATCGTCTTCAGCTTGATAAGGGCGTTGCATCAGTTTACGGCTTCTTAGATCCGACAATCCTTGTGCCCGAATTCTTTCCTGGCGATGGATTTAGTAAATACATAGGGAGCTTGTTGGGAGACAATCAGAAAGAATTATATCTGGCTCCCTACTGTATGAAAAGCCATTGGCAGTTGTTAGTACTTCACCCGTCTAGGCATACTGTCATATTCTTATACTCTCTCCACCAAAAGCCGCCAGAGGTGGTGGTGGAAGCTGTAAATAAGTAAGTAACTAATCTTAAATTTAGTTTAAGTTTTAATATCAGTTATTTTTAGTTTATTACACACATGATATATGAATTTGTTAATGGACATGATTATTTGTTTATGATAGCGCGCTGAAGGCGAGTAGCATAAGTTGCGCCAACGGGAGAAGTAGGACTTCTAGGGCTAAGGCAAATCCTGAATGGACCTACCTCAAGGTTTGGTAGTTTATTTATCAAATCATTAATATTATAATTACTAATTTATATGTATATTCAACTGACATTGAAATTAATTTTGTTTGTAGTCTCGATTTCAAATTGACGGGTGGTCGTGCGGCTATTATGTGATGCTTCATATGCTGAACATAGTCTCCGCATCTATTACGAATGGATGGAATAAGGTAATATTTAAACAACTTGTTAAATTATATATTATAGTTTTGAAGATGACTTACGTTAATGTTATTGTTATTATTTGAACGTGTGTAGGCATTTAACGACCAATCGCCTCTTAAAGAAGATGACTTTAGAGACTTGAGGATGCGCTTTGCTGAATTCTTCTTCAAGTATGCGGCTGAAAAAGGAATTGCCAATATACCTCCGCAATACTTAGATGAATAGTTTTTTTGTTAGACTTTAGAAACTAATTAATAACATGTATATATATATCCTTATATTGGTAGTTTTGTTTTTAGACATTAGAGACTAAAATTAATATATATATACTTGTAGATAGTTATGTGTTTGCAATTCTGTAATGTGTGTGATATTCTGTGTTAGTGGGATATTTACTGATGCAGGGATAGCTGAGGGGAGTGATATTTTAAAACTGAATTTAAAAAAAAAAAATTAACGTCAGTTGTATCAAACAACTGACGTTAATAGTATTTTATAAAATAATACAGTACACTATTAACGTCAGTTGTAATAAACAACTACGTTAAAATTAAACCTTTAACGTCAGTTCTTTACCACAACCGACATTAGTTTTAACAAAATTCACGTCAGTTTATTAAAGAACTGACGTTAATAGGTAATATGTTTAACGTCAGTTGTGTTAAAGAACTGACGTTAATTTTAACAAAATTAACGTCAGTTGTGTTAAAGAACTGACGTTAATAGTTTTATATTTAACGTCAGTTCTCAACTGACGTTAAAATATTAACTATTAACATCAGTTGTATTTACGTCAGACAGTATTCTTACGTAAAAAATCATTTTTAACTGACGTAAAAAGGAATTATTGCACTAGTGCATATGCCTTAATTGGGCTTAAGATGAGTAAGTTAGGCCCATTTAAGTGAAGGGACATCATTGACTGCGCACATATCCGCACCAGAGAACTAGGGACTCAATTTAGCCTTGATTTTGGCCTAATTTGACAATTCTTGTGAAGACTGAAATTGTAGGTCTCTTCCTTATATTTCTAGGGACAGCAAGATCACCAAAATCCGATATCTGTAGCTCTAGTTATGCTCTGCGCAAGGCAACAAGGTCAGAATGAGTGAAAAATCCGAAAATTAAAAATGTTTAGCAATTAAGCCCGATATTGTAAAAGCAAAAACAATGATTGTAAGAGTTGTCAAATTTCCGTCTCTCTTAGGCTTGTGCGGCTGTAAACTTCTATTTATACTTATTAATCCTGACCTAACCCTAGACCAAATTAAGGGTCTCTGAATAAGCTTTCCAACAAGGTATCATTTGCCATAATTGGGCTTAAGATGAGTAAGTTAGGCCCATTTAAGTGAAGGAACATCATGGATTAGGCACTTATCCGCGCCAGAGAACTCGGGACCCAATTTAGCCTTGATTTTGGCCTAATTTGACAATTCTTGTGACGCCCGAAATTGTAGGTCACTTCCTTATCTTTCTAGGGACAGCAAGATCATCAAAATCCTATATCTGTAGCTGTAGTTATGCTCCGCGCAAGGCAACAAGGTCGGGATGAGTGAAAAATCCAAAAATTAACAATGTTTAGCAATTAAGCCCAATAATGTAAAAGCAAAAACAATGATTGTAAAAGTTGTCTAATTTTCGTCTCTCTCTGGCTTGTTCGACTGTAAACTGCTATTTATGCTTATTAATCCGAACCTAACCCTAGACCAAATTAAGGGACTCTGTATAAGCTTTCCAACAAGGTATCATATGTCTTAATTGGGATTAAGATGAGTAAGTTAGGCCCATTTAAGTGAAGGAATATCATGGACTGCGTACTGATCAGCGCCAGAGAACCCGGGACCCAATTTATACTTGATTTTGGCCTAATTTGACAATTCTTGTGAAACTGAAATTGTAGGTCTCTTCCTTATCTTTCTAGGGACAGCAAGATCACTAAAATCCGATATCCGTAGCTCTAGTTATGCTCTACGCAAGGCAACAAGGTCAGGAGGGGTGAAAAATCCGAAAATTAACAATGTTTAGCAATTAAGCCCAATTATGCCCAATAATGTAAAAGCAAAAGAAATGATTGTAAAAGTTGTCTAATTTCCGTCTCTCTCTGGCTTGTGCAGCTGTAAACTTCTATTTATGCTTATTAATCCTAACCTAACCCTAGACTGAATTAAGGGCCTCTGAATAAGCTTTCCAACAAGGTATCATATCCCTTAATTGGGCTTAAGATGAGTAAGTTAGGCCCATTTAAGTGAAGGAACATCATGGATTACGCACTGATCCGCGCCAGAGAATTCTGGACCCATTTTAGCCTTGATTTTGGCCTAATTTGACAATTCTTGTGAAACCTGAAATTGTACGTCACTTCCTTATCTTTCTAGGGACAGCAAGATCACCAACATCTAATATTTGTAGCTGTATTTATGCTCTGCACAACGCAACAAGGTCAGGATGATTGAAAAATCCGAAAATTAACAATGTTTAGCAATTAAGCCCAATAATGTAAAAGCAAAAACAGTGATTGTAAAAGTTGTCTAATTTCCGTCTCTCTCTGGCTTGTGCGGCTGTAAACTGCTATTTATGCTTATTAATCCTGACCTAACCCTAGACCAAATTAAGGGCCTCTGAATAAGATTTCCATCCAGGTATCATATGCCTTAATTGGGCTTAAGATGAGTAAGTTAGGCCCATTTAAGTGAAGGAACATCATGGACTGCGCACTGATCTGCGCCAGAGAACTCGGGACCCAATTTAGCCTTGATTTTGGCCTAATATGACAATTCTTGTGAAACCTGAAATTGTAGGACACTTCCTTATCTTTCTAGGGAAAGCAAGATCACCAAAATCAGATATCTGTAGCTCTTGTTATGCTCTGCTCAAGGCAACAAGGTCAGGATGAGTGAAAAATCCGAAAATTAACAATGTTTAGCAATTTAGCCCAATTAAGCCCAATAATGTAAAAGCAAAAACAATGAATGTAAAAGTTGTCTAATTTACGACTCTCTCTAACTTGTGGGGTTGTAAACTGCTATTTATGCTTATTAATCATGACCTAACCCTAGACAAAATTAAGGGCCTCTGAATAAGCTTTCCAACAAGGTATCATATGCCTTAATTAAGCTTAAGATGTGTAAGTTAGGCCCATTTAAGTGAAGGAACATCATGGATTGCGAACTGATCCGCGCCAGAGAACTCGGGACCCAATTTATCCTTGATTTTGGCCTAATTTGACAATTCTTGTGAAACATGAAATTGTAGGTCACTTCCTTATCTTTCTAGGGACATCAAGATCACTAAAATCCGATATCTGTAGCTCTAGTTATGCTCTGCGCAAGCCAACAAGGTCAAGATGAGTGAAAAATCCGAAAATTAACAATGTTTTGCAATTAAGCCCAATAATGTAAAAGCAAAAACAATGGTCGTAAAAGTTGTCTAATTTCCATCTCTCTCTGAATTGATCGGCTGTAAACTGCTATTTATGCTTATTAATCCTGACCTAACCCTAGACCAAATTAAGGGCCTTTGTGTAAGCTTTCCAACGAGGTATCTTATGCCTTAATTGGGATTAAGATGAGCAAGTTAGGCCCCTTTAAGTGAAGGAACATCATGGACTGCGTACTGATCAGCGCCAGAGAACTCGGGACCCAATTTATCCTTGATTTTAGCCTAATTTGACAATTCTTGTGCAACTGAAATTGTAGGTCACTTCCTAATCTTTCTAGGGACAACAAGATCACCAAAACCCGATATCCATAGCTCTAGTTATACTATGTAAAAGGCAAAAAGGTCATGGTGAGGGAAAAATCCGAAAATTAACAATGTTTAGCAATTTAGCCAAATTAAGCCCAATAATGTAAAAGCAAAAACAATGATTGTAAAAGTTGTCTAATTTACGTCTCTCTATGACTTGTGGGGCTGTAAACAGCTATTTATGCTTATTAATCATGACCTAACCCTAGACCAAATTAAGGGCCTCTGAATAAGCTTTCTAACAAGGTATCATATGCCTTAATTGGGCTTAAGATGAGTAAGTTAGGCCCATTTAAGTGAACGAACATCATGGACTGCGCACTGATCCGTTCAGGAGAACTCGGGACCCAATTTAGCCTTGATTTTGAGCTAATTTGATAATTCTTTTGACACCTGAAATTGTAGGTCTCTTCCTTATCTTTCTAGGGACAGCAAGATCACCAAAATCCGATATATTTAGATATAATTATCCTCTGCACAAGGCAACAAGGTCAGAATGAGTGAAAAATCCGAAAATTAACAAAGTTTAGCAATTAAGCACAATTAGGCCCAGTAATGTAGAAGCAAAAACGATGATTGTAAAAGTTGTATAATTTCTGTCTCTCTCTGGCTTGTGCGGCTGTAAACTGGTATTTATGCTTATTAATCCTGACCTAACCCTTGACCAAATTAAGGGCCTCTGAATAAGCTTTCCAACAAGGTATCATATGCCTTAATTGGGCATAAGATGAGTAAGTTAGGCCCATTTCAGTGAAGGAACATCCTGGACTGCGCACTGATCCGTACCAAAGAACTCGGGACCCAATCTAACCTTGATTTTGGCCTAATTCGACAATTCTTGTGAAACCTGAAATTGTAGGTCTCTGCATTATCTTTTTAGGAACAGCAAGATCACCAAAATCCGATTTCTGTAGCTCTAGTTTTGCTCTGCGCAAGGCAACAAGGTCATGATTAGTGAAAAATCTGAAAATTAACAATGTTTAGCAATTAAGCCCAATAATGTAAAAGCAAAAACATTGATTGTAAAAGTTTTCTAATTTTCGTCTCTCTCTGGCTTGTGCGGTTGTAAACTTCTATTTATGCTTATTTATCCTGACCAAACCCCAGACCAAATTACGGGCCTCTGAATAAGCTTTCCATCAAGGTATCATATGCCTTAATTGGGCTTAAGATGAGTAATTTAGGCCCATTTAAGTGAAGGAACATCATGGACTACGTACCGATCCGCGCCAGAGAACTCTGGACCCAATTTAGCCTTGATTTTGGCCTAATTTGACAATTCTTGTGAAACCTGAAATTGTAGGTCTCTTCCATATCTTTCTAGGGACAACAAGCTCTACGCAAGGCAACAATGTCAGGATGAGTGAAAAATCCGAAAATTAACAATGTTTAGCAATTTAGCCCAATTAAGCCCAATAATGTAAAAGCAAAAACAATGATTGTAAAAGTTGTCTAATTTACGTCTCTCTCTGACTTGTGGGGCTGTAAACTGCTATTTATCCTTATTAATCATGACCTAACCCTAGACCAAATTAAGGGCCTCTGAATAAGCTTTCCAACAAGGTATCATATGCCTTAATTGGGATTAAGATGAGTAAGTTAGGCCCAATTAAGTGAACGAACATCATGGCCCGCGCACTGATCCGTTCAGGAGAACTCGGGACCCAATTTAGCCTTGATTTTGAGCTAATTTGATAATTCTTTTGAAACCTGAAATTGTAGGTCTCTTCCTTTTCTTTCTAGGGACAGCAAGATCACCAAAATCCGATATCTGTAGCTCTAATTATCCTCTGCGCAAGGCAACAAGGTCAGGATGAGTGAAAAATCCGAAAATTAACAACGTTTAGCAATTAAGCACAATTAAGCCCAATAATGTAGAAGCAAAAATAATGATTGTAAAAGTTGTATAATTTCCGTCTCTCTCTCGCTTGTGCGGCTGTAAACTGCTATTTATGCTTATTAATCTTGACCTAACCCTTGACCAAAATAAGGGCCTCTGAATAAGCTTTCCAACAAGGTATCATATGCCTTAATTGGGCTTAAGATGAGTAAGTTAGGCCCATTTCAGTGAAGGAACATCATGGGCTGCGCACTGATCCGTACCAAAGAACTCGGGACCCAATTTAACCTTGATTTTGGCCTAATTCGACAATTCTTGTCAAACCTGAAATTGTAGGTCTCTGCCTTATCTTTTTAGGAACAGCAAGATCACCAAAATCCGACTTCTGTAGGTCTAGTTTTGCTCTGCGCAAGGCAACAAGGTCAGGATGAGTGAAAAATCTGAAAATTAACAATGTTTAGCAATTAAGCCCAATAATGTAAAAGCAAAAACATTGATTGTAAAAGTTGTCTAATTTTCGTCTCTCTCTGGCTTGTACGGCTGTAAACTACTATTTATGCTTATTTATCCTGACCTAACCCTAGACCAAATTAAGGGCCTCTGAATAAGCCTTCCATCAAGGTATCATATGCCTTAATTGGGCTTAAGATGAGTAAGTTAGGCCCATTTAAGTGAAGGAACATCATGGACTGTGCACTGATCCGCGCCAGAGAACTCTGGACCCAATTTAGCCTTGATTTTGGCCTAATTTGACAATTCTTGTGAAACCTGAAATTGTAGGTCTCTTCTTGATCTTTCTAGGGACAACATGCTCTACGCAAGGCAACAATGTCAAGATGAGTGAAAAATCCGAAAATTAACAATGTTTAGTAATTAAGCCCAATTAAGCGCAATAATGTAAAAGCAAAAAGAATGATTGTAAAAGTTGTCTAACTTCCGTCTCTCTCTGGCTAGTGCAGCTATAAACTGCTATTTATGCTTATTAATCCCGACGTAACCCTTGAACAAATTAAGGGCCTATGAATAAGCTTTCCAACAAGGTATCATATGCCTTAATTGGGCTTAAGATGAGTAAGTTAGGCCCATTTAAGTGAAGGAACATAATGGATTGCGCAATGATCCGCGCCAGAGAACTCGGGACCCAATTTAGCCTTGATTTTGGTCTAATTTGACAATTCTTGTGAAACTCGAAATTGTAGGTCTCATCCTTATCTTTCTAGGGAAAGCAAGATAACCAAAATCCGCTATCTGCACCTCTAGTTATGCTCTACGCAAGGCAACAAGGTCTGGAAGAGTGAAAAATCCGAAAATTAACAATGTTTAGCAATTAAGCCCAATTAAGCCCAATAATGGAAAAGCAAAAACAATGATTGTAAAAGTTGTCTAATTTCCGTCTCTCTCTGGCTTGTGGGGATGTAAACTGCTATTTTTGCTTATTAATCCTGACCTAACCCTAGACCAAATTAAGGGCCTTTGAATAAGCTTTCCAACAAGGTATCATATGCCTTAGTTGGGCTTAAGATGAGTAAGTTAAGGCTATTTAAGGGTAGGAACATCATGGACTGCGCACTGATCCGCTCTAGAGAACTCGGGACCCAATATAGCCTTGATTTTGGCCTAATTTGATAATTCTTGTGAAACCTGAAATTGTAGGTCTCTTCCTTATCTTTTAGGGACAGCAAGATCGCCAAAATCTGATATCTGTAGCTCTAGTAATGTTCTGCGCAAGTGAACAAGGTCAGGATGAGTGAAATATCCGAAAATTAACATTGTTTAGAAATTAAGCCCAATTAAGACCAATAATGTAAAACCAAAAACAATGATTGTAGAAGTTGTCTAATTTCTTTCTCTCTCTGGCTTGTGCGGCTGTAAACTGCTATTTATGCTTATTAATCCTGACCTAATCCTAGACCAAATTAAGGGCCTCAAAATAAGTTTTCCAACAAGGTATCATATGCCTTAATTGGGCTTAAGATGAGTATGTTAGGCCATTTTAAGTGAAGGAACATCATTCCGTCTCTCTCTGGCTTGTGCGGATATAAACTGCTATTTCTGCTTATTAATCCTGACCTAACCCTAGAACAAATTAAGGGCCTCTAAATAAGCTTTCCAATAAGGTGTCATATTCCTTAATTGGGCTTAAGATGAGTAAGTTAGGCCCATTTAAGTGAAGGAACATCATGGAAAGAGCACTGATACACGCCAGGGAACTCGGGACCTAATTAAGCTTTGATCACCAAAATCCGATATCTGTAGCTCTAGTTATGCTCTGCGCAAGGTAACAAGGTTAGGATGAGTGAAAAATCCGAAAATTAACAATGTTTAGAAATTAAGCCCAATAATGTAAAAGCAAAAATAATGATTGTAAAAGTTGTCTAATTTTCTTCTCTCTCTGGCTTGTACGGCTGTAAACTGCTAATTATGCTTATTAATCCCGACCTAACCCTAGACCAAATTAAGGGCCTCTGAATAAGCATTCCAACAAGGTATCATATGCCTTAATAGGGTTTCAGATGAGTTAGTTAGGCCCATTTAAGTGAAGGAACATAATGGACTGCGCACTGATCCGTGCCAGAGAAATCGGAACCCAATTTAGCCTTGATTTTGGCCTAACTTGACAATTCTTGTTAAACCTGAAATTGTAGGTCTCTTCCTTATCTTTCTAGGGACAGCAAGATAACCAAAATTCGATATCTATAGCTCTAGTTATGCTCTGCGCAAGGCAACAAGGTCAGGATGAGTGAAAATCCGAAAATTAACAATGTTTAGCAATTAAGACCAATTAAGCCCAATAATATAAAAGCAAAAACAATGATTGTAAAAGTTGTCTAATTTCCGTCTCTCTCTGGTTTGTGCGGCTATAAACAACTATTTGTGCTTCTTAATCCTGACCTAATCCTAGACCAAATTAAGGGCCTCTGAATAAGCTTTCCAACAAGGTATCATATGCCTTAATTGGGCTTAAGATGAGAAAAGTTAAGCCCTTTTAAGTGAAGGAACATCATGGACTGCGCACTGATCCGTGCCAGAAAACTCGGGACCCAATTTAGCCTTGATTTTGGCCTAATTTGACAATTCTTGTGAAACATGAAATTGTAGGTCTCTTCCTTATCTTTCTAGGGACAGCAAGATCACCAAAATCCGATATCTGTAGCTCTAGTTATGATCTGCGAAAGGCAACAAGGTCAGGATGAGTGAAAAATCCGAAAATTAACAATGTTTAGCAATTAAGCCCAATTAAGCCCAATAATGTAAAAGCAAAAACAATGATTGTAAAAGTTTTCTAATTTCCGTCTCTCTCTGGATTGTGCGCCTGTTAAATGCTATTTATGCTTATTAATCCGGACCTAACCCTAGACCAAATTAAGTGCCTCTGAAAAAGCTTTCCAACAAGGTATCATATGCCTTGATTGGGCTTAAGATGAGTAAGTTAGGCCCGTTTAAGTGAATGAACATCATGGACTGCGCACTGATCCGTGCCAGAGAACTCGGGACCCAATTTAGCCTCGAGTTTGGCCTAATTTGACAATTCTTGTAGATCCTGAAATTATAGGTCTCTTCCTTATCATTCTAGGGACAGCAAGATCACCAAAATCTGATATCTGTAGCTCTAGCTATGCTATGCTCAAGGCAACAAGGTCAGGATGACTGAAAAATCCGAAAATTAACAATGTTTAGCAATTAAGCCCAATAATATAAAAGCAAAAATAATGATTGTAAAAGTTGTCTAATTTTCGTCACTCTCTGGCTTGTGGGGCTATAAACTGCTATTTATGCTTATTAATCCTGACCTAACCCTAGACCAAATTAAGGGCCTCTGAATAAGCTTTCCAACAAGGTATCATATCCCTTAAATGGGCTTAAGATGAGTAAGTTAGGCCCATTTAAGTGATGGAACATCATGGACTACGTACTGATCCGCTCTAGAGAACTCGGGACACAATTTAGCCTTGATTTTGGCCTAATTTGATAATTCTTGTGAAACCTGAAATTGTAGGACTCTTCCTTATCTTTCTAGGGACAACAAGATCACCAAAATCCGATATCTGTAGCTCTAGTAATGCTCTGCGCAAGGCAACAAGGTCAAGATGAGGGAAAAATCCGAAAATTAACAATGTTTAGCAATTAAGCCCTATAATGCAAAAGCAAAAACAATGATTGTAGAAGTTGTCTAATTTTTGTCTTTCTCTGGCTTGTGCGGCTGTAAACTGCTATTTTTGCTTATTAATCCTGACCTAACCCCAGACCAAATTAAGGTCCTCTGAATAAGCTTTCCATCAAGGTATCATATGCCTTAATTGGGCTTAAGATGAGTAAGTTAGGCCCATTTAAGTGAAGAAACATCATGGACAGCGCACTGATCTACGTCAGAGAACTCGGGACCCAATTTAGCCTTCATTTTGGCCTAATTTGACAATTCTTGTGACACCTGAAATTGTAGGTCTCTTCCTTATCTTTCTAGGGACCGCAAGATCACCAAAATCAGATATATGTAGCTCTAGTTATGCTCTACGCAAGGCAACAAGGTCAGGATGAGTGAAAAATCCGAAAATTAACAATGTTTAGCAATTAAGCCCAATTAAGCACAATAATGTAAAAGCAAAAACAATGATTGTATAAGTTGTCTAATTTTCGTCTCTCCCTGGCTTGTGCGGTTGTAAACTGCTATTTATGCTTATTATTCTTGACGTAACCCTTGACCAAATTAAGGGCCTCTAAATAAGCTACCCAACAAGGTATCATAAGCCTTAATTGGGCTTAAGATGAGGAAGTTAGGCCCATTTAAGTGAAGGAACATCGTGGACTACGTACTGATCTGCACCAGAGAACTCGGGACCCAATTTAGCCTTGATTTTGGCCTAATTTGACAATTTTGGGACACCTGAAATTGTAGGTCTTTTCCTTATCTTTCTAGGGATAGCAAGATCACCAAAATCCGATATCTGTAGCTCTAGTTATGCTCTGCGCAAGGCTACAAGGTCAGGATGAGTGAAAAATCCGAAAATTAACAATGTTTGGCAATTAAGCCCAATTAATCCCAATAATGTAAAAGCAAAAACAATTATTATAAAAGTTGTCTAATTTCCGTCTCTCTTTGGCTTGTGCGGCTGTAAACTGCTATTTATGCTTATTAATCCTGACCTAACCCTAGACCAAATTAAGGGCCTCTGAATAAGCTTTCCAACAAGGTATCATATCCCTTAATTGGGCTTAAGATGAGTAAGTTAGGCCCATTTAAGTTAAGGAACATCATGGACTGCGAACTGATCCGTTCTAGAGAACTCGGGACCCAAATTACCCTTGATTTTGGCCTAATTTGATAATTCTTTTGAAACATGAAATTGTAGGACTCTTCCTTATCTTTCTAGGGACAGCAAGATCACCAAAATCCTATATCAGTAGCTCTAGTTATCATCTGCGCAAGGCAACAAGGTCAGGATGAGTGAAAAATATGAAAATTAACAATGTTTACCAATTAAGCCCAATTATTGTAAAAGCAAAAACAATGATTGTAAAATTTGTCTAATTTTCGTCTCTCTCTGGCTTGTGTGGCTGTAAACTGCTATTTTTGCTTATTAATCCTGACCTAACCCTAGACCAAATTAGGAGCCTCTGAATAAACTTTCTATCAAGGTATCATATGCCTTAATTGGGCTTAAGATGAGTAAGTAAGGCGCATTTAAGTGAAGAAACACCATGGACAGCGCACTGATCCGCGCCAGAGAGCTCTGGACCCAATTTAGCCTTAATTTTGGCCTAATTTGACAATTCTTCTGAAACCTGAAATTGTAGGTATCTTCCTTATCTTTCTAGGGACAGCAAGATCACCAAAATCCGATTTCTGTAGCTCAAGTTATGATCTGCGCAAGGCAACAAGGTCAGGATGAGTGAAAAATCCGAAAATTAATAATGTTTACCAATTAAGCCCAACTATTGTAAAAGCAAAAACAATGATTTTAAAAGTTGTCTAATTTTCGTCTCTTTCTGTCTTGTGCAGCTGTAAACTGTCATTTATGCTTATTAATCTTGACCAAACCCTAGACCAAATTAAAGGCCTCTGAATAAGCTTTCCAACAAGGTATCATATGCCTTAATTGGGCTTAAGATGAGTAAGTTAGGCCCATTTAAGTGAAGGAACATCATGGACTGTGCACTGATCCGCGCCAGAGTACTCGGGACCCAATTTAGCCTTCATTTTGGCCTAATTTGACCATTCTTGTGAAACCAGAAATTGTAGGTCTCTTCCTTATCTTTCTAGGGACAGCAAGATCAACAAAATCCGATATATGTAGCTCTAGTTATCCTCTGCGCAAGGCAACAAGGTCAGGATGAGTGAAAAATCCGAAAATTAACAATGTTTAGTAATTAAGCCCAATTAAGTCCAATAATGTAAAAGTAAAAACAATGATTGTAAAAATTGTCTAATTTCCGTCTCTCTATAGCTTGTGGGGCTGTAAATTACTATTTATGCTTATTAATCCTGACCTAACCCTAGACCAAATTAAGGGCCTCTGAATAAGCTTTCCAACAAAGTATCATATCACTCAATTGGGCTTAAGATGAGTAAGTTTGGCCCATTTAAGTGAAGGAACATCATGGACTGCGTACTAATCCGCTCTAGAGAACTCGGGACCCAATTTAGCCTTGATTTTGGCCTAATTTGACAATTTACAACACCTGAAATTGTAGGTCTCTTCCTTATCTTTCTAGGGATAGCAAGATCACCAAAATCCGATATCTGTAGCTCCTGTTATGCAATGCGCAAGGCAACAAGGTCAGGATGAGTGAAAAATCCGAAAATTAACAATGTTTGGCAATTAAGCCCAATTAAGCCCAATAATGTAAAAGCAAAAACAATGATTGTAAAAGTTGTCTAATTTCCGTCTCTCTTTGGCTTGTGCGGCTGTAAACTGCTATTTATGCTTATTAATCCTGACCTAACCCTATACCAAATTAAGGGCCTCTGAATAAGCTTTCCATCAAGGTATCATATCCCTTAATTGGGCTTAAGATGAGTACATTAGGCCCATTTAAGTGAAGGAACATCATGGACTGCGTACTGATCCACTCTAGAGAACTCGGGACCCAATTTAGCCTTGACTTTGGCCTAATTTGATAATTCTTGTGAACCCAGAAATTGTAGGACTCTTCCTTATCTTTCTAGAGACAGCAAGACCACCAAAATCCGATATCTGTAGCTCGAGTTATGCTCTGCGCAAGGCAACAAGGTCAGGATGAGTGAAAAATCCGAAAATTAACAAAGTTTAGCAACTAAGCCCCATAATGTAAAAGCAAAAAGAATAATTGTAAAAGTTGTCTAATTTTCGTCTCTCTTAGGCTTGTGCGGCTGTAAACTGTTATTTATGCTTATTAATCCTGACCTATAAGGGCCTTAATTAAGGGCCTCTGAATAACCTTTCCATCAAGGTATCATATGCCATAATTGGGCTTAAGATGAGTAAGTAAGGCCCATTTAAGTAAAGAAACAACATGGACAGCGCACTGATCTGCGTCAGAGAACTCGGGACCCAATTTAGCCTTGATTTTGGTCTAATTAGACAATTCTTGTGAAACCTGAAATTGTAGGTCTCTTCCTTATCTTTCAAGGGACATCAAGATCACCAAAATCAGATATCTGTAGCTCTAGTTATGCTCTACGCAAGGCAACAAGGTCAGGATGAGTGAAAAATCCGATAATTAACAATGTTTAGCAATTAAGCCCAATTAAGCCCAATAATGTAAAAGCAAAAACAATGATTGTAAAAGTTGTCTAATTTTCGTCTCTCTCTGGCTTGGGCGGCTATAAACTGCTATTTTTTCTTATGAATCCTGACCTAACCTTAGACAAAATTAAGGGCCTCTGAATAAGCTTTCCATCAAGGTATCATATGCCATAATTGGGCTTATGATGAGTAAGAAAGGCCCATTTAAGTGAAGAAACATTATGGACATCGCACTGATCTGCGTCAGAGAACTCAGGATCCAATTTAGCCTTGATTTTGGCCTAATTTGACAATTCTTGTGAAATCTGAAATTGTAGGTCTCTTCCTTATCTTTCTAGGGACAAAGAGGATCACCAAAATCAGATATCTGTAGCTCTAGTTATGCTCTACGTAAGGCAACAAGGTCACGATGAGTGAAAAATTCGAAAATTGACATTGTCTAGCAATTAAGCCCAACAATGTAATAGCAAAAACAATGATTGTAAAAGTTGTCTAATTTTCGTCTCTCTCTGGCTTGTGCGGCTGTAAACTGCTATTTATGCTTATTATTCCTGACGTCACCCTTTACCAAATTAAGGGCCTCTGAATAAGCTTTCCAACAAGGTATCATATGCCTTAATTAATGGGCTTAAGATGAGTAAGTTAGGCCCATTTAAGTGAAGGAACATCATGGACTGCGCACTGATCGACGCTAGAGAACTAGGGTCCCAATTTAGCTTTGATTTTGACCTAATTTGACAATTTTGGGACACCTTAAAATGTAGGTCTCTTCCTTATCTTTCTAGGGACAGAAAGATCACCAAAATCCGATATCTGTAGCTCTAGTTATGATCTGAGCAAGGCAACAAGGTCAGGATGAGTGAAAAATCCGAAAATTAACAATGTTTAGCAATTAAGCCCAATAATGTAAAAGCAAAAACAATGATTGTAAAAGTTGTCTAATTTCCGTCTCTCTTTGGCTTGTGCATCTGTAAACTGCTGTTTATGCTTATTAATCTTGGCCTAACCCTGGAACAAATTAAGGGCCTCTGAATAAGCTTTCCAACAAGGTATCATATGCCTTAATTGGGCTTAAGATGAGTAAGTTTGGCCAATTTAAGTGAAGGAACATCATGGACTGCGCAAAGATCCGCACCAGAGAACTCGGGACCCAATTTAGTCTTGATGTTGGCCTAATTTGACAATTCTTGTGAAACCTGAAATTGTAGGTCTCTTCCTTATCTTTCTAGGGACAGCAAGATCACCAAAATCCGATATCTGTAGCTCTAGTTATGCTCTGCGCAAGGCAACAAGGTCAGGATGTGTGAAAAATCCGAAAATTAACAATGTTTAGCAATTAAGCCCAATTATGTAAAAGCGAAAACAATGATTGTAAAGGTTGTCTAATTTCTGTCTCTCTCTGACTTGTGCGGCTGTAAAGTTGTATTTATGCTTAATAATCCTGATCTTACTGTAGACCAAATTAAGGGCCTCTGAATAAGCTTTCCAACAAGTTATCATATGCCTTAATTGGGCTTAAGATGAGTAAGTTAGGCCCATTTAGGTGAAGGAACATCATGGACTGCGCACTGATCCGCGCCAAAGAACTCGGGACCCAATTAAGCCTTGATTTTGGCCTAATTTGAAAATTCTTGTGAAACCTGAAATTGTAGGTCTCTTCCTTATCTTTCTAGGAACAACAAGATCACCAAAATCCGATATCTGTAGCTCAAGTTATGCTCTGTACAAGTTAACAAGGTCAGGATGAGTGAAAATTCGGAAAATTAACAACGTTTAGCAATTAAGCCCAATAATGTAAAAGCAAAAAACAATGATTGTAAAAGTTGTCTAATTTCGGTCTCTCTCTGGCTTGTGCGGCTGTAAACTGCTATTTATGCTTATTAATCCTGACCTAACCCTAGACCAAATTAAGGGCCTCTGAATAAGCTTTCCAACAAGGTATCATATGCCTTAATTGGGCTTAAGATGAGTAAGTTAGGCCAATTTAAGTGAAGGAACATCATGGACTGCGCAAAGATCCGCACCAGAGAACTAGGGACCCAATTTAGTCTTGATATTGGCCTAAATTGACAATTCTTGTGAAACCTGAAATTGTAGGTCTCTTCCTTATCTTTCTAGGGACAACAAGATCACCAAAATCCGATATCTGTAGCTCTAGTTATGCTCTGCAAAGGCAACAAGGTCAGGATGTGTGAAAAATCCGAAAATTAACAATGTTTAGCAATTAAGCCCAATTATGTAAAAGCGAAAACAATGATTGTAAAGGTTGTCTAATTTCTGTCTCTCTCTGACTTGTGCGGCTGTAAAGTTCTATTTATGCTTAATAATCCTGATCTTACTGTAGACCAAATTAAGGGCCTCTGAATAAGCTTTCCAACAAGTTATCATATGCCTTAATTGGGCTTAAGATGAGTAAGTTAGGCCCATTTAGGTGAAGGAACATCATGGACTGCGCACTGATCCGCGCCAAAGAACTCGGGACCCAATTAAGCCTAGATTTTGGCCTAATTTGAAAATTCTTGTGAAATCTGAAATTGTAGGTCTCTTCCTTATCTTTCTAGGAACAACAAGATCACCAAAATCCGATATCTGTAGCTCAAGTTATGCTCTGTACAAGTCAACAAGGTCAGGATGAGTGAAAATTCGGAAAATTAACAACGTTTAGCAATTAAGCCCAATAATGTAAAAGCAAAAACAATGATTGTAAAAGTTGTCTAATTTCGGTCTCTCTCTGGCTTGTGCGGCTGTAAACTGCTATTTATGCTTATTAATCCTGACCTAACCCTAGACCAAATTAAGGGCCTCTGAATAAGCTTTCCAACAAGGTATCATATGCCTTAATTGGGCTTAAGATGAGTAAGTTAGGCCCATTTAAGTGAAGGAACATCGTGGACTCCGCACTGATCCGCGCCAGAGAACTCGGGACCCAATTTAGCCTTGATTTTGGCCTAATTTGACAATTCTTGTGAAACATGAAATTGCAGGTTGCTTCCTTATCTTTCTAGGGACAACAAGATCACCAAAATCCGATATCTGTAGCTCTAGTTATGCTATGCGCAAGGCAACATGGTCAGCATGAGTGAAAAATCCGAAAATTAACAACGTTTAGCAATTAAGCCCAATTAAGCCCAATAATGTAAAAGCAAAAACAATGATTGTAAAAGTTGTCTAATTTTCGTCTCTATCTGGCTTGTGCGGCTGTAAACTGCTATTTATGCTTATTAATCCTAACCTTAACCTAGACCAAATTAAGGGCCTCTGAATAAGCTTTCCAGCAAGGTATCATATGCCTTAATTGGGCTTAAGATGAGTAAGTGAGGCCCATTTAAGTGAAGGAACATCATGGATCGGCACCGATCCACGCCGAGAGAACTCGGGACCCAATTTAGCCTTGATTTTTGTCTAATTTGACAATTATTGTGACACAAGAAATTGTAGGTCTCTTCCTTATCTTTCTGGGGACAACATGATCACCAAAATCCGATATCTGTAGCTCTAGTTATGCTCTGCGCAAGGTAACAAGGTCAGGATGAGTGAAAAATACGAAAATTAACAACGTTTAGAAATTAAGCCCAATAATGTAAAAGCAAAAACAATGATTGTAAAAGTTGTCTAGTTTCCGTCTCTCTCTCTGGCTTGTGCGGCTATAAACTGCTATTTATGCTTATTAATCCTGACCTAACCCTAGACCAAATTAAGGGCCTCTGAATAAGCTTTCCAACAAGGTATCATATGCATTAATTGGGCTTAAGATGAGTAAGTTAGGTCCATTTAAGTGAAGGAACATCATGGACTGCGCACTGATCGACGCCATAGAACTCGGGACCCAATTTAGCCTTGATTTTGGCCTAATTTGACAATTTTGGGACACCTGAAATTGTAGGTCTCTTCCTATTCTTTCTACGGACAGTAAGATCACCAAAATCCGATATCTGTAGGTCTAGTAATGTTCTGCGCAAGGCAACAAGGTCATGATGAGTGAAAAATCGGATAATTAACAATGTTTGGCAATTAAGCCCAATAATGTAAAAGCAAAAACAATGATTGTAAAAGTTGTCTAATTTCCGTCTCTCTCTGACTTGTGCAGCTGTAAACTGCTATTTATGCTTATTAATCCTGACCAAACCATAGCCCAAATTAAAGGCCTCTGAATAAGCTTTCCAACAAGGTATCATATGCCTTAATTGGCCTTAAGATGTGTAAGTTAGGCCTATTTGAGTGAAGGAACATCATGGACTGCGCACTAATCCGCGCCAGAGAACTCGGGACCCAATTAAGCCTAGATTTTGGCCTAATTTGACAATTCTTGGGAAATTTGAAATTGTACGTCTCTTCCTTATCTTTCTAGGGACAGCAAGATAACCAAAATCCGATATCTGTAGCTCTAGTTATGCTCTGCGCAAGGCAACAAGGTCAGAATGGGTGAAAAATCCGAATATTAACAAAGTTTAGCAATTAAGCCAAATTAAGCCCAATAATGTAAAAGCAAAAACAATGTTTGTAAAAGTTGTCTAATTTCTGTCTCTCTCTGGCTTGTGCGGTTGTAAATTGCTATTTATGCTTATTAATCCTGACCTAACCCTAGACAAAATTAAGGGCCTCTGAATAAGCTTTCCAACAAGGTATCATATGCCTTAATTAGGCTTAAGATGAGAAAGTTAGGCCCATTTAAGTGAAGGAACATCGTGGACTGCGCACTGATCGACGCCAGAGAACTCGGGACCCAATTTAGCCTTGATTTTGGCCTAATTTGGCAATTTTGGGTGAAATTGTAGGTCGCTTCCTTATCTTTCTAGGGACAGCAAGATCACCAAAATCCGATATCTGTAGCTCGAGTTATGCTCTGCGAAAGCAAAAAGGTCAGGATGAGTGATAAATCCGAAAATTAACAATGTTTAGCAATTAAGCCCAATTAAGCTCAATAATGTAAAAACAAAAACAATGATTGTAAAAGTTTTCTAATTTCCGTCTCTCTCTTGCTTGTGCGGCTATAAACTGTTATTTTTGCTTATTAAACCTAACATTAAGGGCCTCTGAATAAGCTTTCCCAGAAGGTATCATATGCCTTAAATGGGCTTAAGATGAGTAAGTTAGGCCCATTTAAGTAAAGAACATCGTGGACTATGCACTGATCGACGCCAGAGAACTCGGTATCCAATTTAGCCTTGATTTTGGCCAAATTTGATAATTTTTGTGACACCTGAAATTGTAGGTCTCTTCCTTATCTTTCTAGGGACAACAATATCACCAAAATCGATATCTGTAGCTTCCAGTTATGCTCTGCGCAAGGCAACAAGGTCAAGCATGAGTGAAAAATCTGAAAATTAACAATGTTTAGCAATTAAGCCCAATTAAGCCCAATAATGTAAAAGCAAAAACAATGATTGTAAAAGTTGTCTAATTTCCGTCTCTCTCTGGCTTGTACGGCTGTAAACTGTTATTTATGCTTATTAATCATGACCTAACCCTAGACCAAATTAAGGGCCTCTGAATAAGCTTTCCAACAAGGTATCATATGCCTTAATTGGGCTTAAGATGAGTAAGTTAGTCCCATTTAAGTGAATGAACATCATGGACTGCGACCGATCCGTGCCGGAGAACTCGGGACCCAATTTAGCCTTGATTTTGATCTAATTTGACAATTATTGTGAAACCTGAAATTGTAGGTCTCTTCCTTATCTTTCTAGGGACAACAAGATCACCAAAATTCGATATCCGTAGCTCTAGTTATGCTCTGCGCAAAGGTAACAAGGTCGGGATGAGTGAAAAATACGAAAATTAACAACGTTTAGCAATTAAGCCCCATAATGTAAAAGCAAAAACAATGATTGTAAAAAAAGTTGTCTAGTTTCCGTCTCTCTCTAGCTTGTGCGGTACAGAATCGCTATTTATGCTTATTAATCCCGACCTAACCCTAGACCAAATTAAGGGCCTCTCGAATAAGCTTTCCAACAAGGTATCGTATTGATGTCGTGCATGCGTTCGCACGTGCGATTCCTAGCAAGTGTACCGGATTGTCGCCAAGTAATAAAAAGATATCGATCCCACAGAGACCGTGATCTCGAATCGCAATTAATTGTTAAATGATAAAATTGGACTTTGTAAAGAGATTTTTGAAAAGGTTTTGATATTTGAAATAAGAGATACTTAGTAAATCAAATAAGGAATGCAATCAAGTAAAACTGAAAGTAAATCAATTTATGGTTTTTCGATCTAAATGGATTCCTAGGAATTTGGGTTACCAACAAGATCGTTTATGTTACTAAACCGATTAACCCTTGTTAATTATCGAAATTGCCTTGAAGGCGAATTTATCCACAAATAGTTTAAGCTCCTCTCGGGTTACAAAAACCGTGCCCAATTGAACCAACCCCTACTCTCGTGGTAGTCGAATTCAGATTGGACCCTTTACGTTTTGTGACAATTCGTTAATCCTCGAAGGATGACTTCTAACTCTCGTGATTTCAGTCCTAAGTCTGATTCTATAGATCCGACACCTAAGTTCACCGCTAGGTTCACTAGTGGAAAATATACATTAGATCGGGAAAGGTTTACGTCGATTAACCAAAAGCTAGACGTTAAAAGGAGGCGGTGACGTTTTGTAAATATCGAGACTTCATTAATTCAATTTTACGTCGGTTGTTGTAAGGACCGACGTTAACAGTTAAGTGACTCACTTTTTAACGTCAGTTCAATAAACAACTCGACGTTAAAGTGAGTCACTCACTTTAACGTCTGTTCTTTCATCAACAGACGTTAAAGGTTATTTTAATAATTTTTTTAGCTAGTATTCGTACCCTTCCGCATTGCCTTCCTCAAAGTTTCAGTTTCACTTGCTTTGATGTTTCGTGTTTCTGTTTTGAAAACTAAAATATATGTGCGAAGTATAAGTTGAATCAATAACCCAAACCGGGATCTCATTCATGAAGTGTAATCTGGTGATACTGAGAAGATTGAAAAGGGTTTAAAATCCTATAAAAGTTACATTGAAAGGATTTAAAATCCTAAACATTTGTTGAGGCTTCGTCCCCTTCACGGGTGAGCAAGAGAGGAGAGTCGAGTGACGAGTTTTCCGGAGCGGCTGAGCAAGGGTGAACTCGATCTGTTTAAAGAATGGTCTTGGAACAGTCACTTGCTTCCAAAGCTGAGGTTTTGGAACTGCAGTAGCTGATTCTCCGGAAGGATGATAAGGTGAGCAACTCACATTATGTGATTTACACAACCATATCACCCATGTTATGTGATTTACACAACCTCGTGTTGTTTGACCATTAAGACAAAGATCTTTCAGTCTAGGAATAGGAAGAAAGAGTGATGAAGTTAATCTCTATGGCGAGCCATATTGTGAAGCGAAAAATTAAAAGGATGGAAAGAAGCTATTTATAGGAGCAGGGGATGAAGTTACTAAGCGTGGTAATTAAGTAACTGATTTATAGGAGCCATATTCTGATTTTCTTGAAAACTGATCTATAGACTTAATGCTCATTAAGAGGATTAAGTTACAAGGTGCATGGGTAAGTAGCACGATAGTCAAAGGAAGAATGTTTTGCAGAAACTTATACACTTTTAACATCAGTTGTTTTCAACAACCGCGTTAAAATTGTTTTTAAAATAAAATATTTATTTTTAACGTCGTTGTTTATACAATCGACATTAAAAGGTTGATTTTACTTCAGTTCAATAAATAGCTGCGTAAATAATCCTATATCCTGCCCCTTATTGTCACCACTTATGCAGTCACTCTATATATATAGTGCTGTTTATTTCTAAACCTTTTTTTTAAACAAGTTTATTTTTAATGTTAATTAATTAGCTTGAATTAGTAAACAAATTCTTATGCAAATTAAAATAAATAAACACTTAACATAAAACAAGTTATATGTATAATCAAATCGTATCTCATTGAAGCGATTCATAAGTTACAATTACATGATTAAAAGATAAAAAATTTCTGCAACATAGCCTAAAATATAAAAAAGTTTCGCTTCAACAACATTTTCTTCTCGAGTCTGTCCTCGAAACTCCAATGGATGCATCTCCTCCCTTACTTGAATTCCTTGATGCTCCATCGGAGCCACGATCACTTGCAGTAGCGGTAGTGAGGGCGAATGAGATGAAATAAGGTGAGAGATTTAATCAACCTTACCATCCATGTAACGTGATTTACTCAACCTCGAGAAGTTTTTGACCATTATTAGAGAGACCTTTAAGTCTAGGTATAGGAAGAAATGACGAAAGTCTGGGCCCATTTTGTGAAGGAATAGAAAATCAGAAAAATTAAAGGATGGAAAGGGAAGCTATTTATAGGAGCGAGTGGATGAAGTTACTTAAGCTATTCTGATTTTCTTGAAAACTTATCTATAAACTTAATGCTGGGTTAAGAGGATTTTGGTACAAGGTGAATGGGTAAGTAGCAGTAGTCAAGGAATGAATGTTTTTGCAGAAACTAATAAACTTTTAACGTCCGTTGTGTTACAGGCTGCGTAAAGTGTGAGAGTGTTTTTAAGTCGATTTCTTATATGCTGGCGTTAAATATATGACAACCTTAACGTCGGTTTTTACTAGCCCTGATGTAAGAAGTGTGGTGTTTTTTAACTGTCGATTTCTTAAGACAAAAGCTGGTGTTAAATATATGACCTTTAACGTCGGGTTTACTGACAGCGAGGCGTAAAATGTTGTTTTATTTTAATTATAACGTTTACTTGTGCTCTCTGCACTTCTGCATGCGTCTCTTTTCTTTTTCTTGCTTTCGGCCACCTCGGCCAACTCGCTCTCACTCTACTGTTAGAGCTCATCTCCCTTGCATGCCACCACGAGGGCTTCTTCGCCATCACCGTGAGTTTACACTCTTAACCACTTTAACTCTGTCTTTCCCGCTCGTTCTTTGCGATAACTTGACATCTCTCTTTCCGGCTTCCCGTGTCTATACTTTCTCCTTGTCCTCTTGCTCGACATTTAACCACGTTGAGCGTTGGCCACCGTCGGGCTTCCCCACATCCACCATCAGCGGCGCCTGATTTCTGGTGAGTCTTCGGGTACTTTTTTTTATTTTTGGTTTTGAGTGCGTGCATGTTGTTCTCTATTTGGTTCAGTGTAGTCTCGGTAGTTGAAACTTGAAAGCGTGAGTTTGAGTTGTTTGGAATGTCTCTATTTTTGGTTTTGAGTGTATGTTAGCTGTAGTCTCGGTGGTTGTAACTTTCAAGTGAGTTTGAGGTTGTTTGGAATGTCTCTATTTTTTGGTTTTGAGTGCTGTGTTGCTGTGCTTGGTTGATCTTCACGCCGTGATCTCCCGTCTGGGCGTGATCGGTTCTGCCTATGGTCCCTGTTCGGATTGGCACGTTACGGCTGATGGACATTACGGCCGCGTGACGGGTCTTGATCTTCAAAAACTATAGTTTTTCATCTCCGTTGTCCTTATATTGGATATATGATGTTTTGTATATCTCTGAGACCTATCTAGTTATTTTTATTTATATACGTATTTATTTTGAGTTATACCTATGTTAATGCATATATATTGTTTAAAGCAGGCGTACATATGGATCGATCGGATAGCCCACATGCAGGGAGGACACCTGTGGGGTTTGCGAGGACCCGATCACGCCTACTCTGATTCTAGTGTGGTTTGCATGTTATATACTATCTTTGGTCCTTCTTTTAATGTAAGTTTATAATGTTATAACCCTCTATTTTATCATTTTTTTTTGTCCATACAGACATCAGGCTCATAGGAAGCTGGGGTAGAGGGCCACCTCGTTGGAAGAAACTAGAGAAGACGGGCAAGGGACAGAAGCTTGAGGTGTCCTCGATGCTAATCTAAATGCCCGGGGACCCGTCCTAAAGAATTTAATAAGTGGGTGTTTCTACAGCGGCGGCACTAAGCATCAACTCCTACCACTTGGAATGGCGTTCCACAGACGTTGAGGATCAAATTTGGGAGGCTATCACGGTATTTTACCTTTACATTCGTTTGATTTACATTATTAGATAATTATCAGGTTATAATCCATCCGGTTATTATGTATTTAATGTGTAGGTAGCTTGGTATGCCATATGGCGAGGATCATTGTCATAAATGTATGAAAATGGCATCAAAGCGTTGGAATGGGTTCAAGCATGATCTTACAGTCGTATGTATCGGGAAGAAGCTGACTTGATAAAATGTTCTCGGATTATCCCTGGATTGATGGAGCATACTTGGGATATGTTTGCGAGTCAACGGATGGAGAATTTCGGGTTGGTTTGATTAAGTTAATTTTGTATGCTTATTATAGATCATTTAAGCATGTATTTAATTATGTGTTTTTGTTTGAATAGGCTAAGGCAAATAAGGGTGGCGGAGATCGAGAAGAACATCCACCGCCACACCGTGATCTCGGGGTGGAGTACCAGTTCCGGATCGAGGGGATGATGGCGGTGGAGTAGCATTGGCGAACCGGGAAGAGCACTCTGCTAGGATTGAAAGGGAGAGAGGTGCTGAGGCCACCGTCAAGTCCTCAGAGTCGGACATCGGCAGCGAGGATGTCCAGTTGCCGACGCATGACAAAGGGGGGATCTTTTAAAGTTGATTCCAGCTTCATGAAAGTGGCGAATCAAGATTGTAAGTAAATAATTAACTTGATTTCAATTGATATTTGTATAGATATTTGCAACACTTTTCACTTGCGTTTTTTCATTTTTTCATTGTAGATGGATCTTAAGACAAAATCCTCTTAGGCGCATTCGTCCGCCAGATGGCGGGCGTCTGGTAGTTGCTCTGAAGCAAGAAAGACCATCTGGTGGGGTTCTCGGTGTTCAGGAGCGTGACCATCAAACAATATTATGGCAAGTCTACTTCCACGCAGCGGGTGGTCAATGGAGCATCAATTTTGGTGACATTTTCGACACCTGCTGTCCAAACCCGAGGCTGTTACAACACGTGCAGTGCAGGCAATAGCCAACCCGGATTTCAAACGGGCGGTTGCCCGGAAACTTTCCTCCCAGTCGTTTGATCCAGGACACCCCAGGAGACTTACCGCGCTTCACGTATGAGCACAAAGAGAGAGTTTAGTATAGCCCACGTGTGGAGGATGATGATTAGCTGGGGGCGGAGTTGAAGTCGCCGTCATGAGCATGAGTTGTAAAGCAGAAAAGGCGTGAACTTGAGTTGGACTTGAACGCGTGAGCTCAGAAATGTTAACAAGGAATGTATTCATTATTAATGTCTCAGGTAGTCAATAATTACTTGTATTTTTTTATTATCAGCAACATATATTTTATTTTCTAAATTAGAGGCGGTAGTAATCCAGTGTTCTTTGTCACCAGGTCACTCATTTTCTCGGCAGGGGGTAGGGGGTTATGCGTTTGATATTTTACAGATGTCCATTGGATCCACGATGGATGGGTAGCCACCAAATCATGAAGAATATTTTCATGCAGCAGTGAATCTAAGACGCGCAGCAGGAATAACGTCTGGATGGCGTACGGTTTTGAGTCTACATTTTGCACGTAAGTTAATTTTTAATTTTATAACTTATTTATTTTGGTATTTTTTCATTTAATAATTTATTTTAATTTCAATATATATTTATGTAATTAACATCCACGTGTTCTATATCTTAGATATACCCATCGTCTTGACCGATAAGAGGCGTTGCATCGATTCGGCTTCTTCGATCAAGTCGGTCATACCTTTGATTCTTTTAGCCCCACGATGATCATTGAGTAAATATTGTTAGGGAACTTGTTGGGAGAAAATCGGAAAAGAATTATATCTGAAAACTCACCAACTGTATGAAATGACCATTGTGATTGTTAATTGCTTCGCCCAAAATCTAGGCATGCATTAAGTATTCTTGCTCTCTCCTGGATCCAAGCCATAGAAGGTAGTGGAAGGCTAATAAATAAGTAAGTAACTAATCTTAAATTTAATTTAAGTTTTAATATCTTAAATCTTAAATAAGTAATGTAAACGTAAAACAATAATTGTAAAAAAGTTGTGTAATTTCCATCTATCTGGCTTGTGTGCGGCTGTAAATTTGCTATTTTTGCTTATTAATCAGGACCTAACCCTAGACCAAATTAAGGGCCTACGAGATGACTCAACAGCGTATCATATTATGCACTTGGTGGGCTTTTAAGATGAGTACGTTAGGCGCGTTAAGTGAAGAAACATCATGGAGTTTAACGTATTGATCTCATGGAGAACTAGGGACAGTTTATGCTGATTTCGACCCTAATTTGAGAATTCTTGTAAAACTTGAAATTCCTAGGTCTGTCCATATCTTTCTAGGGGCATGACAAGATCACCAAAATCAAAAAATATCTGTAGCTATAGGTTATATAACCATGAAGCTGACGAGTTGGGAAAAGTGAAAATCGAAAATTAACAATATTTAGCAATTAAAAGCACAATAATGTAAAAGCAAAAACAATGATTGTAAAGTTGTCTAATTTAGTCTCTCTACAAGCTTGTGCGGCTATAAATTCACTATTTATGCTTATTAATCTGACTAACACTGGACCAAATTGAGGCCTCACAGAAAAGAAGCTTTCTGACGAGGTATCATGTATACCTTAATTGGGCTTAAGATGAGTAAGTTAGGCCCGTTTAAGTGAAGGAACATCATGGACTGCGTGTTTGATCCATGCCCAGAGGACTTCCAGGACAAATTGCCTTCGATTTTTGGCACTAATTTGACCAATTCTTGTGAAACATGAAATTGTAGGTCTCTTCATATCTTTATGGGGACATGAAGATCGCTGAAAATCCGATGTCACGTAGTTAGGTTATTCTGTATGAAAGGGAACAAAGGTCAGGATGAGTGAAAAATCACAGAAATTAACAATGTTTAGCAATTAAACCCAATAATGTAAAAATAAAAACAATGATTATAAAAGTTGTGTAATTTTGCGTCTACTCTGGTTTGTGAGGCTGTAAAAGTACTTATTTATCTTATTAATCTGACCTAACCACTAGACCAAATCAAGGGCCTCTGAATAAGCTTTCCAACAATTGTCATATGCCATAATTGGGCCAAAATGAAATCAAGATTAGGCCCATTTAAGTGAAGAAACAACATAAGGCCTACTTTACTGATCCATGCCCAGAACAGGTTGACATTTATCCCCGATTTTTAGCTCAATTTGACAATTCTTGTGAAACATGAAAGTATGGGTCTCTTCATGTCTTTCTAGGGACAGCAAAGATCACTAAAAATCCGATCTCGGTAAGCTCCTAGTTATGCTCTACACAAGGCAAAAGGTCGGAAAGAGTGAAAAATCCCAATTTAACAATGTTTAGCAATTATACCCCGATAATGTAAGCGTAAAAGGCGTGATTGTAAAAGTTGTCTAATTTAGTCTCTCTCACAAGCATGACGGCTATAAACTGCTATTTATGCATATTATCATCAGACCTAACCCAAGACCAAAGAAGGGCCTGCGAA
>JAUPTC010000010.1:9870851-9942685 GCA_030762895.1 Sophora flavescens | reverse complement strand
GTGAAGGAAAAGAAAGCACGAAATATAGAGGAAAAGAAGAGGGCTGTATTACAAGCGATGCAGAAGAATGGCACTTTTATATAGAGAAGAGATTAGCTCATTAAGAGGATTAGGTAACAATTATGTGCACTGGGTAAGACACGGTAGTCATTAGTCAAAGGAATGATTTTTGCATAACAATTTTAACGTCGGTTGTATTTAACAACCGACGTTAAAAATGTTTTTAAATAAAAAAATATTAATATTTAACGTCGATTATTTAAGACAAAAGCGTTAAAAAATGACTTTTAACGTCGGTTGTTTAATACAAGCCAGCGTTAAAAATGACTTTTAACGTCGATTTTAAGACAAGCTGACCTAAAATGTTGTTTTATTTCGGTTTTGATTATAACGTTTACACCGTTACACCATGCGCGACCACGCGCGCCAGCGTCTCTGTTCTTTCTCTTTTCATCCGCTCACTATCCTCTCAACTCTCACTCTCACTCTCACTCTTCTCATTACGCCCTAATTGCGCGCTCATCTCACCACAACCACCGCTAGAACTTCTTAGCCACTACCGTCAGTTACACTCTTAACCACAACTTTCTGTCTTTCCATGTCATTCTTTGCATGCAATAACTTGACATCTCTCTTTTACCCCTTCCCGCCTACTAACTCTCCTTGTCCCTCTACTCTCGGTAACCATCGAACATTGGCCACCACTCAAGCTCCCCTCCCCACCACCACGCGAGCACCTATTCCTGGTGAGTCTTTAGGGCACATTTTTTTATTTTTGGTTTTGCATGTATGTTGAAGCTGTAGTCTCGGTAGTTGAAACTTGAAACCTGTGAGTTTGAGTTGTTTGGAATGACTGTATTTTTGGTTTTGAGTGTATGTTGCTCTCTTTGGTTGGTGCCATGGCCGTGATGCTCATGCCGGCTAGGTAAGCGAGTTCTCTGTGAGGGTCTATTTCGATTGTTACGTTCAGTAGTGATGGACATCACTTTGCCCGGCCATGACCGATTCTTGAAATCTTCAAAAACTAGTTTTCAATCTCCCGTATTGTCCTTATATTGGATATATGTTTTGTATATCTACAGAACCTATCTAGTTATGGATCGTAGTTGGATGGTTTGTAAGCGCACTAGTGCTAAGTATTTGAAGGGGGTGGGAGAATTTATAGAATTTGCTCAAAGGAATGTTCCTAATAGTAATGGAATGTTTTGTTGTCCTTGTGTCAAGTGTTTGAATACGAGGAAATGTACGGTGAAGGATATACGTACTCATTTGATTTGTGAAGGGATTTGCTTGGGTTATACAAGATGGATATGGCATGGTGATGTGTTGTTTAGTAGTACTGGCAAGTGTCTCCCACAGTGAGGACGTTGACATAGATATGGAGGATGATAGAGTAGAGGACATGATCCGTGATATTGGACAAGAATCTTTTCATCGAGCTCATGTGTATGATAGGTTGTGCGGTGATGCGGATAAGCCTTTATATCCAGGGTGTACTACTCACACGGTTGTATTTGTGCTAAAATTGGTTTGTGTGAAGGCGAAATGGTTGGACCGATAAAAGCTTCACGGAATTGCTTGAAGTGTTGAAAGACTTGCTTCCGGAGGACAACACATTGCTGGCCAGTAACTATGAGGCCAAAAAGGTATTGTGTCCGATGGGTATGGGTATAAGAAGATACACGCATGCCCCAATGATTGCATATTGTCACGGTGTTCATGAAGACAATCACGATTGCCCCAAATGTGGGTTATCACGATACAAAGTGAAGGGTGGTGATGATGATCTGATCTTGATGATGTGAGAAAAAGGGTCCTCCTGCGAAGGTGTTGTGGTATCTTCCAATAATTCCAAGGTTCAAGCGATTGTTTGCCAATGCGAAAGAGTCGAAGAATCTTAGATGGCATAATGATGAGAGGAAACGTGATGGAAAGGTTCGTCATCCTGCTGATTCTATGCAATAGAAGAATATTGATACTATGTTTCGGATTTAGCGATGATCCAAGAAACCTAAGGCTTGGACTTGCTACGGATGGAATGAATCCTTATGGTAACATGAGTAGTATTCATAGTTCATGGACTGTTCTGTTGATAATTTACAACCTGCCCCCTTGGTTGTGCATGAAGCGCAAATACATGATGTTGTCTATGATGATTTGGGCCCAAAGCAATCGGAAATGACTTAGATGTTTATCTAAGTCCCTTGATTGAAGACTTGAAAAACACTTGTGGGTGGAAGGTGTTGATGTAGTTGATGGGTATTCTCATGAGACTTTCAAGATTCGTGCCATGTTATTTTGCACGATCAATGACTTTCCAGATATGGTAACTTGTCAGATGCAGGTGTCAAGGGGCATAAAGCATGCCCTATATGTGAAGACGGCACATGCTACACTCAGTTGCATCATGGAAAGAAGACGGTTTACCTTGGGCATCGGAGATTTCTTAGACGTGATCACCCATATCGTAAGATGAAAAAAGCTTTTAATGGATGCCAAGAGACAGAAGAAGCTCCGGTGGCCTTAATTGGAGAGCAGGTTTATCAGAGGGTAAAGGGCATCGATGTTATATTCAGCAAGTCCAAAAAGAAAGGTAAAGCTGCTGAGAAAAACATATGGAAGAAGAGGTCGATATTCTTTGATCTTCCATACTTGCGCAAGCTTGATGTCAGACACTGCATTGATGTGATGCATGTGGAGAAAAATGTGTGTGATAGTGTGATCGGGATGCTTCTCAACATTCAGGGTAAGACAAAGGATGGTGTCAATGCTCGTCTCGACCTCGTTGCTATGGGTATACGAGAGCAGTTAGCTCCAGTTGTTGAGGATGGTAAGCGGACTTATTTGCCGCCAGCATGTCATACTTTGTCAAAAAAAAAGAGACAAAGTTTCTGCGGGTGTCTTCAGGGCATCAAAGTTCCATATGGTTACTCCTCAAATATGAAGAGGCTTGTCTCTAGTGATCTTAAATTAGTTGGCTTAAAGTCTCATGATTGTCACATCTTGATGCAACAACTTCTGCCGTCTGCTATTCGTGGTATTGCTCCAAAAAATGTGAGACATGCCATTACTCGGTTGTGCTCATTCTTCAATTCTATATGTAGCAAAGTCGTTGACCCCCGTATGTTGGATGACTTGGAAGTTGAGGCTGCTACAATCTTGTGCCAATTGGAGATGTATTTTCCTCCTTCCTTTTTCGACATAATGGTTCACTTAATTGTTCATTTGGTGAGGGAGATTAGATTATGTGGGCCGGTTTTTACGAGATGGATGTACCCGGTTGAGCGCTACATGAAGATCTTGAAAGGGTACGTGAAGAATCCTCATCGTCCGGAAGCATCTATTGTTCAAAGGTATGTTGCAGAAGAAGCTATTGAGTTTTGTTCGGACTACCTTCATAACACGGATCCTATTGGGGTTCCTAAGCCTCGGCATGATGAGATCAGATGTCAAGGTAAGGGTACACATGGTTTAAGAATTAATAGCAAGGGTCGGGAGGAAGTGCTTCAAGCACATTTTTATGTATTGAACAACATCGATTGTGTTCAGCCTTTCTTATTTGAACATAAAAGAAAAGTCAATCAAGAAAACCCTCGAATGAGCGAAAGGTGGTTGTTGAACAAGCATAACAAGACTTTCTTACCATGGTTCAAGGAAGAAATGCTTAAGGATAGTAATCTTTCGCTCGATGACGTAAGATGGCTAGCACGTGGGCCTAGCTTCAACGTCATATGTTGGAGCCGGATACGACATCAATAACTTTTCCTTTTATACAAAGGAACAAGATAAAAAGAGTACCATGCAAAATAGTGGGGTTATGATCGTGGCCGAAGCAATGCACTTCTCTAGTGCAAAGGACACAAAACCCGTTAAAGCACCGACACCTTACTTTGGATATATTGAGGATATTTGGGTGCTCGATTACACTAAGCTTACGGTGCCGATTTTTAAATGTAAGTGGGTTGATAGTAACGGTGGTGTACAGACCGACGAATTGGGGTTCACATTGGTAGACCTCAACAAGTTAGGTCATATAAATGAGCCTTTCATAATGGCTTCCCAAGCAAAACAAGTGTTCTACATCACTGATCCTTCTAACAAAAGGTTGTCCGTGGTTCTCCAAGGAAAAAGCATGTATAATGGTAGTGATGAAAATCAAGATTCAAATCTTGATATTCCTGAGACTCTTTCTTTTTCAACAAACATGCCTACTATAATCGAGGAGACACAGGTGGACGAGGTACATGCCACTCGTGATGATGATCACGAAGGGATATTGATATAGGTAGTTTAAACTTAGTATACATTTATTTTTATTTATACTTCTGTATTTATTTTGAGTTATAACCTATGTTAATAAATATATATTGTTTCTGAACAGGTATACATATGGATCAGTCGGATAGCCCACATGCACGGGAGGACACTGTGGGGCCTACGTAGGACCCGATCGCACATACGCCTGATTCTAGTGTAAGTTTACATGTTATATACTATCTTTAGTTCTTCTTTTTAATGTAAGTTTATAATGTTACAACCCTCTATTTTATCATTTTTTTTGTCCATACAGACATCACAGGCTCATAGGAAACGGGGTAGAGGAGCCACGTCGTTGAAGAAACTAGAGAAGGACAGGCAAAGCGGACAGAAGCTTGAGGTGTCCTTCGGTGCTAATCTAAATGCCCAGGGACCCCGTGCTAAAGAATTTAATAAGTGGGTGTTTTTACAAGCGAAGCAGCACGTAAGCATTAACTACAACCACTAGAATGACGTTCCACAGAACGTTAAGGATCAGATTTGGGAGGCTATCATGGTATTTTACCTTTACATTCGTTTGATTTACATTATTAGATAATTATCCGAGTTATAAGTCATCCGGTTATGTATTTAATGTGTAGGTAGCTTAGACTGTGCCAAATGACGAGGATCATCGTCATAAATATATGAAAATGGCATCAAAGCGTTGGAATGGGTTCAAGCATGATCTTACCAGGTACTATGTATCTGGGAAGAAGCGGATTGATAAAATGTTCTCGGATTATCCCTGGATTGATCAGGATACTTGGGATATGTTTGCTAGGAGTCGACAGGATGCATAATTTCAGGTTGGTTGATTAAGTTAATTTTGTATGCTTCTTATAGATCATTTAACTGTATTTAATTATGTGTTTTTGTTTTTATAGGCTAAGGCAGATAAGGGTCGGCATAATCAGGCGAAGAACGTCCACCGCCACACCATGTCTCAGGGTGCAGCAGGAAGAGCACTCTGCTAGGATTGAAAGAGGAGAGGTGCCTGAGGGCACACCATTAAGTCCTCCGCCGACCATCGACCGCGAGGATGTCCGGTTAGCTTGGCCGCATGGCAAAGACGGGATCTTTTAAAGTTGATGCCACTCGCGAAGTGGCGAGATAAGATTGTAAGTAAATAATTAACTTCATTTCAATTGCTATTTGTATAGATATTTTTAACACTTTTCACTTGCACGTTTTTTCATTTTTTTCATTGTAGATGGATCTTAAATCACAATCCTCCCGAGGGCTCATTCGTCCCTTCCCGACGACGGGACGTCTTGATGACTGCTCTAGGCAAGAAAGACCATCCCGGTCGGGTTATCGGTGTTCCTGGGAACGTGACCATCAAAGAATATTATGGCACGTCTGCTTCACGAAAGCGGGTGGTCGATGAAGTTACAATTTTGGTTGACATTACTCAGACAGCTCATCTCCAACCCCGCTATTACAACACATCGATGCAAAGCTTATTATCCAACCAGAATTCAAGCGGCGCTTGCCATAGAGCTTTCCTCCATCGGTTCATCCCGAGGACACTGCAGGGCATGCCAACCCTTCACATGTGAGCACAAAAGAGAGTAATAGTAGGGCACATGTGGAGGACAATGAGTTGGCAGCTAGGGAGCGGGAGTTGGAAGTCCAACGCCATGAGCTTGAGCATGAGTTGGAAATGAAAAGGCGTGAGCTTGAGTTGGACTTCAAACGACATGAGCTCGAAATTTTAACAAAGGTATGTATTCATTATTAATGTCCAAATTAGTCAAATAATTACTTGTGTTTTTTTTAATTATCAACTACTTATCTATTTTATTTTTCCTAAACTGAAGGCCAAGTCGACGTCGGTGTCGCTGTCACCTATCACTCGTATGGTCTCATTTGGTGAGGAATATGCGTTTGAGGTTTTTGAATGTCCATTGGAGCACGATGGATGGGTGGCACGCCCAGATCAACAGAGGATATTTAACTTTTGTGGTGACAATCTCGGGACCGCCTGCAGAAATAACGTCTGGATGGCCAGCACGGTTTTGAGTCTCTGGTGCACGTAAGTTAATTTTAATTTTATAACTTATTTATTTTTGGTATTTTTCCATTTAATAATTTATTTTAATTTCAATATATATGTTATGTAATTAACATCCACACCTTTTCATATCTTATGTATCTCCATCGTCTTCAGCTTGATAAGGGCGTTGCATCGGTTCTGGCTTCTTAGATCCGACAATCCCTTGTGCCCGAATTCTTTCTGGCGATGGATTTAGTAAATACATAGGGAGCTTGTTGGGAGACAATCAGAAAGAATTATATCTGGCTCCCTCTTGTATGAAAAGCCATTGGCGAGTTGTTAGTACTTCACCCGTCTAGGCATCTTTGTCATATTCTTATACTCTCTCCACCAAAAGCCGCCAGAGGTGGTGGTGGAAGCTGTAAATAAGTAAGTAACTAATCTTAAATTTAGTTTAAGTTTTAATATCAGTTATTTTTAGTTTATTACACACATGATATATGAATTTGTTAATGGACATGATTATTTGTTTATGATAGCGCGCTGAAGGCGAGTAGCATAAGTTGCGCCAACTGGGAGAAGTAGGACTTCTAGGGCTAAGGCAAATCCTGAATGGACCTACCTCAAGGTTTGGTAGTTTATTTATCAAATCATTAATATTATAATTACTAATTTATATGTATATTCAACTGACATTGAAATTAATTTTGTTTGTAGTCTCGATTTCAAATTGACGGGTGGTCGTGCGGCTATTATGTGATGCTTCATATGCTGAACATAGTCTCCGCATCTATTACGAATGGATGGAATAAGGTAATATTTAAACAACTTGTTAAATTATATATTATAGTTTTGAAGATGACTTACGTTAATGTTATTGTTATTATTTGAACGTGTGTAGGCATTTAACGACCAATCGCCTCTTAAAGAAGATGACTTTAGAGACTTGAGGATGCGCTTTGCTGAATTCTTCTTCAAGTATCGGCTGAAAAAGGAATTGCCAATATACCTCCGCAATACTTAGATGAATAGTTTTTTTGTTAGACTTTAGAAACTAATTAATAACATGTATATATATATCCTTATATTGGTAGTTTTGTTTTTAGACATTAGAGACTAAAATTAATATATATATATACTTGTAGATAGTTATGTGTTTGCAATTCTGTAATGTGTGTGATATTCTGTGTTAGTGGGATATTTTTGATGCGAGGGGATAGGCGAGGGGAGTGATATTTTAAAACTGAATTTAAAAAAAAAAAATTAACGTCAGTTGTATCAAACAACTGACGTTAATAGTATTTTATAAAATAATACAGTACACTATTAACGTCAGTTGTAATAAACAACTACGTTAAAATTAAACCTTTAACGTCGGTTCTTTACCACAACCGACATTAGTTTTAACAAAATTCACGTCGGTTTATTAAAGAACCGCGTTAATAGATAATATGTTTAACGTCGATTGTGTTAAAGAGCGGCGTTAATTTTAACAAAATTAACGTCGATTGTGTTAAAGAACCGCGTTAATAGTTTTATATTTAACGTCGAGTTCTCAACCGGCGTTAAAATATTAACTATTAACATCAGCTGTATTTACGTCAGACAGTATTCTTACGTAAAAAATCATTTTTAACTGACGTAAAAAGGAATTATTGCACTAGTGCATATGCCTTAATTGGGCTTAAGATGAGTAAGTTAGGCCCATTTAAGTGAAGGGACATCATTGACTGCGCACATATCCGCACCAGAGAACTAGGGACTCAATTTAGCCTTGATTTTGGCCTAATTTGACAATTCTTGTGAAAACTGAAATTGTAGGTCTCTTCCTTATATTTCTAGGGACAGCAAGAGCACCAAAATCCGATATTTGTAGCTCTAGTTATGCTCTGCGCAAGGCAACAAGGTCAGAATGAGTGAAAAATCCGAAAATTAAAAATGTTTAGCAATTAAGCCCGATATTGTAAAAGCAAAAACAATGATTGTAAGAGTTGTCAAATTTCCGTCTCTCTTAGGCTTGTGCGGCTGTAAACTTCTATTTATACTTATTAATCCTGACCTAACCCTAGACCAAATTAAGGGTCTCTGAATAAGCTTTCCAACAAGGTATCATTTGCCATAATTGGGCTTAAGATGAGTAAGTTAGGCCCATTTAAGTGAAGGAACATCATGGATTAGGCACTTATCCGCGCCAGAGAACTCGGGACCCAATTTAGCCTTGATTTTGGCCTAATTTGACAATTCTTGTGGACTTGCCGAAATTGTAGGTCACTTCCTTATCTTTCTAGGGACAGCAAGATCATCAAAATCCTATATCTGTAGCTGTAGTTATGCTCGCGCAAGGCAACAAGGTCGGGATGAGTGAAAAATCCAAAAATTAACAATGTTTAGCAATTAAGCCCAATAATGTAAAAGCAAAAACAATGATTGTAAAAGTTGTCTAATTTTCGTCTCTCTCTGGCTTGTTCGACTGTAAACTGCTATTTATGCTTATTAATCCGAACCTAACCCTAGACCAAATTAAGGGACTCTGTATAAGCTTTCCAACAAGGTATCATATGTCTTAATTGGGATTAAGATGAGTAAGTTAGGCCCATTTAAGTGAAGGAATATCATGGACTGCGTACTGATCAGCGCCGAGAGAACCCGGGACCCAATTTATACTTGATTTTGGCCTAATTTGACAATTCTTGTGAAACTGAAATTGTAGGTCTCTTCCTTATCTTTCTAGGGACAGCAAGATCACTAAAATCCGATATCCGTAGCTCTAGTTATGCTCTACGCAAGGCAACAAGGTCAAGAGGGGTGAAAAATCCGAAAATTAACAATGTTTAGCAATTAAGCCCAATTATGCCCAATAATGTAAAAGCAAAAGAAATGATTGTAAAAGTTGTCTAATTTCCGTCTCTCTCTGGCTTGTGCAGCTGTAAACTTCTATTTATGCTTATTAATCCTAACCTAACCCTAGACTGAATTAAGGGCCTCTGAATAAGCTTTCCAACAAGGTATCATATCCCTTAATTGGGCTTAAGATGAGTAAGTTAGGCCCATTTAAGTGAAGGAACATCATGGATTACGCACTGATCCGCGCCAGAGAACTCTGGACCCATTTTAGCCTTGATTTTGGCCTAATTTGACAATTCTTGTGAAACCTGAAATTGTACGTCACTTCCTTATCTTTCTAGGGACAACAAGATCACCAACATCTAATATTTGTAGCTGTATTTATGCTCTGTACAACGCAACAAGGTCAGGATGATTGAAAAATCCGAAAATTAACAATGTTTAGCAATTAAGCCCAATAATGTAAAAGCAAAAACAGTGATTGTAAAAGTTTTCTAATTTCCGTCTCTCTCTGGCTTGTGCGGCTGTAAACTGCTATTTATGCTTATTAATCCTGACCTAACCCTAGACCAAATTAAGGGCCTCTGAATAAGATTTCCATCCAGGTATCATATGCCTTAATTGGGCTTAAGATGAGTAAGTTAGGCCCATTTAAGTGAAGGAACATCATGGACTGCGCACTGATCTGCGCCAGAGAACTCGGGACCCAATTTAGCCTTGATTTTGGCCTAATATGACAATTCTTGTGAAACCTGAAATTGTAGGACACTTCCTTATCTTTCTAGGGAAAGCAAGATCACCAAAATCAGATATCTGTAGCTCTTGTTATGCTCTGCTCAAGGCAACAAGGTCAGGATGAGTGAAAAATCCGAAAATTAACAATGTTTAGCAATTTAGCCCAATTAAGCCCAATAATGTAAAAGCAAAAACAATGAATGTAAAAGTTGTCTAATTTACGACTCTCTCTAACTTGTGGGGTTGTAAACTGCTATTTATGCTTATTAATCATGACCTAACCCTAGACAAAATTAAGGGCCTCTGAATAAGCTTTCCAACAAGGTATCATATGCCTTAATTAAGCTTAAGATGTGTAAGTTAGGCCCATTTAAGTGAAGGAACATCATGGATTGCGACCTGATCCGCGCCGGAGAACTCGGGACCCAATTTATCCTTGATTTTGGCCTAATTTGACAATTCTTGTGAAACATGAAATTGTAGGTCACTTCCTTATCTTTCTAGGGACATCAAGATCACTAAAATCCGATATCTCGTAGCTCTAGTTATGCTCTCTGCGCAAGCCAACAAGGTCAAGATGAGTGAAAAATCCGAAAATTAACAATGTTTTGCAATTAAGCCCAATAATGTAAAAGCAAAAACAATGGTCGTAAAAGTTGTCTAATTTCCATCTCTCTCTGAATTGATCGGCTGTAAACTGCTATTTATGCTTATTAATCCTGACCTAACCCTAGACCAAATTAAGGGCCTTTGTGTAAGCTTTCCAACGAGGTATCTTATGCCTTAATTGGGATTAAGATGAGTAAGTTAGGCCCCTTTAAGTGAAGGAACATCATGGACTGCGTCTTCGATCAGCGCTGAGAGAACTCGGGACCCAATTTATCCTTGATTTTAGCCTAATTTGACAATTCTTGTGCAACTGAAATTGTAGGTCACTTCCTAATCTTTCTAGGGACAACAAGATCACCAAAACCCGATATCCATAGCTCTAGTTATACTATGTGCAAGGCAAAAAGGTCATGGTGAGGGAAAAATCCGAAAATTAACAATGTTTAGCAATTTAGCCAAATTAAGCCAAATAATGTAAAAGCAAAAACAATGATTGTAAAAGTTGTCTAATTTACGTCTCTCTATGACTCGTGGGGCTGTAAACAGCTATTTATGCTTATTAATCATGACCTAACCCTAGACCAAATTAAGGGCCTCTGAATAAGCTTTCTAACAAGGTATCATATGCCTTAATTGGGCTTAAGATGAGTAAGTTAGGACCATTTAAGTGAACGAACATCATGGACTGCGCACTGATCCGTTCAGGGGAACTCGGGACCCAATTTAGCCTTGATTTTGAGCTAATTTGATAATTCTTTTGAAACCTGAAATTGTAGGTCTCTTCCTTATCTTTCTAGGGACAGCAAGATCACCAAAATCCGATATATTTAGCTCTAATTATCCTCTGCACAAGGCAACAAGGTCAGAATGAGTGAAAAATCCGAAAATTAACAAAGTTTAGCAATTAAGCACAATTAGGCCCAGTAATGTAGAAGCAAAAACGATGATTGTAAAAGTTGTATAATTTCTGTCTCTCTCTGGCTTGTGCGGCTGTAAACTGGTATTTATGCTTATTAATCCTGACCTAACCCTTGACCAAATTAAGGGCCTCTGAATAAGCTTTCCAACAAGGTATCATATGCCTTAATTGGGCATAAGATGAGTAAGTTAGGCCCATTTCAGTGAAGGAACATCCTGGACTGCGCACTGATCCGTACCAAAGAACTCGGGACCCAATCTAACCTTGATTTTGGCCTAATTCGACAATTCTTGTGAAACCTGAAATTGTAGGTCTCTGCATTATCTTTTTAGGAACAGCAAGATCACCAAAATCCGATTTCTGTAGCTCTAGTTTTGCTCTGCGCAAGGCAACAAGGTCATGATTAGTGAAAAATCTGAAAATTAACAATGTTTAGCAATTAAGCCCAATAATGTAAAAGCAAAAACATTGATTGTAAAAGTTTTCTAATTTTCGTCTCTCTCTGGCTTGTGCGGCTGTAAACTTCTATTTATGCTTATTTATCCTGACCAAACCCCAGACCAAATTACGGGCCTCTGAATAAGCTTTCCATCAAGGTATCATATGCCTTAATTGGGCTTAAGATGAGTAATTTAGGCCCATTTAAGTGAAGGAACATCATGGACTACGTACCGATCCGCGCCAGAGAACTCTGGACCCAATTTAGCCTTGATTTTGGCCTAATTTGACAATTCTTGTGAAACCTGAAATTGTAGGTCTCTTCCATATCTTTCTAGGGACAACAAGCTCTACGCAAGGCAACAATGTCAGGATGAGTGAAAAATTCGAAAATTAACAATGTTTAGCAATTTAGCCCAATTAAGCCCAATAATGTAAAAGCAAAAACAATGATTGTAAAAGTTGTCTAATTTACGTCTCTCTCTGACTTGTGGGGCTGTAAACTGCTATTTATCCTTATTAATCATGACCTAACCCTAGACCAAATTAAGGGCCTCTGAATAAGCTTTCCAACAAGGTATCATATGCCTTAATTGGGATTAAGATGAGTAAGTTAGGCCCAATTAAGTGAACGAACATCATGGCTCCGCGACCGATCCGTTCGGGAGAACTCGGGACCCAATTTAGCCTTGATTTTGAGCTAATTTGATAATTCTTTTGAAACCTGAAATTGTAGGTCTCTTCCTTTTCTTTCTAGGGACAGCAAGATCACCAAAATCCGATATCTGTAGCTCTAATTATCCTCTGCGCAAGGCAACAAGGTCAGGATGAGTGAAAAATCCGAAAATTAACAACGTTTAGCAATTAAGCACAATTAAGCCCAATAATGTAGAAGCAAAAATAATGATTGTAAAAGTTGTATAATTTCCATCTCTCTCTCGCTTGTGCGGCTGTAAACTGCTATTTATGCTTATTAATCTTGACCTAACCCTTGACCAAAATAAGGGCCTCTGAATAAGCTTTCCAACAAGGTATCATATGCCTTAATTGGGCTTAAGATGAGTAAGTTAGGCCCATTTCAGTGAAGGAACATCATGGGCTGCGCACTGATCCGTACCAAAGAACTCGGGACCCAATTTAACCTTGATTTTGGCCTAATTCGACAATTCTTGTCAAACCTGAAATTGTAGGTCTCTGCCTTATCTTTTTAGGAACAGCAAGATCACCAAAATCCGACTTCTGTAGGTCTAGTTTTGCTCTGCGCAAGGCAACAAGGTCAGGATGAGTGAAAAATCTGAAAATTAACAATGTTTAGCAATTAAGCCCAATAATGTAAAAGCAAAAACATTGATTGTAAAAGTTGTCTAATTTTCGTCTCTCTCTGGCTTGTGCGGCTGTAAACTACTATTTATGCTTATTTATCCAGACCTAACCCTAGACCAAATTAAGGGCCTCTGAATAAGCCTTCCATCAAGGTATCATATGCCTTAATTGGGCTTAAGATGAGTAAGTTAGGCCCATTTAAGTGAAGGAACATCATGGACGGTGCACTGATCCGCGCCAGAGAACTCTGGACCCAATTTAGCCTTGATTTTGGCCTAATTTGACAATTCTTGTGAAACCTGAAATTGTAGGTCTCTTCTTGATCTTTCTAGGGACAACATGCTCTACGCAAGGCAACAATGTCAAGATGAGTGAAAAATCCGAAAATTAACAATGTTTAGTAATTAAGCCCAATTAAGCGCAATAATGTAAAAGCAAAAAGAATGATTGTAAAAGTTGTCTAACTTCCGTCTCTCTCTGGCTAGTGCAGCTATAAACTGCTATTTATGCTTATTAATCCCGACGTAACCCTTGAACAAATTAAGGGCCTATGAATAAGCTTTCCAACAAGGTATCATATGCCTTAATTGGGCTTAAGATGAGTAAGTTAGGCCCATTTAAGTGAAGGAACATAATGGATTGCGCAATGATCCGCGCCAGAGAACTCGGGACCCAATTTAGCCTTGATTTTGGTCTAATTTGACAATTCTTGTGAAACTTCGAAATTGTAGGTCTCATCCTTATCTTTCTAGGGAAAGCAAGATAACCAAAATCCGCTATCTGCACCTCTAGTTATGCTCTACGCAAGGCAACAAGGTCTGGAAGAGTGAAAAATCCGAAAATTAACAATGTTTAGCAATTAAGCCCAATTAAGCCCAATGATGGAAAAGCAAAAACAATGATTGTAAAAGTTGTCTAATTTCCGTCTCTCTCTGGCTTGTGGGGATGTAAACTGCTATTTTTGCTTATTAATCCTGACCTAACCCTAGACCAAATTAAGGGCCTTTGAATAAGCTTTCCAACAAGGTATCATATGCCTTAGTTGGGCTTAAGATGAGTAAGTTAAGGCTATTTAAGGGTAGGAACATCATGGACTGCGCACTGATCCGCTCTAGAGAACTCGGGACCCAATATAGCCTTGATTTTGGCCTAATTTGATAATTCTTGTGAAACCTGAAATTGTAGGTCTCTTCCTTATCTTTTAGGGACAGCAAGATCGCCAAAATCTGATATCTGTAGCTCTAGTAATGTTCTGCGCAAGTGAACAAGGTCAGGATGAGTGAAATATCCGAAAATTAACATTGTTTAGAAATTAAGCCCAATTAAGACCAATAATGTAAAACCAAAAACAATGATTGTAGAAGTTGTCTAATTTCTTTCTCTCTCTGGCTTGTGTGGCTGTAAACTGCTATTTATGCTTATTAATCCTGACCTAATCCTAGACCAAATTAAGGGCCTCAAAATAAGTTTTCCAACAAGGTATCATATGCCTTAATTGGGCTTAAGATGAGTATGTTAGGCCAATTTAAGTGAAGGAACATCATTCCGTCTCTCTCTGGCTTGTGCGGATATAAACTGCTATTTCTGCTTATTAATCCTGACCTAACCCTAGAACAAATTAAGGGCCTCTAAATAAGCTTTCCAATAAGGTGTCATATTCCTTAATTGGGCTTAAGATGAGTAAGTTAGGCCCATTTAAGTGAAGGAACATCATGGAAAGAGCACTGATACACGCCAGGGAACTCGGGACCTAATTAAGCTTTGATCACCAAAATCCGATATCTGTAGCTCTAGTTATGCTCTGCGCAAGGTAACAAGGTTAGGATGAGTGAAAAATCCGAAAATTAAAAATGTTTAGAAATTAAGCCCAATAATGTAAAAGCAAAAATAATGATTGTAAAAGTTGTCTAATTTTCTTCTCTATCGTGCTTGTACGGCTGTAAACTGCTAATTATGCTTATTAATCCCGACCTAACCCTAGACCAAATTAAGGGCCTCTGAATAAGCATTCCAACAAGGTATCATATGCCTTAATAGGGTTTCAGATGAGTTAGTTAGGCCCATTTAAGTGAAGGAACATAATGGACTGCGCACTGATCCGTGCCAGAGAAATCGGAACCCAATTTAGCCTTGATTTTGGCCTAACTTGACAATTCTTGTTAAACCTGAAATTGTAGGTCTCTTCCTTATCTTTCTAGGGACAGCAAGATAACCAAAATTCGATATCTATAGCTCTAGTTATGCTCTCGCAAAGGCAACAAGGTCAGGATGAGTGAAAATCCGAAAATTAACAATGTTTAGCAATTAAGACCAATTAAGCCCAATAATATAAAAGCAAAAACAATGATTGTAAAAGTTGTCTAATTTCCGTCTCTCTCTGGTTTGTGCGGCTATAAACAACTATTTGTGCCTCTTAATCCTGACCTAATCCTAGACCAAATTAAGGGCCTCTGAATAAGCTTTCCAACAAGGTATCATATGCCTTAATTGGGCTTAAGATGAGAAAAGTTAAGCCCTTTTAAGTGAAGGAACATCATGGACTGCGCACTGATCCGTGCCAGAAAACTCGGGACCCAATTTAGCCTTGATTTTGGCCTAATTTGACAATTCTTGTGAAACATGAAATTGTAGGTCTCTTCCTTATCTTTCTAGGTACAGCAAGATCACCAAAATCCGATATCTGTAGCTCTAGTTATGATCTGCGAAAGGCAACAAGGTCAGGATGAGTGAAAAATCCGAAAATTAACAATGTTTAGCAATTAAGCCCAATTAAGCCCAATAATGTAAAAGCAAAAACAATGATTGTAAAAGTTTTCTAATTTCCGTCTCTCTCTGGATTGTGCGCCTGTTAAATGATATTTATGCTTATTAATCCGGACCTAACCCTAGACCAAATTAAGTGCCTCTGAAAAAGCTTTCCAACAAGGTATCATATGCCTTGATTGGGCTTAAGATGAGTAAGTTAGGCCCGTTTAAGTGAACGAACATCATGGACTGCGCACTGATCCGTGCCAGAGAACTCGGGACCCAATTTAGCCTCGAGTTTGGCCTAATTTGACAATTCTTGTAGATCCTGAAATTATAGGTCTCTTCCTTATCATTCTAGGGACAGCAAGATCACCAAAATCTGATATCTGTAGCTCTAGCTATGCTATGCTCAAGGCAACAAGGTCAGGATGACTGAAAAATCCGAAAATTAACAATGTTTAGCAATTAAGCCCAATAATGTAAAAGCAAAAATAATGATTGTAAAAGTTGTCTAATTTTCGTCACTCTCTGGCTTGTGGGGCTATAAACTGCTATTTATGCTTATTAATCCTGACCTAACCCTAGACCAAATTAAGGGCCTCTGAATAAGCTTTCCAACAAGGTATCATATCCCTTAAATGGGCTTAAGATGAGTAAGTTAGGCCCATTTAAGTGATGGAACATCATGGACTACGTACTGATCCGCTCTAGAGAACTCGGGACACAATTTAGCCTTGATTTTGGCCTAATTTGATAATTCTTGTGAAACCTGAAATTGTAGGACTCTTCCTTATCTTTCTAGGGACAACAAGATCACCAAAATCCGATATCTGTAGCTCTAGTAATGCTCTGCGCAAGGCAACAAGGTCAGGATGAGGGAAAAATCCGAAAATTAACAATGTTTAGCAATTAAGCCCTATAATGCAAAAGCAAAAACAATGATTGTAGAAGTTGTCTAATTTTTGTCTTTCTCTGGCTTGTGCGGCTGTAAACTGCTATTTTTGCTTATTAATCCTGACCTAACCCCAGACCAAATTAAGGTCCTCTGAATAAGCTTTCCATCAAGGTATCATATGCCTTAATTGGGCTTAAGATGAGTAAGTTAGGACCATTTAAGTGAAGAAACATCATGGACAGCGCACTGATCTACGTCAGAGAACTCGGGACCCAATTTAGCCTTCATTTTGGCCTAATTTGACAATTCTTGTGAAACCTGAAATTGTAGGTCTCTTCCTTATCTTTCTAGGGACCGCAAGATCACCAAAATCAGATATCTGTAGCTCTAGTTATGCTCTACGCAAGGCAACAAGGTCAGGATGAGTGAAAAATCCGAAAATTAACAATGTTTAGCAATTAAGCCCAATTAAGCACAATAATGTAAAAGCAAAAACAATGATTGTATAAGTTGTCTAATTTTCGTCTCTCCCTGGCTTGTGCGGTTGTAAACTGCTATTTATGCTTATTATTCTTGACGTAACCCTTGACCAAATTAAGGGCCTCTAAATAAGCTACCCAACAAGGTATCATAAGCCTTAATTGGGCTTAAGATGAGGAAGTTAGGCCCATTTAAGTGAAGGAACATCGTGGACTACGTACTGATCTGCACCAGAGAACTCGGGACCCAATTTAGCCTTGATTTTGGCCTAATTTGACAATTATGGGACACCTGAAATTGTAGGTCTTTTCCTTATCTTTCTAGGGATAGCAAGATCACCAAAATCCGATATCTGTAGCTCTAGTTATGCTCTGCGCAAGGCTACAAGGTCAGGATGAGTGAAAAATCCGAAAATTAACAATGTTTGGCAATTAAGCCCAATTAATCCCAATAATGTAAAAGCAAAAACAATTATTTTAAAAGTTGTCTAATTTCCGTCTCTCTTTGGCTTGTGCGGCTGTAAACTGCTATTTATGCTTATTAATCCTGACCTAACCCTAGACCAAATTAAGGGCCTCTGAATAAGCTTTCCAACAAGGTATCATATCCCTTAATTGGGCTTAAGATGAGTAAGTTAGGCCCATTTAAGTTAAGGAACATCATGGACTGCGAACTGATCCGTTCTAGAGAACTCGGGACCCAAATTACCCTTGATTTTGGCCTAATTTGATAATTCTTTTGAAACATGAAATTGTAGGACTCTTCCTTATCTTTCTAGGGACAGCAAGATCACCAAAATCCTATATCAGTAGCTCTAGTTATCATCTGCGCAAGGCAACAAGGTCAGGATGAGTGAAAAATATGAAAATTAACAATGTTTACCAATTAAGCCCAATTATTGTAAAAGCAAAAACAATGATTGTAAAATTTGTCTAATTTTCGTCTCTCTCTGGCTTGTGTGGCTGTAAACTGCTATTTATGCTTATTAATCCTGACCTAACCCTAGACCAAATTAGGAGCCTCTGAATAAACTTTCTATCAAGGTATCATATGCCTTAATTGGGCTTAAGATGAGTAAGTAAAGCGCATTTAAGTGAAGAAACACCATGGACAGCGCACTGATCCGCGCCAGAGAGCTCTGGACCCAATTTAGCCTTAATTTTGGCCTAATTTGACAATTCTTCTGAAACCTGAAATTGTAGGTCTCTTCCTTATCTTTCTAGGGACAGCAAGATCACCAAAATCCGATTTCTGTAGCTCAAGTTATGATCTGCGCAAGGCAACAAGGTCAGGATGAGTGAAAAATCCGAAAATTAATAATGTTTACCAATTAAGCCCAACTATTGTAAAAGCAAAAACAATGATTTTAAAAGTTGTCTAATTTTCGTCTCTCTCTGTCTTGTGCAGCTGTAAACTGTCATTTATGCTTATTAATCTTGACCAAACCCTAGACCAAATTAAAGGCCTCTGAATAAGCTTTCCAACAAGGTATCATATGCCTTAATGGGGCTTAAGATGAGTAAGTTAGGCCCATTTAAGTGAAGGAACATCATGGATCGTGCATCGATCCGCGCCGAGTACTCGGGACCCAATTTAGCCTTCATTTTGGCCTAATTTGACCATTCTTGTGAAACCAGAAATTGTAGGTCTCTTCCTTATCTTTCTAGGGACAGCAAGATCAACAAAATCCGATATATGTAGCTCTAGTTATCCTCTGCGCAAGGCAACAAGGTCAGGATGAGTGAAAAATCCGAAAATTAACAATGTTTAGTAATTAAGCCCAATTAAGTCCAATAATGTAAAAGTAAAAACAATGATTGTAAAAATTGTCTAATTTCCGTCTCTCTATAGCTTGTGGGGCTGTAAATTACTATTTATGCTTATTAATCCTGACCTAACCCTAGACCAAATTAAGGGCCTCTGAATAAGCTTTCCAACAAAGTATCATATCACTCAATTGGGCTTAAGATGAGTAAGTTTGGCCCATTTAAGTGAAGGAACATCATGGACTGCGTACTAATCCGCTCTAGAGAACTCGGGACCCAATTTAGCCTTGATTTTGGCCTAATTTGACAATTTACAACACCTGAAATTGTAGGTCTCTTCCTTATCTTTCTAGGGATAGCAAGATCACCAAAATCCGATATCTGTAGCTCCTGTTATGCAATGCGCAAGGCAACAAGGTCAGGATGAGTGAAAAATCCGAAAATTAACAATGTTTGGCAATTAAGCCCAATTAAGCCCAATAATGTAAAAGCAAAAACAATGATTGTAAAAGTTGTCTAATTTCCGTCTCTCTTTGGCTTGTGCGGCTGTAAACTGCTATTTATGCTTATTAATCCTGACCTAACCCTATACCAAATTAAGGGCCTCTGAATAAGCTTTCCATCAAGGTATCATATCCCTTAATTGGGCTTAAGATGAGTACATTAGGCCCATTTAAGTGAAGGAACATCATGGACTGCGTACTGATCCACTCTAGAGAACTCGGGACCCAATTTAGCCTTGACTTTGGCCTAATTTGATAATTCTTGTGAACCCAGAAATTGTAGGACTCTTCCTTATCTTTCTAGAGACAGCAAGACCACCAAAATCCGATATCTGTAGCTCGAGTTATGCTCTGCGCAAGGCAACAAGGTCAGGATGAGTGAAAAATCCGAAAATTAACAAAGTTTAGCAACTAAGCCCCATAATGTAAAAGCAAAAACAATAATTGTAAAAGTTGTCTAATTTTCGTCTCTCTTAGGCTTGTGCGGCTGTAAACTGTTATTTATGCTTATTAATCCTGACCTATAAGGGCCTTAATTAAGGGCCTTTGAATAACCTTTCCATCAAGGTATCATATGCCATAATTGGGCTTAAGATGAGTAAGTAAGGCCCATTTAAGTAAAGAAACAACATGGACAGCGCACTGATCTGCGTCAGAGAACTCGGGACCCAATTTAGCCTTGATTTTGGTCTAATTAGACAATTCTTGTGAAACCTGAAATTGTAGGTCTCTTCCTTATCTTTCAAGGGACATCAAGATCACCAAAATCAGATATCTGTAGCTCTAGTTATGCTCTACGCAAGGCAACAAGGTCAGGATGAGTGAAAAATCCGATAATTAACAATGTTTAGCAATTAAGCCCAATTAAGCCCAATAATGTAAAAGCAAAAACAATGATTGTAAAAGTTGTCTAATTTTCGTCTCTCTCTGGCTTGGGCGGCTATAAAACCGCTATTTTTTCTTATGAATCCTGACCTAACCTTAGACAAAATTAAGGGCCTCTGAATAAGCTTTCCATCAAGGTATCATATGCCATAATTGGGCTTATGATGAGTAAGAAAGGCCCATTTAAGTGAAGAAACATTATGGACATCGCACTGATCTGCGTCAGAGAACTCAGGATCCAATTTAGCCTTGATTTTGGCCTAATTTGACAATTCTTGTGAAATCTGAAATTGTAGGTCTCTTCCTTATCTTTCTAGGGACAGCAGGATCACCAAAATCAGATATCTGTAGCTCTAGTTATGCTCTACGTAAGGCAACAAGGTCACGATGAGTGAAAAATTCGAAAATTGACATTGTCTAGCAATTAAGCCCAACAATGTAATAGCAAAAACAATGATTGTAAAAGTTTTCTAATTTTCGTCTCTCTCTGGCTTGTGCGGCTGTAAACTGCTATTTATGCTTATTATTCCTGACGTCACCCTTTACCAAATTAAGGGCCTCTGAATAAGCTTTCCAACAAGGTATCATATGCCTTAATTAATGGGCTTAAGATGAGTAAGTTAGGCCCATTTAAGTGAAGGAACATCATGGACTGCGCACTGATCGACGCCAGAGAACTAGGGTCCCAATTTAGCTTTGATTTTGACCTAATTTGACAATTTTGGGACACCTTAAAATGTAGGTCTCTTCCTTATCTTTCTAGGGACAGAAAGATCACCAAAATCCGATATCTGTAGCTCTAGTTATGATCTGAGCAAGGCAACAAGGTCAGGATGAGTGAAAAATCCGAAAATTAACAATGTTTAGCAATTAAGCCCAATAATGTAAAAGCAAAAACAATGATTGTAAAAGTTGTCTAATTTCCGTCTCTCTTTGGCTTGTGCATCTGTAAACTGCTGTTTATGCTTATTAATCTTGGCCTAACCCTAGAACAAATTAAGGGCCTCTGAATAAGCTTTCCAACAAGGTATCATATGCCTTAATTGGGCTTAAGATGAGTAAGTTTGGCCAATTTAAGTGAAGGAACATCATGGACTGCGCAAAGATCCGCACCAGAGAACTCGGGACCCAATTTAGTCTTGATGTTGGCCTAATTTGACAATTCTTGTGAAACCTGAAATTGTAGGTCTCTTCCTTATCTTTCTAGGGACAGCAAGATCACCAAAATCCGATATCTGTAGCTCTAGTTATGCTCTGCGCAAGGCAACAAGGTCAGGATGTGTGAAAAATCCGAAAATTAACAATGTTTAGCAATTAAGCCCAATTATGTAAAAGCGAAAACAATGATTGTAAAGGTTGTCTAATTTCTGTCTCTCTCTGACTTGTGCGGCTGTAAAGTTGTATTTATGCTTAATAATCCTGATCTTACTGTAGACCAAATTAAGGGCCTCTGAATAAGCTTTCCAACAAGTTATCATATGCCTTAATTGGGCTTAAGATGAGTAAGTTAGGCCCATTTAGGTGAAGGAACATCATGGACTGCGCACTGATCCGCGCCAAAGAACTCGGGACCCAATTAAGCCTTGATTTTGGCCTAATTTGAAAATTCTTGTGAAACCTGAAATTGTAGGTCTCTTCCTTATCTTTCTAGGAACAACAAGATCACCAAAATCCGATATCTGTAGCTCAAGTTATGCTCTGTACAAGTTAACAAGGTCAGGATGAGTGAAAATTCGGAAAATTAACAACGTTTAGCAATTAAGCCCAATAATGTAAAAGCAAAAACAATGATTGTAAAAGTTGTCTAATTTCGGTCTCTCTCTGGCTTGTGCGGCTGTAAACTGCTATTTATGCTTATTAATCCTGACCTAACCCTAGACCAAATTAAGGGCCTCTGAATAAGCTTTCCAACAAGGTATCATATGCCTTAATTGGGCTTAAGATGAGTAAGTTAGGCCAATTTAAGTGAAGGAACATCATGGACTGCGCAAAGATCCGTACCAGAGAACTAGGGACCCAATTTAGTCTTGATATTGGCCTAAATTGACAATTCTTGTGAAACCTGAAATTGTAGGTCTCTTCCTTATCTTTCTAGGGACAACAAGATCACCAAAATCCGATATCTGTAGCTCTAGTTATGCTCTGCGCAAGGCAACAAGGTCAGGATGTGTGAAAAATCCGAAAATTAACAATGTTTAGCAATTAAGCCCAATTATGTAAAAGCGAAAACAATGATTGTAAAGGTTGTCTAATTTCTGTCTCTCTCTGACTTGTGCGGCTGTAAAGTTCTATTTATGCTTAATAATCCTGATCTTACTGTAGACCAAATTAAGGGCCTCTGAATAAGCTTTCCAACAAGTTATCATATGCCTTAATTGGGCTTAAGATGAGTAAGTTAGGCCCATTTAGGTGAAGGAACATCATGGACTGCGCACTGATCCGCGCCAAAGAACTCGGGACCCAATTAAGCCTAGATTTTGGCCTAATTTGAAAATTCTTGTGAAATCTGAAATTGTAGGTCTCTTCCTTATCTTTCTAGGAACAACAAGATCACCAAAATCCGATATCTGTAGCTCAAGTTATGCTCTGTACAAGTCAACAAGGTCAGGATGAGTGAAAATTCGGAAAATTAACAACGTTTAGCAATTAAGCCCAATAATGTAAAAGCAAAAACAATGATTGTAAAAGTTGTCTAATTTCGGTCTCTCTGGCTTGTGCGGCTGTAAACTACTATTTATGCTTATTAATCCTGACCTAACCCTAGACCAAATTAAGGGCCTCTGAATAAGCTTTCCAACAAGGTATCATATGCCTTAATTGGGCTTAAGATGAGTAAGTTAGGCCCATTTAAGTGAAGGAACATCGTGGACTCCGCACTGATCCGCGCCAGAGAACTCGGGACCCAATTTAGCCTTGATTTTGGCCTAATTTGACAATTCTTGTGAAACATGAAATTGCAGGTTGCTTCCTTATCTTTCTAGGGACAACAAGATCACCAAAATCCGATATCTGTAGCTCTAGTTATGCTATGCGCAAGGCAACATGGTCAGCATGAGTGAAAAATCCGAAAATTAACAACGTTTAGCAATTAAGCCCAATTAAGCCCAATAATGTAAAAGCAAAAACAATGATTGTAAAAGTTGTCTAATTTTCGTCTCTATCTGGCTTGTGCGGCTGTAAACTGCTATTTATGCTTATTAATCCTAACCTTAACCTAGACCAAATTAAGGGCCTCTGAATAAGCTTTCCAGCAAGGTATCATATGCCTTAATTGGGCTTAAGATGAGTAAGTGAGGCCCATTTAAGTGAAGGAACATCATGGACTGCGCACTGATCCACGCCAGAGAACTCGGGACCCAATTTAGCCTTGATTTTGGTCTAATTTGACAATTATTGTGACACCCGAAATTGTAGGTCTCTTCCTTATCTTTCTGGGGACAACATGATCACCAAAATCCGATATCTGTAGCTCTAGTTATGCTCTGCGCAAGGTAACAAGGTCAGGATGAGTGAAAAATACGAAAATTAACAACGTTTAGAAATTAAGCCCAATAATGTAAAAGCAAAAACAATGATTGTAAAAGTTGTCTAGTTTCCGTCTCTCTCTGGCTTGTGCGGCTATAAACTGCTATTTATGCTTATTAATCCTGACCTAACCCTAGACCAAATTAAGGGCCTCTGAATAAGCTTTCCAACAAGGTATCATATGCATTAATTGGGCTTAAGATGAGTAAGTTAGGTCCATTTAAGTGAAGGAACATCATGGACTGCGCACTGATCGACGCCATAGAACTCGGGACCCAATTTAGCCTTGATTTTGGCCTAATTTGACAATTTTGGGACACCTGAAATTGTAGGTCTCTTCCTATTCTTTCTACGGACAGTAAGATCACCAAAATCCGATATCTGTAGGTCTAGTAATGTTCTGCGCAAGGCAACAAGGTCATGATGAGTGAAAAATCGGATAATTAACAATGTTTGGCAATTAAGCCCAATAATGTAAAAGCAAAAACAATGATTGTAAAAGTTGTCTAATTTCCGTCTCTCTCTGACTTGTGCAGCTGTAAACTGCTATTTATGCTTATTAATCCTGACCAAACCATAGCCCAAATTAAAGGCCTCTGAATAAGCTTTCCAACAAGGTATCATATGCCTTAATTGGCCTTAAGATGTGTAAGTTAGGCCTATTTGAGTGAAGGAACATCATGGACTGCGCACTAATCCGCGCCAGAGAACTCGGGACCCAATTAAGCCTAGATTTTGGCCTAATTTGACAATTCTTGGGAAATTTGAAATTGTACGTCTCTTCCTTATCTTTCTAGGGACAGCAAGATAACCAAAATCCGATATCTGTAGCTCTAGTTATGCTATGCGCAAGGCAACAAGGTCAGAATGGGTGAAAAATCCGAATATTAACAAAGTTTAGCAATTAAGCCAAATTAAGCCCAATAATGTAAAAGCAAAAACAATGTTTGTAAAAGTTGTCTAATTTCTGTCTCTCTCTGGCTTGTGCGGTTGTAAATTGCTATTTATGCTTATTAATCCTGACCTAACCCTAGACAAAATTAAGGGCCTCTGAATAAGCTTTCCAACAAGGTATCATATGCCTTAATTAGGCTTAAGATGAGTAAGTTAGGCCCATTTAAGTGAAGGAACATCGTGGATCATTGACTGATCGACGCCAGAGAACTCGGGACCCAATTTAGCCTTGATTTTGGCCTAATTTGGCAATTTTGGGTGAAATTGTAGGTCGCTTCCTTATCTTTCTAGGGACAGCAAGATCACCAAAATCCGATATCTGTAGCTCGAGTTATGCTCTGCGAAAGCAAAAAGGTCAGGATGAGTGATAAATCCGAAAATTAACAATGTTTAGCAATTAAGCCCAATTAAGCTCAATAATGTAAAAACAAAAACAATGATTGTAAAAGTTTTCTAATTTCCGTCTCTCTCTTGCTTGTGCGGCTGTAAACTGTTATTTTTGCTTATTAAACCTAACATTAAGGGCCTCTGAATAAGCTTTCCCAGAAGGTATCATATGCCTTAAATGGGCTTAAGATGAGTAAGTTAGGCCCATTTAAGTAAAGAACATCGTGGACTATGCACTGATCCGTGCCAGAGAACTCGGTACCCAATTTAGCCTTGATTTTGGCCTAATTTGACAATTCTTGTGACACCTGAAATTGTAGGTCTCTTCCTTATCTTTCTAGGGACAACAATATCACCAAAATCCGATATATGTAGCTCTAGTTATGCTCTGCGCAAGGCAACATGGTCAGCATGAGTGAAAAATCCGAAAATTAACAATGTTTAGCAATTAAGCCCAATTAAGCCCAATAATGTAAAAGCAAAAACAATGATTGTAAAAGTTGTCTAATTTCCGTCTCTCTCTGGCTTGTGCGGCTGTAAACTGTTATTTATGCTTATTAATCATGACCTAACCCTAGACCAAATTAAGGGCCTCTGAATAAGCTTTCCAACAAGGTATCATATGCCTTAATTGGGCTTAAGATGACTAAGTCAGGCCCATTTAAGTGAATGAACATCATGGACTGCGCACTGATCCGTGCCAGAGAACTCGGGACCCAATTTAGCCTTGATTTTGATCTAATTTGACAATTATTGTGAAACCTGAAATTGTAGGTCTCTTCCTTATCTTTCTAGGGACAACAAGATCACCAAAATTCGATATCTGTAGCTCTAGTTATGCTCTGCGCAAGGTAACAAGGTCAGGATGAGTGAAAAATACGAAAATTAACAACGTTTAGCAATTAAGCCCCATAATGTAAAAGCAAAAACAATGATTGTAAAAAAAGTTGTCTAGTTTCCGTCTCTCTCTGGCTTGTGCGGCTGTAAACTGCTATTTATGCTTATTAATCCCGACCTAACCCTAGACCAAATTAAGGGCCTCTCGAATAAGCTTTCCAACAAGGTATCGTATTGATGTCGTGCGTTCAAGCACGTGCGATTCCGGCAAGTGTACCGGATTGTCGCCAAGTAATAAAAAGATATCGATCCCACGAGAGACCGTGATCTCGAATCGCAATTAATTGTTAAATGATAAAATTGGACTTTGTAAAGAGATTTTTGAAAAGGTTTTGATATTTGAAATAAGAGATACTTAGTAAATCAAATAAGGAATGCAATCAAGTAAAACTGAAAGTAAATCAATTTATGGTTTTTCAGATCTAAATGGATTCCTAGGAATTTGGGTTACCAACAAGATCGTTTATGTTACTAAACTGATTAACCCTTGTTAATTATCGAAATTGCCTTGAAGGCGAATTTATCCACAAATAGTTTAAGCTCCCTCTCGGGTTACAAAAACCGTGCCCAATTGAACCAACCCCTACTCTCGTGGTAGTCGAATTCAGATTGGACCCTTTACGTTTTGTGACAATTCGTTAATCCTCGAAGGACGGCTTCTAACTCTCGTGATTTCAGTCCTAAGTCTGATTCTATAGATCCGACACCTAAGTTCACCGCTAGGTTCACTAGTGGAAAATATACATTAGACTGGAAAGGTTTACGTCAGTTAACCAAAAGCTAGACGTTAAAAAGGAGGCGGTGACAGTTTTGTAAATATCAGACTTCATTAATTCAATTTTAACGTCGGTTGTTGTAAGGACTGACGTTAACAGTTAAGTGACTCACTTTTAACGTCAGTTCAATAAACAACTGACGTTAAAAGTGAGTCACTTCACTTTTAACGTCTGTTCTTTCATCAACAGACGTTAAAGGTTATTTTAATAATTTTTTTAGCTAGTATTCGTACCCTTCCGCATTGCCTTCCTCAAAGTTTCAGTTTCACTTGCTTTGATGTTTCGTGTTTCTGTTTTGAAAACTAAAATATATGTGCGAAGTATAAGTTGAATCAATAACCCAAACCGGATCTCATTCATGAAGTGTAATACAGACTGATACAGAAGATTGAAAGGGTTTAAAATCCTATAAAAAGTTACATTGAAAGGATTTAAAATCCTAAACATTTGTCGAGGCTTCGTTCCCTTCACGGGTGAGCAAGAGAGGAGAGTCGAGTGACTGAGTTTTCCAGAGCGGCTGAGCAAGGGTGAACTCGATCTGTTTCAGCAATGGTCTTGGAACAGTCACTTGCTTCCAAAGCCGAGGTTTTGAAGAACGGCAAGAGCCGATTCTCCGGAAGGATGATAAGGTGAGCAACTCACATTATGTGATTTACACAACCATATCACCCATGTTATGTGATTTACACAACCTCAGAAGTTGTTTGACCATTAAGACAAAGATCTTTCAGTCTAGGAATAGGAAGAAAGAGTGATGAAGTTAATCTCTATGGCAGAGCCATATTGTGAAGCAGAAAATTAAAAGGATGAAAAGAAGCTATTTATAGGAGCAGGGGATGAAGTTACTAAGCGTGGTAATTAAGTAACTGATTTATAGGAGCCATATTCTGATTTTCTTGAAAACTGATCTATAGACTTAATGCTCATTAAGAGGATTAAGTTACAAGGTGCATGGGTAAGTAGCACAGTAGTCAAAGGAAGAATGTTTTTGCAGAAACTTATACACTTTTAACATCAGTTGTTTTCAACAACTGACGTTAAAATTGTTTTTAAAATAAAAAATATTTATTTTTAACGTCAGTTGTTTATACAACTGACATTAAAAGGTTGATTTTTACTTCAGTTCAATAAATAGCTGACGTAAATAATCCTATATCCTGCCCTGTTGTCACCCTTAACGCAGGTCACTCTATATATATAGTGCTGTTTATTTCTAAACCTTTTTTTTAAACAAGTTTATTTTTAATGTTAATTAATTAGCTTGAATTAGTAAACAAATTCTTATGCAAATTAAAATAAATAAACACTTAACATAAAACAAGTTATATGTATAATCAAATCGTATCTCATTGAAGCGATTCATAAGTTACAATTACATGATTAAAAGATAAAAAATTTCTGCAACATAGCCCTAAAATATAAAAAAGTTTCTGCTTCAACAACATTTTCTTCTCAGTCCTGTCCTCAGAAACTCCAATGGATGCATCTCCTCCCTTACTTGAATTCCTTGATGCTCCATCTGAAGCCACAGTCACTTGCAGCGAAAGCAGAGTGAGGGGGACGAATGAGATGAAATAAGGTGAGGGAATCACATTACGTGATTTACTCAACCTTACCATCCATGTAACGTGATTTACTCAACCTCAGAAGTTTTTTGACCATTATTAAGAGAGACCTTTAAGTCTAGGTATAGGAAGAAATAACAAAAGTCTCAGAGCCATTTTGTGAAGGAATAGAAAACGCACGAAATATAGAGGAAAAGAAGAGGCTGTATTACAGACTGATACAGAAGAATGGTACTTAATTTATATAGAGAATAGAGACTCTCTGATTTTCTTGAAAACTGATCTATAAACTTAATGCTCATTAAGAGGATTAGTTTACAAGGTGCATGGGTAAGTAGCACAGTAGTCAAAGGAATGGATGTTTTTGCAGAACTTTTAACGTCAGTTGTTTAATACAACTGACGTTAAAAGTGTTTTTAAAATTAAAAATATTTATTTTTAACGTCAGTTTTTTATACAACTGACGTTAACAGTGTGATTTTTTACTTCAGTTAAACAAATAGCTGACGTAAATAATCCTATATCCCTATCTGAATACACTTTTAACGTCAGTTTTTTATACAACTGACCTTAAAAGTGTGATTTTTACTTCAGTTAAATAAATAGCTGATGTAAATAATCCTATATCACTATCTGAAATGCCCTGTTCTCACTATTAACACAGGTCAATCCATATATATAGAGCAGTTTATTTCTTAAACAAGTTTATTTTTAATCTTAATTAATTAGCTTGAATTAGTAAACAAATTCTTGTGCAAATTAAAATAAATAAACACTTAACCTAAAACAAATTATATGTATAATCAAATCGTATCTCATTGAAGCGATTCATAACTTCATAAATTACAATTACATGATTAAAAGATAAAAAATTTCTACAAGATAACCATAAAATATAAAAAAGTTTCTGCTTCAACATCATTTTCTTCTCAGTCCCTGTCGTCAGGAATTCCAATGAATGCATCTCCTCCCTCACTTGAATTCCTTGATGCTCCATCTGTTTTATCCACAATCACTAGCTGCGAAAGCAAAGTGATGAAATGGATCTTTGCATCACCTCCCTCACTTGAATTCCTTATGCTCCATATGCTTTATCCACAGTCACATGCTGTGAAAGCGGAGTGGAGGAAATAAAGTGAGGGAGTCACATTAGGAGAGTCACCCAACCTTACCATCCATGTAACGTGATTTACTCAACCTCAGAAGTTTATTAAGACAGAGATCTTTAAGTCTAGGTACAGGAAGAAATAACAAAAGTCTCAGAGCCATTTTGTGAAGGAATAGAAAATGCACGAAATATAGAGGAAAAGAAGAGGGTGTATTACAGACTGATACAGAGACTGGCAATTTATATAGAGACAATAGAGACTCTCGGATTTTCTTGAAAACTGATCTATAAACGTAATGCTCATTAAGAGGATGAAGTTACAAGGTGCATGGGTAAATAGCACAGTAGTCAAAATAATGAATGTTTTTGCATAATCTTATACACTTTTAACGTCAGTTGTTTAATACAACTGACGTTAAAAGTGTTTTTAAAATAAAAAATATTTATTTTTAACGTCAGTTGTTTATAAAACTGACGTTAAAAGTTCGATTTTTACTTCGGTTAAATAAATAGCTGACGTAAATAATCCTATATCCCTATGCCCTTTTGCCTCCCTTAAATATTTTTAACGTCAGTTGTTTATACAACTGACTTTAAAAGTTTGCTTTTTACTTCAGTTAAATAAATAGCTGACGTAAATAATCATATATCCCTATCTGAAATGCCCTTTTGTCTCCCTTAACGCAGGTCACTCCATATAGTGCAGTTTATTTCTAAACTTTTTTTTTAAACAAGTTTATTTTTAATCTTAATTAATTAGCTTGAATTAGTAATCAAATTCTTTTGCAAATTAAAATAAATAAACATTTAACATAAAACAAGTTATATATGTATAATCAAATCGTATCTCATTGAAGCGATGCATAAGTTACAATTACATGATTAAAAGATAACAAATTTCTGCAACATAGCCCTAAAATATAAAAAAGTATCTGCTTCGATCAACATCATTTATTCTTCTCAGTCCTGTCCTCAGAAACTCCAATTAAGGGATGCATCTAGCAGTGAAAGCAAAGTGAAAGGTATCTTTGCATCACCTCCTTCACTGGAATTCCTTGATGCATCATCTTGAATCCACAGTCACTTGCTGCCAAAGCAGAGTGAAAGGGATGACTGGGATGAAATAAAGTGAGGGAATCACATAACGTGACTTACTCACCCTTACCATCCATGTAACGTGATTTACTCAACCTCAGAAGTTTTTTGACCATTAAGACAAAGACCTTTAAGTCTAGGTATAGGAAGAAATAAAAAAAGTCTCGGAGCCATTTTGGGAAGGAATAGAAAACGCACGAAACATAGAGGAAAAGAAGAGGGTGTATTACGTGATGATCTGTAAGACTGTCAATTTATATAGAGAGAATAGAGACTCTCAGATTTTCTTGAAAACTGATCTATAAACTTAATGCTCATTAAGAGGATGAAGTTACAAGGTGCATGGGTAAGTAGCACAGTAGTCAAAAGAATGAATGTTTTTGCAGAATCTTATACACTTTTAACGTCAGTTGTTTAATACAACTGACGTTAAAAGTGTTTTTAAAATAAAAAATATTTATTTTTAACGTCAGTTGTTTATAAAACTGACGTTAAAAGTTTGATTTTTACTTCAGTTAAATAAATAGCTGACGTAAATAATCCTATATCCCTATGCCCTTTTGTCTCCCTTAAATATTTTTAACGCCAGTTGTTTATACAATTGACGTTAAAAGTTTACTTTTTACTTCAGTTAAATAAATAGCCGACGTAAATAATCATATATCCCTATCTGAAATGCCCTTTTGTCTCCCTTAACGCAGGTCACTCCATATAGTGCAGTTTATTTCTAAACTTTTTTTTTAAACAAGTTTATTTTTAATCTTAATTAATTAGCTTGAATTAGTAATCAAATTCTTTTGCAAATTAAAATAAATAAACATTTAACATAAAACAAGTTATATATGTATAATCAAATCGTATCTCATTGAAGCGATGCATAAGTTACAATTACATGATTAAAAGATAACAAATTTCTGCAACATAGCCCTAAAATATAAAAAAGTATCTGCTTCGATCAACATCATTTATTCTTCTCAGTCCTGTCCTCAGAAACTCCAATTAAGGGTTGCATCTAGCAGCGAAAGCAAAGTGAAAGGTATCTTTGCATCACCTCCTTCACTGGAATTCCTTGATGCATCATCTTGAATCCACAGTCACTTGCTGCCAAAACAGAGTGAAAGGGATGACTGGGATGAAATAAATTGAGGGAATCACATAACGTGACTTACTCACCCTTACCATCCATGTAACGTGATTTACTCAACCTCAAGTTTTTTGACCATTAAGACAGAGACCTTTAAGTCTAAGTATAGGAAGAAATAAAAAAAGTCTCGGAGCCATTTTGGGAAGGAATAGAAAACGCACGAAACATAGAGGAAAAGAAGAGGGTGTATTACAGACTGATACAGAAGACTGGCAATTTATATAGAGAGAATAGAGACTCTCAGATTTTCTTGAAAACTGATCTATAAACTTAATGCTCATTAAGATGATGAAGTTACAAGGTGCATGGGTAAGTAGCACAGTAGTCAAAAGAATGAATGTTTTTACAGAATCTTATACACTTTTAACGTCAGTTGTTTAATACAACTGACGTTAAAAGTGTTTTTAAAATAAAAAATATTTATTTTTAACGTCAGTTGTTTATAAAACTGACGTTAAAAGTTTGATTTTTACTTCGGTTAAATAAATAGCTGACGTAAATAATCCTATATCCCTATGCCCTTTTGTCTCCCTTAAATATTTTTAACGCCAGTTGTTTATACAACTGACGTTAAAAGTTTGCTTTTTACTTCAGTTAAATAAATAGCCGACGTAAATAATCATATATCCCTATCTGAAATGCCCTTTTGTCTCCCTTAACGCAGGTCACTCCATATAGTGCAGTTTATTTCTAAACTTTTTTTTTAAACAAGTTTATTTTTAATCTTAATTAATTAGCTTGAATTAGTAATCAAATTCTTTTGCAAATTAAAATAAATAAACATTTAACATAAAACAAGTTATATATGTATAATCAAATCATATCTCATTGAAGCGATGCATAAGTTACAATTACATGATTAAAAGATAACAAATTTCTGCAACATAGCCCTAAAATATAAAAAAGTATCTGCTTCGATCAACATCATTTATTCTTCTCAGTCCTGTCCTCAGAAACTCCAATTAAGGGTTGCATCTAGCAGCGAAAGCAAAGTGAAAGGTATCTTTGCATCACCTCCTTCACTGGAATTCCTTGATGCATCATCTTGAATCCACAATCACTTGCTGCCAAAACAGAGTGAAAGGGATGACTGGGATGAAATAAATTGAGGGAATCACATAACGTGACTTACTCACCCTTACCATCCATGTAACGTGATTTACTCAACCTCAAGTTTTTTGACCATTAAGACTGAGACCTTTAAGTCTAAGTATAGGAAGAAATAAAAAAAGTCTCGGAGCCATTTTGGGAAGGAATAGAAAACGCACGAAACATAGAGGAAAAGAAGAGGGTGTATCACAGACTGATACAGAAGACTGGCAATTTATATAGAGAGAATAGAGACTCTCAGATTTTCTTGAAAACTGATCTATAAACTTAATGCTCATTAAGATGATGAAGTTACAAGGTGCATGGGTAAGTAGCACAGTAGTCAAAAGAATGAATGTTTTTGCAGAATCTTATACACTTTTAACGTCAGTTGTTTAATACAACTGACGTTAAAAGTGTTTTTAAAATAAAAAATATTTATTTTTAACGTCAGTTGTTTATAAAACTGACGTTAAAAGTTTGATTTTTACTTCGGTTAAATAAATAGCTGACGTAAATAATCCTATATCCCTATGCCCTTTTGTCTCCCTTAAATATTTTTAACGTCAGTTGTTTATACAACTGACATTAAAAGTTTGCTTTTTTACTTCAGTTAAATAAATAGCTGACGTAAATAATCATATATCCCTATCTGAAATGCCCTTTTTTCTCCCTTAACGCAGGTCACTCCATATAGTGCAGTTTATTTCTAAACTTTTTTTTAAACAAGTTTATTTTTAATCTTAATTAATTAGCTTGAATTAGTAATCAAATTCTTTTGCAAATTAAAATAAATAAACATTTAACATAAAACAAGTTATATATGTATAATCAAATCGTATCTCATTGAAGCGATGCATAAGTTACAATTACATGATTAAAAGATAACAATTTTCTGCAACATAGCCCTAAAATATAAAAAAGTATATGCTTCGATCAACATCATTTATTCTTCTCAGTCCTGTCCTCAGAAACTCCAATTAAGGGATGCATCTAGCAGCGAAAGCAAAGTGAAAGGTATCTTTGCATCACCTCCTTCACTGGAATTCCTTGATGCATCATCTTGAATCCATAGTCACTTGCTGCCAAAGCATAGTGAAAGGGATGACTGGGATGAAATAAAGTGAGGGAATCACATAACGTGACTTACTCACCCTTACCATCCATGTAACGTGATTTACTCAACCTCAGAAGTTTTTTGACCATTAAGACAGAGACCTTTAAGTCTAGGTATAGGAAGAAATAAAAAAAGTCTCGGAGCCATTTTGGGAAGGAATAGAAAACACACGAAATATAGAGGAAAATAAGAGGGTGTATTACAGACTGATACAGAAGAATGGTACTTTATATAGAGTAGAGAGACTAGCTGATTTTCTTGAAAACTGATCTATAAACTTAATGCTCATTAAGAGGATTAGTTTACAATGTGCAAGGGTAAGTAGCACAGTAGTCATGGGTAAGTAGCACAGTAGTCAAAGGAATGAATGTTTTTGCAGAACACATTTAACGTCAGTTGTTTAATACAACTGACGTTAAAAGTGTTTTCAAAATAAAAAATATTTATTTTTAACGTCAGTTTTTTATACAACTGACGTTAAACAATGACTTTTAACGTTATTTATTTGTAACAACTGACGTTTTTTAAAAATAAAAATATTTATTTTTAAGGTCAGGAACTGACTTTTAAAGTCAGTTGTTTAAGACAACTGACGTTAAATAAATGATATTTAACGTCAGTTGTTACAAACAACTGACGTAAAATGTTGTTTTATTTTTGGTTTTTGATTATAACGTTTACACCCGCACGCCTTCTGCACTTCGCTCTGTACGTCTCTGTTCTTCTCTTTTCATCACGCTCACTCTCACTCTCAACTCTCACTCTCACTCTCACTCTCACTCTCACTCTCACTCTGCCCTAATCACGAGCTCATCTCCACGGTAACCACCGCGAGGGCTTCTTCGCCACCACCGTGAGGTACACTCTTAACCCCTAACTCTGTCTTTCCCGCTCATTCTTTGCACTAACTTGACATCTCTCTTTTACTCGTGCACTAACTCTCCTTGTCCCTCTGCTCTCAGTAACCACATCGAACGTTGGCTACCACTCGAGCTCCCCTCCCCACCACCACGCGAGCACCTATTTTTGGTGAGTCTTTAGGGCGCATTTTTTAATTTTTGGTTTTGAGTGTATGTTGAAACTGTAGTCTCAGTAGTTGAAACTTGAAACTGTGAGTTTGAGTTGTTTGGAATGTCTGTATTTTTGGTTTTGAGTGTATGTTGCTCTGCTGGTTGGTCTGCCACGGCCGTGATGCTCATCACGGCTAGGACGTGAACAGTTCTGCCTGTGAGGGTCTATTTCAGTTGGCACGTTACGGTCATGATGGACATCTCTGCCAGGCCGTGACCAGTTCTTGGCAATCTTCAAAAACTAGTTTTCAATCTCCCGTATTGTCCTTATATTGGATGTATGTTTTGTATATCTACAGAACCTATCTAGTTATGGATCGTAGTTGGATGGTTTGTAAGTGCACTAGTGCTGAGTATTTGAAGGGGGTGGGAGAATTTATAGAATTTGCTCAAAGGAATGTTCCTAATAGTAATGGAATGTTCTGTTGTCCTTGTGTCAAGTGTTTGAATACGAGGAAATTTACGGTGAAGGATATACGTACTCATTTGATTTGTGAAGGGATTTGCTTGAGTTATACAAGATGGATATGGCATGGTGATGTGTTGTTGAGTAGTACGGCAAGTGTCTCCCAAAGTGAGGACGTTGACGTAGATATGGAGGATGATCGAGTAGAGGACATGATCCTTGATATTGGACAAGAATCTTTTCATCGAGCTCATGTGTATGATAGGTTGTGAGGTGATGCGGATAAGCCTTTATATCCAGGGTGTACCACTCATACACGGTTGTCGGCGGTGCTAAAATTGGTTTGTGTGAAGGCGAGAAATGGTTGGACCGATAAAAGCTTCACAGAATTGCTTGAAGTGTTGAAAGACTTGCTTCCGGAGGACAACACATTGCCTGACCGTAACTATTAGGCCGAGAAGGTATTGTGTCCGATGGGGATGGAGTATAAGAAGATACATGCATGCCCCAATGATTGCGTATTGTACACCGGTGTTCATGAAGACAATCACGATTGCCCCAAATGTGGGTTATCACGATACAAAGTTAAGGTTGGTGATGATGATGATGATGATCTTGATGATGTGAGAAAAAAGGGTCCTCCTGCGAAGGTGTTGTGGTATCTTCCAATAATTCCAAGGTTCAAGCGATTGTTTGCCAATGCGAAAGATGCGAAGAATCTTAGATGGCATAATGATGAGAGGAAACGTGATGGAAAGGTTCGTCATCCTGCTGATTCTATGCAATGGAAGAATATTGATACCATGTTTCCGGATTTCGCCGATGAGCCAAGAAACCTAAGGCTTGGACTTGCTACGGATGGAATGAATCCTTATGGTAACATGAGTAGTATTCATAGTTCATGGCCTGTTCTGTTGATAATTTACAACCTTCCCCCTTGGTTGTGCATGAAGCGCAAATACATGATGTTGTCTATGATGATTTCGGGCCCAAAGCAACCGGGAAATGACTTAGATGTTTATCTAAGTCCCTTGATTGAAGACTTGAAAACGCTGTGGGTGGAAGGTGTTGATGTAGTTGATGGGTATTCTCATGAGACTTTCAAGCTTCGTGCCATGTTATTTTTCACCATCAACGACTTTCCAGTATACGGTAACTTGTCAAGATGCAGTGTCAAGGGGCATAAAGCATGCCCTATATGTGAAGAAGGCACATGCTACACTCTGTTGCATCATGGAAAGAAGACGGTTTACCTTGGGCATCGGAGATTTCTTAGACGTGATCACCCATATCGTAAGATGAAAAAAGCTTTTAATGGATGCCAAAAGACAGAAGAAGCTCCGGCGGCCTTAATTGGAGAGCAGGTTTATCAGAGGGTAAAGGGCATCGATGTTATATTTGGCAAGTCCAAAAATAAAGGTAAAGCTGCTGAGAAAAACATATGGAAGAAGAGGTCGATATTCTTTGATCTTCCATACTGGCCCAAGCTTGATGTCAGACACTGCATTGATGTGATGCATGTGAAGAAATATGTATGTGATAGTGTGATCGGGATGCTTCTCAACATTCAGGGCAAGACAAAGGATGGTGTCAATGCTCGTCTCGACCTCGTTGCTATGGGTATACGAGAGCAGTTAGCTCCAGTTGTTGAGGATGGTAAGAGGACTTATTTGCCGCCAGCATGTCATACTTTGTCAAAAAAAGAGAGACAAAGTTTCTGCGGGTGTCTTCAGGGCATCAAAGTTCCACATGGTTACTCTTCAAATATGAAGAGGCTTGTCTCTAGTGATCTTAAATTGGTTGGCTTAAAGTCTCATGATTGTCACATCTTGATGCAACAACTTCTGCCCGTTGCTATTCGTGGTATTGCTCCAAAAAATGTGAGACATGCCATTACTCGGTTGTGCTCATTCTTCAATTCTATATGTAGCAAAGTCGTTGACCCCCGTATGTTGGATGACTTGGAAGTTGAGGCTACTACAATCTTGTGCCAATTGGAGATGTATTTTCCTCCTTCCTTTTTCGACATAATGGTTCACTTAATTGTTCATTTGGTGAAGGAGATTAGATTATGTGGGTCGGTTTTTCTGAGATGGATGTACCCAGTTGAGTGCTACATGAAGATCTTGAAAGGGTACGTGAAGAATCCTCATCGTCTGGAAGCATCTATTGTTCAAAGGTATGTTGCAGAAGAAGCTATTGAGTTTTGTTCGGACTACCTTCATAACACGGATCCTATAGGGGTTCCTAAGCCTCGGCATGATGAGATCAGATGTCAAGGTAAGGGTACTCATGGCTTAAGAATTAATAGCAAGGGTCGGGAGGAAGTGCTTCAAGCACATTTGTATGTATTGAACAACATCGATTGTGTTCAGCCTTTCTTATTTGAACATAAAAGAAAAGTCAATCAAGAAAACCCTCGAATGAGCGAAAGGTGGTTGTTGAACAAGCATAACAAGACTTTCTTACCATGGTTCAAGGAAGAAATGCTTAAGGATGGTAGTACTGCTTCTGATGACGTAAGATGGCTAGCACGTGGGCCTAGCTTCAACGTCATATGTTGGAGCGGATACGACATAAATAACTTTTCCTTTTATACAACGGAACAAGATAACAAGAGTACCATGCAAAATAGTGGGGTTATGATCGTGGCCGAAGCAATGCACTTCTCTAGTGCAAAGGACACAAAACCCGTTAAAGCACCAACACCTTACTTTGGATATATTGAAGATATTTGGGTGCTCGATTACACTAAGCTTACGGTGCCGGTTTTTAAATGTAAGTGGGTTGATAGTAACGGTGGTGTACAAACCGACGAATTGGGGTTCACATTGGTAGACCTCAACAAGTTAGGTCATATAAATGAGCCTTTCATAATGGCTTCCCAAGCAAAACAAGTGTTCTACATCACTGATCCTTCTAACAAAAGGTTGTCCGTGGTTCTCCAAGGAAAAAGCATGTATAATGGTAGTGATGAAAATCAAGATTCAAATCTTGATATTCCTGAGACTCTTTCTTTTTCAACAAACATGCCTACTATAATCGAGGAGACACAGGTGGACGAGGTACATGCCACTCGTGATGATCATCACGAAGGGATATTGATATAGGTAGTTTAAACTTAGTATACATTTATTTTTATTTATACTTCTGTATTTATTTTGAGTTATAACCTATGTTAATAAATATATATTGTTTCTGAACAGGCATACATATGGATCAGTCGGATAGCCCACATGCACGGGAGGACACTGTGGGGCCTACGCAAGACCCGATCGCGCCTACGCCTGATTCTAGTGTAAGTTTACATGTTATATACTATCTTTAGTCCTTCTTTTTAATGTAAGTTTATAGTGTTACAACCCTCTATTTTATCATTTTTTTTGTCCATACAGACATCACAAGCTCATAGGAAACGGGGTAGAGGAGCCACGTCGTTGAAGAAACTAGAGAAGGAAAGGCAAAGCGGACAGAAGCTTGAGGTGTCCTTCGATGCTAATCTAAATGCCCAGGCCCCGTGCTAAAGAATTTAATAAGTGGGTGTTTCTACAAGCGAAGCATCACGTAAGCATCAACTACAACCATTGGAATGACGTTCCACAGAACGTTAAGGATCAGATTTGGGAGGCTATCACGGTATTTTACCTTTACATTCGTTTGCTTTACATTATTAGATAATTATCCGAGTTATAATCCATCTAGTTGTTATGTATTTAATGTGTAGGTAGCTTGGACTATGCCAAATGACGAGGATCATCATCATAAATGTATGAAAATGGCATCAAAGCGTTGGAATGGGTTCAAGCATGATCTTACCAGGTACTATGTATCTGGGAAGAAGCGGGTTGATAAAATGTTCTCGGATTATCCCTGGATTGATCAGGATACTTGGGATATGTTTGCTAGGAGTCGACAGGATGGAGAATTTCAGGTTGGTTGATTAAGTTAATTTTGTATGCTTCTTATAGATCATTTAACTGTATTTAATTATGTGTTTTTGTTTGAATAGGCTAAGGCAGATAAGGGTCGGCAGAATCAGGGTGGGTACCAGACTCGGATCGAGCATATGATGGTGGATAGGTTGAGGGCGAAGCAGGAAGAGCACTCTGCTAGGATTGAAATAGGAGAGGTGCCTGAGGGCACACCATTAAGTCCTCCGTCGAACATCGACCGCGAGGATGTCTGGTTAGCCGACCGCATGACAAAGACGGGATCTTTTAAAGTTGATGCCACTCGCGAAGTGGTAGATAATATTGTAAGTATATAATTAACTTCATTTCAATTGATATTTGTATAGATATTTTTAACACTTTTCAGTTGCACGTTTTTTCATTTTTTCATTGTAGATGGATCTTAAAGCACAATCCTCCCAGGGCTCATTCATCCCTTCTGGACGGTGAGACGTCTTGATGACTGCTCTAGGCAAGAAAGACCATCCTGGTTGGGTTATCGGTGTTCCTGGGAGCGTGACCATCAAAGGATATTATGGTAAGTCTGCTTCACGAAAGCGGGTGGTCGATGAAGCATCAATTTTGGATGACATTACTCAGCACCTCATGTCCAACCCTGCTATTACAACACATCTGATGCAAAGCTTAATATCCAACCCAGAATTCAAGCAGGCGCTTGCCAGAGAGCCTTCCTCCGTCGGTTCATCCCAGGACACCGCAGGGCATGCCAACCCTTAACATGTGAGCACAAAAGAGAGTTATAGTAGGGCACATGTGGAGGACGATGAGTTGGCAGCTAGGGAGCGGGAGTTGGAACTCCAACGCCATGAGCATGAGTTGGAAATGAAAAGGCGTGAGCTTGAGTTGGACTCCAAACGACGTGAGCTCGAAATGTTAACAAAGGTATGTATTCATTATTAATGTCCAAATTAGTCAAATAATTACTTGTGTTTTTTTTAATTATCAACAACTTTTCTATTTTATTTTTCCTAAATTGAAGGCCAAGTTGACGTCGACGTCGGTGTCGCTGTCACCTGTCACTCGTTTGTTCTCACTTGGTGAGGATTATGCGTTTGATATTTTTGAATGTCCATTGGAGCACGATGGATGGGTGGCACGCCCAGATCAACAGAGGATATTTTCCTTCTGTGATGACGATCTCGGGACCGCCTGTAGAAATAGCGTCTGGATGGCAGGCACGGTTTTGAGTCTCTGGTGCACGTAAGTTAATTTTAATTTTATAACTTATTTATTTTTTGGTATTTTTCCATTTAATAACTTATTTTAATTTCAATATATATATTATGTAATTAACATCCACACCTTTTCATATCTTAGGTATCTCCATCGTCTTCAGCTTGATAAGGGCGTTGCATTAGTTTACGGCTTCTTAGATCCGTCAGTCCTTCTGCCCCAATTCTTTGATGGCGATGGATTGAGTAAATACATAGGGAACTTGTTGGGATACAATCGGAAAGAATTATATCTGGCTCCCTACTGTATGAAAAATCATTGGCAGTTGTTCGTACTTCACCCGTCTAGTCATAAAGTCATATTCTTATGCTCTCTCCACCAACAGTCGCCACAGCAGGTGGTGGATGCTGTAAATAAGTAAGTAACTAATCATAAATTTAATGTAAGTTTTAATATCAGTTGTTTTTAGTTTATTACACACATGATATATGAATTTGTTAATTGACATGATTATTTGTTTATGATAGCGCGCTGAAGGCGGGTAGCATAAGTTCCGCCAACGGGAGAAGTAGGACTTCTAAGGCTAAAGCAAATCCTCAATGGACCATCCTCAAGGTTTGGTAGTTTATTTATCAAATAATTAATATTATAATTACTAATTTATATGTATATTCAACTGACATTGAAATTAATTTTGTTTGTAGTCTCGATTTCAAATTGACGGGTGGTCGTGCGGCTATTATGTGATGCTTCATATGCTGAACATAGTCTCCACATCTATTACGGATGGATGGAATAAGGTAATATTTAAACAACTTGTTAGATTATATATTATAGTTTTAAAGATGACTTGCATTGATGTTATTGTTATTATTTGAACGTGTGTAGGCATTTAACGACCAATCGCCTATTCAAGAAGATGAGTTAAGAGACTTGAGGATGCGCTTGGCTGAATTCTTCTTCAAGTATGCGGCTGAAAAAGGAATTGACAAGATACCTCCGCACTACTTAGATGAATAGTTTTTTTGTTAGACTTTAGAAACTAATTAATAACATGTATATATATATCCTTAGATTGGTAGTTTTGTTTTTAGACATTGGAGACTAAAATTTATATATATATATATATATATATATATATATATATATATATATATATATATATATATATATATATATATATATATATATATATATACTTGTAGCTAGTTATGTTTTTCCTATACATGGGTTTTGGTTTTAAGTCACCCCATTGTTCCATTTTTCCTTTGCAATTCTGTAATGTGTGTGATATTACGTATTCTTGGGATATTTTCTTGAATGCGAGGGATAGCTGAGGGGAGTGATATTTTAAAACTGAATTTAAAAAAAAAATCTATTAACGTCAGTTGTATCAAACAACTGACGTTAATAGTATTTTATAAAATATACAGTACACTATTAACGTCAGTTGTAATAAACAATCGAGCGTTAAATATAAAACTATTAACGTCGATTCTTTACAACAACCGGCGTTAGTTTTAACAAAATTAACGTCGATTGTGTTAAAGAACCGGCGTTAACGTTTTATGTTTAACGTCGGTTGTTTAAACAACGGACGTTAATTTTGTTAAAACTAACGTCGTTGTTATAAAGAAGCGATGTTAATAGTTTTATATTTAACGTCGATTCTCAATCGGCGTTAACAAATTAACTATTAACGTCCATTTGTATTTACGTCGAGGCATGATTCTGACGTAAAAAATCAATTTTAACTGACGTAAAAAGCACTTATTGCACTAGTGGTTCCTCCTTAGAATGTCTACGACATGCAAATAAGTGCGCACCAGATTTACAAGTAATTAAAATACTAGAAATCATATCTAAAGCAAAATCGAAATTAACAAAGGTATAACATCAATTCAATGCCATAAACAAACCTTGGGCATATCCCCAATCCCTAGAAATTAAACTACTACTCAAGCCTTGTCATGGTGATGACAAGCTTGATTACAAATAACATGAAAACAGAAATAAGAGAAGAAGAGGAAGAAGAAGAAAAGAGATCCTAAAATATAGCCTAAGAGTAGCAGGCAAAAGTCCTCTTTAATCTCTGCCTAGATGCCTTATTTATAGATTAGGGAAGTTTTAATCCCAATCTAACACAAATTATATCCAAATCAGTTGCTTCATATCCAAGTAATGCGCATCACGGACGTGATGGCCATCACGGCGAGGCCGTGACGGATTCTGCCTTGGGCGTTTCTTCAATTTTTGGCCTATCACGGCCGTGATGCTCATCACGGCTAGGCCGTGATCAGTTCTGCCTGTTGAGGGTCTGGTTCAGCTGACATGTCACGGCCGTGATGGGCATCACGGCTAGGCCGTGACCAGTTCTGACTTTTGCCTTCCTTTCTTTTCAGTTTTGCTCGATCATGGCCGTGATGGGCATCACGGCTAAACCGTGATGGGTTCTGTCTTGCTCATTTTCTTCACTTTTCAAGCCCCATCTTCATCCAAGCTCCATCATGGTTGATCCAGAGCATTTAATCTTTAATTTATGCAAAACAACACCACGAAACCGCCTTACCCGTTCCAAGGTAAAAACTAACAAAAATCAAATTAAATATGCCTAAACTAAATGAAAATTCATGTAAAATGTAAATGAAATATGAGGTGAAACCACACTCATCACATATGCCTTAATTGGGCTTAAGATGAGTAAGTTAGGCCTATTTAAGTGAAGGAACATCATGGACTACGCACTAATCGATGCCAGAGAACACGGGACCCAATTTAGCCTTGATTTTGGCCTAATTTGACAATTTTGGGACACCTGAAATTGTAGGTCTCTTCCTATTCTTTCTACGGACAGCAAGATCACCAAAATCCGATATATGTAGCTCTAGTTATGCTCTGCGCAAGGCAACAAGGTCCGAAAAATCCGAAAATTAACAATGTTTGGCAATTAAGCCCAATAATGTAAAAGCAAAAACAATGATTGTAAAAGTTGTCTAATGTCCGTCTCTCTCTGGCTTGTGCGGCTGTAAACTGCTATTTATGCTTATTAATCCTGACCAAACCCTAGACCAAATTAAAGGCCTCTGAATAAGCTTTACAACAAGGTATCATATGCCTTAATTGGGCTAAAGAAGAGTAAGTTACGCTCATTTAAGTGATGGAACATCATGGACTGCGCACTGATCCGAGCCACAGAACTCGGAACCCAATTTAGGCTTGCTTTTGGACTAATTTTACAATTCTTGTGAAACATAAAATTGTAGGTCTCTTCCTTATTTTTCTAGGGACAACAAGATCACCAAAATCCGATATCTGTAGCTCGGGTTATGCTCTGCGCAAGGCAACAAGGTCATGATGAGTGCAAAATCCGAAAATTAACATTGTTTAGCAATTAAGCCCAATTAAGACCAATAATGTAAAAGCAAAAACAATGATTGTAAAAGTTGTCTAATTTTGGTCTCTCTCTGGCTTGTGCGGCTGTAAACTGCTATTTATTCTTATTAATCATGACCAAACCCTAGACCAAATTAAGGGCCTCTGAATAAGCTTTCCAACAAGGTGTCAAATGCCCTAATTGGGCTTAAGATGAGTAAGTTAGGCCCATTTAAGTGAAGGAACATCATGGACTCCGCACTGATCCGCGCCAGAGAACTCGGGACCCAACATAACCTTGATTTTGGCCTAATTTGACAATTCATGTGAAACCTGAAATTGTAGGTCTCTTCCTTATCTTTCTAGGGACAGCAAGATCACCAAAATCCGATATCTGTAGCTCCAGTTATGCTCTGCGAAAGGCAACAAGGTCAGGATGAGTGAAAAATCCGAAAAATAACATTGTTTAGCAATTAAGCCCAATAATGTAAAAGCAAAAACAATGATTGTAAAAGTTTTCTAATTTCCGTCTCTCTCTGGCTTGTGCGGCTGTAAACTGTTATTTATGCTTATTAAACCTAACATTAAGGGCCTCTGAATAAGCTTTCCAAGAAGGTATCATATGCCTTAATTGGGCTTAAGATGAGTAAGTTAGTCACATTTAAGTGAAGGAACATCATGGACTGCTCACTGATCCGCGCCAGAGAACTCGGTACCCAATTTAGCCTTGATTTTGGCCTAATTTGACAATTCTTGTGACACCTGAATTTGTAGGTCTCTTCCTCATCTTTCTAGGGACATCAATATCATCAAAATCCGATATCTGTAGCTCTAGTTATGCTCCGTGCAAGGCAACAAGATCAGGATGAGTGAAAAATCCGAAAATTAACAATGTTTAGCAATTAAGCCCAATAATGTAAAAGCAAAAACAATGATTGTAAAAGTTGTCTATTTTCCATCTCTCTGGCTTGTGCGGCTGTAAACTGCTATTTATGCTTATTAATCCTGACCTAACCCTAGACCAAATTAAGGGCCTCTGAATAAGCTTTCCAACAAGGTATCATATGCCTTAATTGGGATTAAGATGAGTAAGTTAGGCCCATTTAAGTGAACAAACATCATGGACTGCGCACTCAACCGCGCCAGAGAACTCGGGACCCAATTTAGCCTTGATTTTGGCATAATTCGACAATTCTTGTGATACCTGAAATTGTAGGTCTCTTCCTTATCTTTCGAGGGACAGCAAGATCACCAAAATCCGATATCTGTAGCTCTAATTATGCTCTGCGCAAGGCAACAAGGTCAGGATGACTGAAAAATCCGAAAATTAACAATGTTTAAAAATTAAGCCCAATAATGTAAAATAAAAAACAATGAATGTAAAAGTTGTCTAATTTCCGTCTCTCTCTGGCTTGTGCTGCTATAAACTGCTTGTTATGCTTATTAATCCCGACCTAACCCTAGACCAAATTAAGGGCCTCTGAATAAGCGTTCCAACAAGGTATCATATGCCTTAATTGGGCTTAAGATGAGTAAGTTAGGCCCATTTAAGGGAAGGCACATCATGGACTGCGCATTGATCTGCGCCAAAGAACTCGGGACCCAATTGAGCCTTGATTTTGGCCTAATTTGACAATTCTTGTGAACATTGAAATTGCAGGTCTCTTCCTTATCTTTCTAGGGACATCAAGACCACCAAAATCCGATATCTGTAGCTCTAGTTATGCTATGCGCAAGGCAACAAGGTCAGGATGAGTGAAAAATCCGAAAATTAACAATGTTTAGCAATAAAGCCCAATTTAGCCCAATAATGTAAAAGCAAAAACAATGATTGTAAAAGTTGTCTATTTTTCGTCTCTCTCTGGCTTGTCCGGCTGTAAACTGCTATTTATGCTTATTAATCCTGACCTAACCCTAGACCAAATTAAGGGCCTCTGAATAAGCTTTCCAACAAGGTATCATATGCCTTAATTGGACTTAAGATGAGTAAGTTAGGCCCATTTAAGTGAAGGAACATCATGGACTGTGCACTCAACCGCGCCAGAGAACTGGGGACCCAATATAGCCTTCATTTTGGCCTAATTCGACAATTCTTGTGAAGCCTGAAATTGTAGGTCTCTTCCTTATCTTTCGAGGGACAGCAAGATCACCAAAATCCGATATCTGTAGCTTAGTTATGCTCTGCGCAAGGCAACAAGGTCAGGATGAGTGAAAAATCCGAAAATTAACAATGTTTGGCAATTAAGCCCAATAAAGTAGAATAAAAAACAATGAATGTAAAATTTGTCTAATTTACATCTCTCTTTGGCTTGTGCGGCTATAAACTGCTAGTTATGCTTATTAATCCTGACCTAACCCTAGACAAAATTAAGGGCCTCTGAATAAGCTTTCCAACAAGGTATCATATGCCTTAATTGGGCTTAAGATGAGTAAGTTTGGCCCATTTAAGGGAAGGAAAATCATGGACTGCGCATTGATCTGTGCCAGAGAACTCGGGACCCAATTGAGCCTTGATTTTGGCCTAATTTGACAATTCTTGTGAAACATGAAATTGTAGGTCTCTTCCTTATCTTTCAAGGGACAGCAAGATCACCAAAATCCGATATCTGTAGCTCTAGTTATTCTCTGCGCAAGGCAACAATGTGAGGATGAGTGAAAAATCCGAAAATTAACAATGTTTAGCAATTAATACCAATAATGTAAAAGCAAAAACAATTATTGTAAAAGTTGTCTAATTTCAGTCTTTCTCTGGTTTGTGCGGCTGTAAACTGTTATTTATGCATATTAATCGTGACCCAACTCTAGACCAAATTAAGGGCCTCTGAATAAGCTTTCCAACAAGGTATCATATGCCTTAATTGGGCTTAAGATGAGTAAGTTAGGCCCATTTAAGTGAAGGAACATCATGGACTGCGCACTGATCCGCGCCAGAGAACTCTGGACTCAATTTAGCCTTGATTTTGGCCTAATTTGAAATTTCTTGTGAAACTTGAAATTGTAGGTCTCTTCCTTATCTTTCTAGGGACAGCAAGATCACCAAAATCCGATATTTGTAGCTCTAGTTATGCTCAGCGCAAGGCAACAATGTCAGGATGAGTGAAAAATCCGAAAATTAACAATGTTTAGCAATTAACCCTAATTAAGCCCAATAATGTAAAAGCAAAAACAATGATTGTAAAAGTTTTCTACTTTCCGTCTCTCTCTGGCTTGTGCGGCTATAAACTGCTATTTATGCTAATTAATCCTGACCTCACCCTAGACCAAATTAAGGGCCTCTGAATAAGCTTTCCAACAAGGTATCATATACCATAATTGGGCTTAAGATGAGTAAGTTAGGCCAATTTAAGTGAAGGAACATCATGGAATGTGCACTGATACGCACCAGAGAACTCGGGACCCAATTTAGCCTTGATTTTGCCCTAATTTGACAATTCTTGTGCCACCTGAAATTGTAGGTCTCTTCCTTATCTTTCTAGGGACAACAAGATCACCAAAATCCGACATCTGTAGCTCTAGTTATGCTCTGCGCAAGGCAACAAGGTCAGGATGAGTGAAAAATCCAAAAATTAACAATGTTTAGCAATTAAGCCCAATAATGTTAAAGCAAAAATAATGATTGTAAAAGTTGTCTAATTTCCGTCTCTCTCTGGCTTGTGCGGCTATAAACTGCTATTTATACTTATTAATCCTGACCTAACCCTACACCAAATTAAGGGCCTCTGAATAAGCTTTCCAACAAGGTATCATATACCTTAATTGGGCTTAAGATGAGTAAGTTAGGCCCATTTAAGTGAAGGAATATGATGGACTGCGCACTGATCCGTGCCAGAGAACTCGGTATCCAATTTAGCCTTGATTTTGGCCTAATTTGACAATTCTTGGGAAACCTGAATTTGTAGGTCTCTTCCTTATCTTTCTAGGGACATCAAGATCATCAAAATCCGATATCTGTAGCTCTAGTTATGCTCCGTGCAAGGCAACAAGTTCAGGATGAGTGAAAAATCCGAAAATTAACAATGTTTAGCAATTAAGCCCAATAATGTAAAAGCAAAAACAATGATTGTAAAAGTTGTCTATTTTCCATATCTCTCTGGCTTGTGTGGCTGTAAACTGCTATTTATGCTTATTAATCCTGACCTAACCCAAGATCAAATTAAGGGCCTCTGAATAAGCTTTCCAACAAGGTATCATATGCCTTAATTGGGATTAAGATGAGTAAGTTAGGCCCATTTAAGTGAACAAAGATCATGGACTGCGCACTCAACCACGCCAGATAACTCGGGACCCAATTTAGCCTTGATTTTGGCATAAGTCGACAATTCTTGTGAAACCTGAAATTGTAAGTCTCTTCCTTATCTTTCGAGGGACAGCAAGATCACCAAAATCCGATATCTGTAGCTCTAGTTATGCTCTGCGCAAGGCAACAAGGTCAGGATGAGTGAAAAATCCGAAAATTAACAATGTTTGGCAATTAAGCCCAATAATGTAAAATAGAATACAATGAATGTAAAATTTCTCTAATTTCCATCTCTCTTTGGCTTGTGCAGCTATAAACTGCTAGTTATGCTTATTAATCCTGACCTAACCCTAGACAAAATTAAGGGCCTCTGAATAAGCTTTCCAACAAGGTATCATATGCCTTAATTGGGCTTAAGATGAGTAAGTTAGGCCCATTTAAGGAAAGGCACATCATGGACTGCGCATTGATCTGCGCCAAAGAACTCGGGACCCAATTGAGCCTTGATTTTGGCCTAATTTGACAATTCTTGTGAACATTGAAATTGCAGGTCTCTTCCTTATCTTTCTAGGGACAACAATACCACCAAAATCCGATATCTGTAGCTCTAGTTATGATATGCGCAAGGCAACAAGGTCAGGATAAGTGAAAAATCCGAAAATTAACAATGTTTACCAATAAAGCCCAATTTAGCCCAATAATGTAAAAGCAAAAACAATGATTGTAAAAGTTGTCTATTTTCCGTCTCTCTCTGGCTTGTCCGGCTGTAAACTGTTATTTATGCTTATTAATCCTGACCTAACCCTAGACCAAATTAAGGGCCTCTGAATAAGCTTTCCAACAAGGTATCATATGCCTTAATTGGGCTTAAGATGAGTAAGTTATGCCCATTTAAGTGAAGGAACATAATGGGCTGCGCACTCAACCGCGCCAGAGAACTGAGGACCCAATTTAGCCTTCATTTTGGCCTAATTCGACAATTCTTGTGAAGCCTAAAATTGTAGGTCTCTTCCTTATCTTTCGAGGGACAGCAAGATCACCAAAATCCGATATCTGTAGCTCTAGTTATGCTCTGCGCAAGGCAACAAGGTCAGGATGAGTGAAAAATCCGAAAATTAACAATGTTTAGCAATTAAGCCCAATAATGTAAAAGCAAAAACAATGATTGTAAAAGTTGTCTAATTTCCGTCTGTCTCTGGCTTGTGCAGATGTAAACTGCTATTTATGCTTATTAATCGTGACCTATCTCTAGACCATATTAAGGGCCTCTGAATAAGCTTTCCAACAAGGTATCATATGCCTTAATTGGGCTTAAGATGAGTAAGTTAGGCCCATTTAAGTGAAGGAACATCATGGACTGCGCACTGATCCGCGCCAGAGAACTCGGGACTCAATTTAGCCTTGATTTTGGCCTAATTTGAAATTTCTTGTGACAACTGAAATTGTAGGTCTCTTCCTTATCTTTCTAGGGACAGCAAGATCACCAAAATCCGACATCTGTAGCACTAGTTATGCTTTGTGCTAGGCAATAAGGTCAGGATGAGTGAAAACACCGAAAATTAACAATGTTTAACAATTAAGCCCAATTAAGACCAATAATGTAAAAGCAAAAACAATGATTGTAAAAGTTATCTGATTTTCATCTCTCTGGCTTGTGCGGCTGTAAACTACTATTTATGTTTATTAATCCTTACCTAATCCTAGACCAAATTAAGGGCCTCTGAATAAGCTTTCCAACAAGGTATCTAATGTCTTAATTGGGCTTAAGATGAGTAAGTTAGGCCCATTTAAGTGAAGGAACATCATGGGCTGCGCATTGATCTGCGCCAGAGAACTGGGGACCCAATAGAGCTTTGATTTTGGCCTAATTTGACTATTATTGTGAAACCTTAAATTGTAGGTCTCTTCCTTATCTTTCTAGGGACAGCAAGATCACCAAAATCCGACATCTGTAGCTCTAGTTATGCTCTGCGCAAGGTAACAAGGTCAGGATGAGTGAAAAATCCGAAAATTAACAATGTTTAGCAATTAAGCCCAATTAAGACCAATAATGTAAAAGAAAAAACAATGATTGTAAAAGTTGTCTGATTTCCGTCTCTCTGGCTTGTGCGGCTGTAAACTGCTATTTTTACTTATTAATCCTTACCTAACCCTAGACCAAATGAAGGGCTTCTGAATAAGCTTTCCAACAAGGTATCATATGCCTTAATTGGGCTTAAGATGAGTAAGTTAGGCCCATTTAAGTGAAGGAACATCATGGACTACGCATTGATCTTCGCCAGAGAACTCGGGACCCAACAGAGCCTTGACTTTGGCCTAATTTGACAAGTCTTGTGAAACATGAAATTGTAGGTCTCTTCCCTATCTATCTAGGGACAGCAAGATCACCAAAATCCGACATCTGTAGCTCTAGTTATGCTCTGCGCAAGGCAATAAGGTCAGGATGAGTGAAAAATCCGAAAATTAACAATGTTTAGCAATTAAGCCCAATTAGGACCAATAATGGCAAAGCAAAAACAATGATTGTAAAAGTTGTCTGATTTCCGTCTCTCTGGCTTGTGCGGCTGTAAACTGCTATTTTTGCTTATTAATCCTGACCTAACCCTAGACCAAATATAGGGCCTCTGAATAAGCTTTCCAACAAGATATCATATGCCTTAATTGGGCTTAAGATGAGTAAGTTAGGCCCATTTAAGTGAAGGAACATCATGGACTGCGCACTCAACCGCGCCAGAGAACTCGGGACCTAATTTAGCCTTGATTTTGGCCTAATTTGACAATTCTTGTGAGATCTGAAATTGTAGGTCTCTTCCTTATCTTTCTAGGGACAGCAAAATCACCAAAATCCGATATCTGTAGCTCTAGTAATGCTCTGCGCAAGTCAACAAGGTCAGGATTAGTGAAAAATCCAAAAATTAACAATGTTTAGCAATTAAGCCCAATAATGTAAAAGCATAAACAATTATTGTAAAAGCTGTCTAATTTCTGTCTTTCTCTGACTTGTGCGGTTGTAAACTGTTATTCATGCTTATTAATCCCGACCTTACTCTGGACCAAATTAAGCGCCTCTGTATAAGCTTTCCAACAAGGTATAATATGCCTTAATTGGGGTTCAGATGAGAAAGTTAGGCCCATTTAAGTGAAGGAACATCATGGACAGCGCACTAATCCGTGCCATAGAACTCAGGACCCAATTTAGCCTTGATTTTGGCCTAATTTGAAACTTCTTGTGAAACCTGAAAATGTAGGTCTCTTCCTTATCTTTCTAGGGATAGCAAGATCAGCAAAATCCGATATCTGTAGCTCTAGTTATGCTCTACGCAAGGCAACAAGGTCAAGATGAGTGAAAAATCCGAAAATTAACAATGTTTAGCAATTAAGCCCAATAATGTAAACTGAGTGCGGCTGTAAACTGTTATTTATGCCAATTAATCCTGACCTAACCCTAGACCAAATTATGGGCCTCTGAATAAGCATTCCAACAAAGTATCATATTCCTTAATTGGGCTTAAGATGAGTAAGTTAGGCCCATTTAAGTGATGGAACATCATGGAATGCGCACTGATACGCGCTAGAGAACTCGGGACCTAATTTAGCCTTGATTTTGCCCTAATTTAACAATTCTTGTGAAACCTGAAATTGTAGGTCTCTTCCTTATATTTCTAGGGACATCAAGATCACCAAAATCCGACATCTGTAGCTCTAGTTATGCTCTGCGCAAGGCAACAAGGTCAGGATGAGTGAAAAATCCAAAAATTAACAATGTTTAGCAATTAAGCCCAATAATGTTAAAGCAAAAATAATGATTGTAAAAGTTGTCTAATTTCCGTCTCTCTCTGCCTTGTGCGGCTGTAAACTGCTATTTATACTTATTAATCCTAACCTAACCCTACACCATATTAAGGGCCTCTGAATAAGCTTTCCAACAAGGTATCATATGCCTTAATTAGGCTTAAGATGAGTAAGTTAGGCCCATTTAAGTGAAGGAACATCATTGACTGCGCAAGCGATACGTGCCGAGAGAACTCGGGAACCAATTTAGCCTTGATTTTGCCCTAATTTGACAATTCTTGTGAAACCTGAAATTGTAGGTCTCTTCCTTATCTTTCTAGGGACAGCAAGATCACCAAAATCCGACATCTGTAGCTCTAGTTATGCTCTACGCTAGGCAATAAGGTCAGGATGAGTGAAAAATCAGAAAATTAAGAATGTTTAACAATTAAGCCCAATTAAGACCAATAATGTAAAAGCAAAAACAATGATTGTAAAAGTTATCTGATTTTCGTCTCTCTGGCTTGTGCGGATGTAAACTGTAATTTATGCTTATTAATCCTTACCTAACCCTAGACCAAATTAAGGGCATCTGAATAACCTTTCCAACAAGGTATCATTTGCCTTAATTGGGATTAAGATGAGTAAGTTAGGCCCATTTAAGTGAAGGAACATCATGGGCTGCGCATTGATCTGCGCCAGATAACTCGGGACCGAATAAAGCTTTGATTTTGGCCTAATTAGACAATTCTTGTGAAACCTGAAATTGTAGGTCTCTTCCTTATCTTTCTAAGGACAGAAAGATCACCAAAATCTGATATCTGTAGCTCTAGTTATGCTCTGTGCAAGGCAACAAGGTCAGGATGAGTGAAAAATCCGAATATTAACAATGTTTTGCAATTAAGCCCAATTAAGCCCAATAATGTAAAAGCAAAACCAATGATTATAAAAGTTGACTAATTTCCGCCTCTCTCTGGCTTGTGCCGCTGTAAACTGCTATTTATGCTTATTAATCCTTACCTAACCCAAGATCAAATTAAGGGCCTCTGAATAAGCTTTCCAACAAGGTATCATATGCCTTAATTGGGCTTAAGATGAGTAAGTTAGGCCCATTTAAGTGAAGGAACATCATGCACAGCGCACTGATCCGCGCCAGAGAACTCGGGACCCAATTTAGCCTTGATTTTGGCCTAATTTGACAATTCTTGTGAAACCTGAAATTGTAGGTCTTTTCCTTATCTTTCTAGGGACAGCAAAATCATCAATATTCGATATTTGTAGCTCCAGTTATGCTCTGCGCAATGCAACAAGGTCAGGATGAGTGAAAAATCAGAAAATTAAGAATGTTTAGCAATTAAGCCGAATGATGTAAAAGCAAAGACAATGATTGTAAAAGTTGTCTAATTTTCGTCTTTCTCTAGCTAGTGTGGCTGTAAACTGCTATTTATGCTTATTAATCCTGACCTAATCCTAGACCAAATTAAGGGCCTCTGAATAAGCTTTCCAACAAGGTATAATATGCCTTAATTGGGCTTAAGATGAGTAAGTTAGACCGATTTAAGTGAAGGAACATCATGGATTGCGCACTGATCTGCGCCAGGGAACTAGGGACCCTATTTAGCTTTGATTTTGGACTAATTTGACAATTCTTGTGAAACTGGAAATTGTAGGTCTCTTCCTTATCTTTCTAGGGACAACAAGATCACCAAAATCCGATATCTGTAGCTCCAGTTATGCTCTGTGCAAGGGAACAAGGTCGGGATGAGTGAAAAATCCGGCAATTAACAATGTTAAGCAATAAAACCCAATTAAGCCTAATAATGTAAAAGCAAAAACAATGATTGTAAAAGTTGTCTAATTTCCGTCTCTCTGGCTTGTGCGGTTGTAAACTGCTATTTATGCTTATTAATCCTGACCTAACCCTAGACCAAATTAAGGGCCCCTGAATAAGCTTTCCAACAAGGTATCATATGCATTAATTGGGCTTAATATGAGTAAGTTAGGCCCATTTAAGTAAAGGAACATCATGGACTGCGCACTGATCCGCGCCAGAGAACTCGGAACCCAATTTAGCATTGGTTTTGGCCTAATTTGACAATTCTTGTGAAACATGAAATTGTAGGTCTCTTCCTTATCTTTCTAGGGACAACAAGATCACCAAAATCCGATATCTGTTTCTCTATTTATTCTCTGCGGAAGGCAACATGGTCAGGATGATTGAAAAATCAGAAAATTAACAATGTTTAGCAGTTAAGCCATATAATGTAAAAGCAAAAACAATGATTGTAAAAGTTGTATAATTGCCGTCTCTCTCTAGCTTGTGCGGCTGTCAACTGCTATTTATGCTTTTTAATCCTAACCTAACCCTTGACCAAAGTAAGGGCCTCTGAATTAGCTTCCAAACAAGGTATCATATGCCATAATTGGGCTTAAGATGAGTAAGTTAGGCCCATTTAAGTGAAGAAACATCATGGACTGCGCACTGATCCGTGCCAGGGAACTCGGGACCCAATTTAGCCTTGATTTTGGCCTAATTTGACAATTCTTGTTGCACAGGAAATTGTAGGTCTCTTCCTTATCTTTCTAGGGACAGCAAGATCACCAAAATCCGATATCTGTAGCACTTGTTATGCTCTGCGCAAGGCAACAAGGTCAGGATGAGTGAAAAATCCGAAAATTACCAATGTTTAGCAATTAAGCCCAATTAAGCCCAATAATGTAATAGCAAAAACAATGATTGTAAAAGTTGTCTAATTTTCGTCTCTCTCTGGCTTGTGCGGCTATAAACTGCTATTTATGCTTATTAATCCTGACCTAACCCTAGACCAAATTAAGGGCCTCTAAATAAGCTTTCCAGCAAGGTTTCATATGCCTTAATTGGGCTTAAGATGAGTAAGTTAGGCCAATTTAAGTGAAGGAACATCATGGACCGCGCACTGATCCACGCAGAGAACTCGGGAACCAATTTAGCCTTGATTTTGGCCTAATTTGACAATTCTTGTGAAACCTGAAATTGAAACCTCTTCCTTATCCTATTTATGCTTATTAATCCTGACCTAATCCTAGACCAAATTAAGGGTCTCTGAATAAGCTTTCCAACAAGGTATCATATGCCTTAATTGGGCTTAAGATGTGTAAGTTATGCCAATTTAAGTGAAGGAACAACATGGACTGCGCACTGATCCGCGCCAGAGAACTCGGGACCCAATTTAGCCTTGATTTTGGCCTAATTTGACAATTCTTGTGAAACCTGAAATTGTAGGTCTCATCCTTATCTTTCAAGGGACAGCAAGATCACCAAAATCCGATATCTGTAGCTCTAGTTATGCTCTGCGCAAGGCAACAAGGTCAGGATGAGTGAAAAATCCGAAAATTAACAAAGTTAAGTAATTAAGCCCAATAATGTAAAAGCAAAAAAAAATGATTGTAAAAGTTGTCTAATTTTCATCTCTATCTGGCTTGTGCGGTTGTAAACTGCTATTTATGCTTATTAATCCTGACCTAACCCTACACCAAATTAAGGGCCCCTGAATAAGCTTTCCAACAAGGTATCATATGCATTAATTGGGCTTAAGATGAGTAAGTTAGGCCCATTTAAGTGAAGGAACATCATGGAGTATGCACTGATCCGCGCCAGAGAACTCGGGACCCAATTTAGCCTTGATTTTGGCCTAATTTGGCAATTCTTGTGAAACCTGAAATTGTTGGTCTCTTCCTTATCCTATTTATGCTTATTAATCCTGACCTAATCCTAGACCAAATTAAGGGCCTCTGAATAAGCTTTCCAACAAGGTATCATATGCCTTAATTGGGCTTAAGATGAATAAGTTAGGCCGATTTAAGTGAAGGAACATCATGGACTGCGCCCTGATCCGCGCCAGAGAACTCGGGACCCAATTTAGCCTAGATTTTGGCCTAATTTAACAATTTTTGTCCTGAAATTGTAGGTCACTTCCTTATCTTTCTAGGGACAGCAAGATCACCAAAATCCGATATTTGTAGCTCCAGTTATACTTTGTGCAAGGCAACAAGGTCGGATGTGTGAAAAATCCAAAAATTAACAATGTTTAGTATTTAACCCCAATAATGTAAAAGCAAAAATAATGATTATAAAATTTGTCTAATTTTCGTCTCTCTCTGGCTTGTGCGGTTGTAAACTGCTATTTATGCTTATTAATCATGACCTAACCCTAGACCAAATTAAGGGTCTCTGAATAAGCTTTCCAGCAAGGTTTCATATGCCTTAATTGGGCTTAAGATGAGTAAGTTAGGCCCATTTAAGTGAAGGAACATCATGGACCGCGCGCTTGACCATCCACGAGAGAACTCGGGAACCAATTTAGCCTTGATTTTGGCCTAATTTGACAATTCTTGTGAAACCTGAAATTGAAACCTCTTCCTTATCCTATTTATGCTTATTAATCCTGACCTAATCCTAGACCAAATTAAGGGTCTCTGAATAAGCTTTCCAACAAGGTATCATATGCCTTAATTGGGCTTAAGATGTGTAAGTTAGGCCAATTTAAGTGAAGGAACAACATGGACTGCGCACTGATCCGCGCCAGAGAACTCGGGACCCAATTTAGCCTTGATTTTGGCCTAATTTGACAATTCTTGTGAAACCTGAAATTGTAGGTCTCTTCCTTATCTTTCAAGGGACAGCACGATCACCAAAATCCGATATCTGTAGCACTAGTTATGCTCTGCGCAGGGCAACAAGGTCAGGATGAGTGAAAAATCCGAAAATTACCAATGTTTAGCAATTAAGCCCAATTAAACCCAATAATGTAAAAGCAAAAACAATGATTGTAAAAGCTGTCTAATTTTCGTCTCTTTCTGACTTGTGCGGTTGTAAACTGCTATTTATGCTTATTAATCCAGACCTAACCCTAGACCAAATTAAGGGCCCCTAAATAAGCTTTCCAACAAGGTATCATATGCATAAATTGGGATTAAGATGAGTAAGTTAGGCCCATTTAAGTGAAGGAAAATCATGGGTGTGTACTGATCCGCGCTGAGAGAACTCGGGACCCAATTTAGCATTGGTTTTGGCCAAATTTGACAATTCTTGTGAAACCTGAAATTGTAGGTCTCTTCCTTATCTTTCTAGGGACAGCAAATCACCAAAATCCGATATCTGTAGCTCTAATTATGCTCTGTGCAAGGCAACAAGGTCAGGATGAGTGAAAAATCGGAATATTAGCAATGTCTAGCAGTTAAGCCCAATAATGTAAAACAAAAACTAATGATTGTAAAAGTTGTATAATTTATCGTCTCTCTCGGCTTGTGCGGTTGTAAACTGCTATTTATGCTTATTAATCCTAACCTAACCCTGGACCAAATTAAGGGCCTCTAAATAAGCTTCCAAACAAGGTATCATATGCCTTAATTGGGCTTAAGATGAGTAAGTTAGGCCCATTTAAGTGAATGAACATAATGGACAGCGCACTGATCCGCGCCAGAGAACTCGGGACCCAATTTAGCCTTGATTTTGGCCTAATTTGACAATTCTGATGAAACCTGAAATTATAGGTCTCTTCCTTATCTTTCTAGGGACAGCAAGATCACCAAAATCCGATATTTGTAGCTCTAGTTATGTTCTATGCAAGGCAACATGGTCAGGATGAGTGAAAAATCGGAAAATTAACAATGTTTAGCAGTTAAGCCCAATAATGTAAAAGCAAAAACAATGATTGTAAAAGTTGTATAATTTCCGTCTCACTCTGGCTTGTGCGGCTGTAAACATCTTATTCTGCTTATTAATCCTGACCTAACCCTAGACCAAATTCAGGGCCTCTGAATAAGCATTCCAACAAGGTATCATATGCCTTAATTGGGCTTAAGATGAGTAAGTTAAGCCCATTTAAGTGAAGGAACATTAAGGACTGCGCAATGATCCGCGTCGAGAACTTCGGGACACAATTTATTCTTGATTTTGGCCTAATTTGACAATTCTTGTGAAACCTGAAATTGTAGTTCTCTTCCTTATCTTTCTAGGGACAGTAAGTTCACCAAAATCATAAATCTGTAGCTCTAGTTATGTTCTGCACAAGGAAACAAGGTCAGGATGAGTGAAAAATCCGAAAATTACCAATATTTAGCAATTAGGCCCAATTAAGCCCAATAATGTAATAGCAAAAACAATGATTGTAAAAGTTGTCTAATTTCCGTCTCTCTCTGGCTTGTGCGGCTGTAAACTGCTATTTATGCTTATTAATCTTGACCTAACCCTAGACCAAAACAAGGTCCTCTGAATAAGCTTTCCAACAAGGTATGATATGCCTTAATTGGGCTTAAGATGAGTAAGTTAGGACCATTAAAGTGAAGTAACATCATGGACTTTGTACTGATCCGTGCCAGAGAACTCAGGACCCAATTTAGTCTTGATTTTGGCCTAATTTGACAATTCTTGTGGCACCTGAAATTGTAGATCTCTTCCTTATCTTTCTAGGGACTGCAAGATCACCAAAATCCGATATCTGTAGCTCTAGCTATGCTCTGTGCAAGGCCACAAGGTCAGGATGAGTGGAAAATACGAAAATTAACAATGTTAAGCAATTAAGCCCAATTAAGCCCAATAATGTAAAAGCAAAAACAATGATTGTAAAAGTTGTCTAATTTTTGTCTCTCTCTGGCTTGTGCGATTGTAAACTGCTATTTATGCTTATTAATCCTGACCTTACCCTAAACCAAATTAAGGGCCCCTGAATAAGCTTTCCTACAAGGTATCATATGAATTAATTGGGCTTAAGATGAGTAAGTTAGGCCTATTTAAGTGAAGGAACGTCATGGACTACGCACTGATCCGCGCCAGAGAACTCGGCACCCAATTTATCCTTGATTTTGGCCTAGTTTGGCAATTCTTTTGAAACCTGAAATTGTAGGTCTCATCCTTATCTTTCAAGGCACAGCAAGATCACCAAAATCCGATATCTGTAGCTCCAGTTATGCTCTGCGCAAGGAAACAAGGTCAGGATGAGTGGAAAATACGAAAATTAACAATGTTAAACAATTAAGCCCAATAAAGTAAAATAAAAAACAATGATTGTAAAAGTTGTCTAATTTTCGTCTCTCTCTGGCTTGTGCGGTTGTAAACTGCTATTTGTGCTTATTAATCCTGACCTAACCCTAGACCAAATTAAGGGCCCCTGAATAACCTTTCCTACAAGGTATCATATGCATTAATTGGGCTTAAGATGAGTAAGTTAAGCCTATTTAAGTGAAGGAACATCATGGACTACGCCCTGATCCGCGCCAGAGAACTCGGGACCCAATTTATCCTTGATTTTGGCCTAGTTTGGCAATTCTTTTGAAACCTGAAATTGTAGGTCTCTTCCTTATCCTATTTATGCTTAGTAATCCTGACCTAACCCTTGACCAAATGAAGGGCCTCTGAATAAGCTTCCAAACAAGGTATCATATGCCTTAATTGGGCTTAAGATGAGTAAGTTAGGCCCATTTAAGTGAAGGAACGTCATGGAGTGCGCACTGATCCGTGCCAGTGAACTCGGGACCCAATATAGCCTTGATTTTGGCCTAATTTGACAATTCTTGTGAAACATCAAATTGTAGGTATCTTCCTTATCTTTCTTGGGACAGGAAGATCACCAAAATCCGATATCTGTAGCTCTAGTTATGCTCTGCGCAAGGCAACAAGGTCAGGATGAGTGAAAAATCCGAAAATTAACAATGTCTAGCAATTAAGCCCAATTTAGCCTAATAATGTAAAAGTAAAAAAACGATTGTAAAAGTTGTCTAATTTCCGTCTCTCTCCGGGTTGTGTGTCTGTAAAGTGCTATTTGTGCTTATTAATCATGACCTAACCCTAGACCTAATTAAGGTCCCCTGAATAAGCTTTCCAACAAGGTATCATATGCCTTAAGTGGGCTTAAGATGTGTAAGTTAGGCCTATTTAAGTGAAGGAACATCATGGACTACGCACTGATCCGCGCCAGAGAACTCGGGACTCAATTTAGCCTTGATTTTGGCCTAATTTGACAATTCTTATGAAACCTGAAATTGTATGTCTCTTCTTTATCCTATTTATGCTTATTAATCTTGACCTAACCCTAGACTAAATGAAGGGCCTCTGAATAAGTTTTCCAACAAGGTATCATATGCTTTAATTGGGCTTAAGATGAGTAAGTTAGTACCATTTAAGTGAAGGAACATCATGGGGCTGCGACCGATCCGCGCCAGAGAACTTGGGACCCAATTTAGCCTTGATTTTGGCCTAATTTGACAATTCTTGTGAAATCAGAAATTGTGTGTCTCTTCTTTATCCTATTTATGCTTATTAATCTTGACCTAACCCTAGACCAAATTAAGGGCCTCTGAATAAGCTTTCCAACAAGGTATCATATGCCTTAATTGGGCTTAATATGAGTAAGTTAGTCCCATTTAAGTGAAGGAACATCATGGACTGCGCACTGATCCGCGCCAGAGAACTTGCGACCTAATTTAGCATTGGTTTTGGCATAATTTGACAATTCTTGTGAAACCTAAAATTGTAGGTCTTTTCCTTATCTTTCCAGGGACAGAAGATCACCAAAATCCGATATCTGTAGCTCTATTTATGCTCTGCGCAAGACAACAAGGTCAGGATGAGTGAAAAATCAGAAAATAACAATGGTTAGCAGTTAAGCCCAAAGCAAAAACAATGATTGTAAAAGTTGTATAATTTCCGTCTATCTCTGGCATGTGCGGCTGTAAACTGCTATTTATGCTTATTAATCCTAACCTAACCCTGGACCAAATTAAGGGCCTCTGAATAAGCTTCCAAACAAGGTATCATATGCCTTAATTGGGCTTAAGATGAGTAAGTTAGGCCCATTTAAGTGAAGGATCATCATGGATCGCGCACCGATCCGCCGAGAGAACTCGGGACCTAATTTAGCCTTGATTTTGGCCTAATTAGACAATTCTTGTTAAACATGAAATTGTAGGTGTCTTCCTTATCTTTCTAGGGACAGCAAGATCACCAAAATCCGATATCTGTAGCACTTGTTATGCTCTGCGCAAGGCAACAAGGTCGGGATGAGTAAAAATCCGTAAATTACCAATGTTTAGCAATTAAGCCCAATTAAGCCCAATAATGTAATAGCAAAAACAATGATTGTAAAAGTTGTCTAATTTCCGTCTCTCTACGGCTTGTGCGGCTATAAACTGCTATTTATGCTTATTAATCCTGACCTAACCCCTAGACCAAATTAAGGGCCTCTAAATAAGCTTTCCAACAAGGTTTCATATGCCTTAATTGGGCTTAAGATGAGTAAGTTAGGCCCATTTAAGTGAAGGAACATCATGGATCGCAGACCGATCCGCCCTAGAGAACTCGGGACCCAATTTAGCCTTGATTTTGGCCTAATTTGACAATTCTTGTGAAACCTGAAATTGTATGTCTCTTCCTTATTTTTCTTGGGACAGCAAGATCACCAAAATCCGATATCCGTAGCTCTAGTTATACTCTGCCAAGGCAAAAGGTCGGGATGAGTGAAAAATCTGAAAATTGCCAATGTTTAGCAATTAGGCCAAATTAAGCCCAATAATGTAATAGCAAAAACAATGATTGTAAAAGTTGTCTAATTTCCGTCTCTCTCTGGCTTGTGCGGCTGTAAACTGCTATTTATGCTTATTAATCCTGATCTAACCCTAGACCAAATTAAGGGCCTTTGAATAAGCTATCCAACAAGGCATGATATGCCTTAATTGGGCTTAAGATGAGTAAGTTAGGACCATTAAAAGGAAGGAACATCATGGATTGCGCATCGATCCACGCAAAGAACTGGGACCCAATTTATCCTTGATTTTGGCCTAATTTGACAATTCTTTTGAAACCCGAAATTGTGGGTCTCTTCCTTATCCTATTTATGCTTATTAATCCTGACCTAATCCTAGACCAAATTAAGGGTCTCTGAATAAGCTTTCCAACAAGGTATCATATGCCTTAATTGGGCTTAAGATGTGTAAGTTAGGCCAATTTAAGTGAAGGAACATCATGGACTGCGCACTTATCCGCGCCAGAGAACTCGGGACCCAATTTAGCCTTGATTTTGGCCTAATTTGACAATTCTAGTGAAACCTGAAATTGTACGTCTCTTCCTTATCTTTCTAGGGACAGCAACATCACCAAAATCCGATATATGTAGCTCTAGTTATGCTCTGCACAAGGAAACAAGGTCAGGATGAGTGAAAATTCCGAAAATTAACAAAGTTAAGTAATTAAGCCCAATAATGTAAAAGCAAAAACAATGATTATCAAAGTTGTCTAATTTTCGTCTCTCTCTGGTTTGTGCGGTTGTAAACTGCTATTTATGCTTATTAATCCTGACCTAACCCTACACCAAATTAAGGGCCCCTGAATAAGCTTTCCAACAAGCTATCATATGCATTAATTGGGCTTAAGATGAGTAAGTTAGGCCCATTTAAGTGAAGGAATATCATGGACTACGACCGATCCGCGCCGGAGAACTTGGGACCCAATTTAGCCTTGATTTTGGCCTAATTTGGAAATTCTTGTGAAACCTGAAATTGTTGGTCTCTTCCTTATCATGTTTATGCTTATTATTCCTGACCTAATCCTAGACCAAATTAAGGGCCCTCTGAATATGCTTTCCAACAAGGTATCATATGCCTTAATTGGGCTTAAGATGAATAAGTTAGCCGATTTAAGTGAAGGAACATCATGGATGCCGCCCGATCCCGCCAAAGAACTCGGGACCCAATTTAGCCTAGATTTTGTCCTAATTTAACAATTTTTGTCCTGAAATTGTAGGTCTCTTCCTTATCTTTCTTGGGACAGCAAGATCACCAAAATCCGATATCTCGTAGCTCCGGTTATACTCTGTGCAAGGCAACAAGGTCGGATGTGTGAAAAATCAAAAATTAACAATGTTTAGCAATTAAGTCCAATAATGTAAAAGCAAAAACAATGATTATAAAAGTTGTCTTATTTCCGTCTCTCTCTGGCTTTTGCGGCTGTAAACTTCTATTTATGTTTATTAATCATGACCTAACCCTAAGCCAAATTAGGGCCTCTGAATAAGCTTTCCAACAAGGTATCATATGCCTTAATTGGGCTTAAGATGAGTAACCTAGGCCCATTTAAGTGATGGAACATCATAGGCTAGCATGCCGATCCCGCCAAAGAACTCGGGACCCAATTATGCCTTGATTTTGGACTAAATTGACAATTCTTGTGAAACCTGAAATTGTAGGTATCTTCCTTATCTTTCTAGGGAAATCAAGATCACCAAAATCCGATATTTGTAGCACTAGTTATGCTCTGCAGGGCAACATGGTCGGGATGAGTGAAAAATCCGAAAATTACCATTGTTTAGAAATTAATCCCTATTAAACCCAATAATCTAAAAGCAAAAACAATGATTGTAAAAGTTGTCTAATTTCCGTCTCTTTCTGGCTTGTGCGGTTGAAAACTGCTATTTATGCCTATTAATCCAGACCTAACCCTAGACCAAATTAAGGGCCCCTGAATAAGCTTTCCAACAAGGTATCATATGCATTAATTGGGCTTAAGATGAGTAAGTTAGGCCCATTTAAGTGAAGGAACATCATGGGTCTGTGTCTTGATCCGCGCTTGAGAGAACTCGGGAACCAATTTAGCATTGGTTTTGGCCTAATTTGACAATTCTTGTGAAACCTGAAATTGTAGGTCTCTTCCTTATCTTTCTAGGGACAGCAAATCACCAAAATCCGATATTTGTAGCTCTAGTTATGCTCTGTGCAAGGCAACAAGGTCAGGATGAGTGAAAAATCGGAAAATTAACAATGTTTAGCGATTAAGCCCAATAATTTAAAAGCAAAAACAATGACTGTAAAAGTTGTATAATTTCCGTCTCTCTCTGGCTTGTGCGGCTGTAAACTGCTATTTATGCTTATTAATCCTAATCTAACCCTGGACCAAATTAAGGGCCTCTGAATAAGCTTCCAAACAAGGTATCATATGCCTTAATTGGGCTTAAGATGAGTAAGTTAGGCCCATTTAAGTGAAGGAACATCATGGATGCATGCGATCCGCGCCGAGAGAACTCGGGACCTAATTTAGCCTTGATTTTGGGCTAATGAGACAATTCTTGTTAAACATGAAATTGTAGGTGTCTTCCTTATCTTTCTAGGGACAGCAAGATCACCAAAATCCGATATCTGTAGTACTAGTTATGCTCTGCGCAAGGCAACAAGGTCAGGATGAGTGAAAAATCCGAAAATTACCAATGTTTAGCAATTAAACCCAATTAAACCCAATAATGTAAAAGCAAAAACAATGATTGTAAAAAGTTGTATAATTTCCGTCTCTCTCTCGGCTTGTGCGACTGTAAATTGCTATTTATGCTTATTAATCTGACATAACCTTAGACCAAATTAAGGGTCTCTGAATAAGCTTCCAAACAAGGTATCATATGCCTTAATTTGGGTTTAAGATGAGTAAGTTTGGCCCATTTAAGTGAAGGAACATCATGGACTGCGCACTGATCCACGCAAGAGAACTCGAGACCCAATTTAGCCTTGATTTTGGACTAATTTGACAATTCTTATGAAACCAGAAATTGTAGGTCTCTTCCTTATCTTTCTAGGGACAGCAAGATCACCAAAATCCGATATCTGTTGCTCCAGTTATACTCTGCATGAAGGCAACAAGGTCGGGATGAGTGAAAAATCCGAAAATTAACAATGTTTAGAAATTAAGCCCAATTAAGCCTAATAATGTGAAAGTAAAAACAATGATTGTAAGAGTTGTCTAATTTCCGTCTCTATCTGGATAGTGCGGCTGTAAACAGCTATTTATGCTTATTAATCTTGACCTAACATTAGACCAAATTAAGGGCCTCTGAATAAGCTTCCAAACAAGGTTTCATATGCCTTAATTGGGCTTAAGATGAGTATGTTAGGCCCATTTAAGTGAAGGAACATAATGGACTGCGCACTAATCCGCTCCCGAGAACTCGGGACCCAATTTAGCCTTGATTTTGGCCTAATTTGACAATTCTTATGAAACCTGAAATTGTAGGTCTCTTCCTTATCTTTCTAGGGACAGCAAGATCACCAAAATCCGATATCCGTAGCTCTAGTTATACTCGGCGCAAGGCAACAAGGTCGGGATGAGTGAAAAATCCGAAAATTAACAATGTTTAGCAATTAAGCCCGATAATGTAAAAGCAAAAACAATGATTGTAAAAAGTTGTATAATTTCCGTCTCTCTCCGGCTTGTGCGGCTGTAAACTGCTATTTATGCTTATTAATCATGACCTAACCCTAGACCGAATTAAGGGTCTCGAATAAGCTTTCTAACAAGGTATCATATGCCTTAATTGGGCTTAAGATCAGTAAGTTAGGCCCATTTAAGTGAAGGAACATCATGGACTACGCACTAATCCGCACCCGGAGAACTCGGGACCCAATTTAGCCATGATTTTGGACTAATTTGACAATTCTTGTGAAACCTAAAATTGTAGGTCTCTTCATTATCTTTCTAGGGACAGCAAGATCACAAAATCCGATATTTGTAGCACTAGTTATGCTCTGCGCAGAGGCAACATGGTCAGGGATGAGTGAAAAATCCGAAAATTACCATTGTTTAGAAATTAAGCCCTATTAAACCCAATAATCTAAAAGCAAAAACAATGATTGTAAAAGTTGTCTAATTTCAGTCTCTTTCGGCTTGTGCGGTTGAAAACTGCTATTTATGCTTATTAATCCAGACCTAACCCTAGACCAAATTAAGGGCCCCTGAATAAGCTTTCCAACAAGGTATCATATGCATTAATTGGGCTTAAGATGAGTAAGTTAGGCCCATTTAAGTGAAGGAACATCATGGATCGTGTGTCTTGATCGCGCGCGAAGAACTTCGGGACCCGATTTAGCATTGGTTTTGGCCTAATTTGACAATTCTTGTGAAACCTGAAATTGTAGGTCTCTTCCTTATCTTTCTAGGGACAGCATGATCACCAAAATCCGATATTCGTAGCTCTAGTTATGCTCTGTGCAAGGCAACAAGGTCAGGATGAGTGAAAAATCGGAAAATTAACAATGTTTAGCAGTTAAGCCCAATAATGTAAAAGCAAAAACAATGATTGTAAAAGTTGTATAATTTCCGTCTATCTCTGGCTTGTGCGGCTGTAAACTGCTATTTATGCTTATTAATCCTAACCTAACCACTGGACCAAATTAAGGGCCTCTCGAATAAGCTTCCTAACAAGGTATCATATGCCTTAATTGGGCTTAAGATGAGTAAGTTAGGCCCATTTAAGTGAAGGAACATCATGGAGCTGGCATGATCCGCGCCGGAGAGAACTCGGGACCTAATTTAGCCTTGATTTTGGCCTAATTAGACAATTCTTGTTAAATATGAAATTGTAGGTGTCTTCCTTATCTTTCTAGGGACAGCAAGATCACCAAAATCCGATATCTGTAGTACTAGTTATGCTCTGCGCAAGGCAACAAGGTCAGGATGAGTGAAAAATCCGAAAATTACCAATGTTTAGCAATTAAGCCCAATTAAACCCAATAATGTAAAAGCAAAAACAATGATTGTAAAAGTTGTATAATTTTCGTCTCTCTCTGGCTTGTGCGACTGTAAACTGCTATTGATGGTTATTAATCCTGACATAACCTTAGACCAAATTAAGAGTCTCTGAATAAGCATCCAAACAAGGTATCATATGCCTTAATTGGGTTTAAGATGAGTAAGTTAGGCCCATTTAAGTGAAGGAACATCATGGGCGCGGATCCACGGAGAGAACTCGAGACCCAATTTAGCCTTGATTTTGGCCTAATTTGACAATTCTTATGAAACCGAAATTGTAGGTCTCCTCCTCTTCCTTTTATGGAAAGATAACTACACAAAAATATGGTATGTTTTTTTTTTTTCTTTTCGCGGGAAAGGAGGGGGGGGTGAGGGGAGATAAATAAAATAATCAATAATTATGAAGTCAAGTTCACTAATCCTATAAAATAAAAAGTAAAAACAATGATTGTAAAAGTTGTCTAATTTCCGTCTCTCTCTGGATAGTGCGGCTGTAAACTGCTATTTATGCTTATTAATCTTGACCTAACATTAGACCAAATTAAGGGCCTCTGAATAAGCTCCAAACAAGGTATCATATGCCTTAATTGGGCTAAAGATGAGTATGTTAGGCCCATTTAAGTGAAGGAACATAATGGACTGCAGCCGATCCGCGCCGAGAACTCGGGACCCAATTTAACCTTGATTTTCGCCTAATTTGACAATTTTTATGAAACCTGAAATTGTAGGTCTCTTCCTTATCTTTCTAGGGACAGCAAGATCACCAAAATCCGATATTTGTAGCTCTAGTTATACTCAGGCAAGGCAACAAGGTCGGGATAAGTGAAAAATCCGAAAATTAACAATGTTTAGCAATTAAGCCCGATAATGTAAAAGCAAAAACAATGATTGTAAAAGTTGTATAATTTCCGTCTCTCTCTGGCTTGTGCGGCTGTAAATTGCTATTTATGCTTATTAATCATGACCTAACCCCAGACCAAATTAAGGGTCTCTGAATAAGCTTTCCAACAAGGTATCATATGCTTTAATTGGGCTTAAGATGAATAACCTAGGCCCATTTAAGTGATGGAACATCATGGATCGCACGATCCGTGCGAGAACTCGGGACCCAATTTTGCCTTGATTTTGGACTAATTTGACAATTCTTGTGACACCTGAAATTGTAGGTCTCTTCCTTCTCTTTCTAAGGACAGCAAGATCACCAAAATCCGATATTTGTAGCACTAGTTATGCTCTGCGCAGGCAACATGCCCGGGATGAGTTAAAACTCCTAAAATTACCAATGTTTAGAAATTAAGACCTATTAAACACAAAAATGTAAAAGCAAAAACTATGATTGTAAAAGTTGTCTAATTTCCGTCTCTCTCTGTCTTGTGTGGTTGTAAACTTCTATTTATGCTTATTAATCCGGACCAAACCCTAGACCAAATTAAGGGTCACTGGATAAGCTTTCCAACAAGGTATCATATGCCCTAATTGGGCTTCAGATGAGTAAGTTAGGCCCATTTTAGTGAAGGACCATCATGGACTGCGCACTGATCCGCGCCAGAGAACTCGGGACCCAATTTAGCCTTGATTTTGTCCTTATTTGACAATTCATGTGACACCTGAAATTGTAGGCCTCTTCCTTATCTTTCAAGGGACAGCAAGATCACCAAAATCCGATATCCGTAGCTCTAGTTATGCTCATGCAAGGCAACAAGGTCGGGATGAGTGTAAAATCGGAAAATTAACAATGTTTAGCGATTAAGCCCAATAATTTAAAAGCAAAAACAATAATTGTAAAAGTTATATAATTTCCGTCTCTCTCCGGCTTGTGCGGTTGTAAACTGCTATTTATGCTTATTAATCCTAACCTAACCCTGGACCAAATTAAGGGCCTCTAAATAAGCTTCCAAACAAGGTATCATATGCCATAATTGGGCTTAAGATGAGTAAGTTAGGCCCATTTAAGTGAAGGAACATCATGGATGCACTCGATCCGCGCCATGGAGAACTCGGGACCCAATTTAGCCTTGATTTTGGCCTAATTAGACAATTCTTGTTAAACATGAAATTGTAGGTCTCTTCCTTATCTTTCTAGGGACAGCAAGATCACCAAAATCCGATATTTGTAGCTCTAGTTATGCTCTGCAAGGCAACAAGGTCGGGATAAGTGAAAAATCCGAAAATTAACAATGTTTAGCAATTAAGCCCGATAATGTAAAAGCAAAAACAATGATTGTAAAAAGTTGTATAATTTCCGTCTCTCTCAAGCTTGTGCGGCTGTAAATTGCTATTTATGCTTATTAATCATGACCTAACCCTGGACCAAATTAAGGGTCTCTGAATAAGCTTTCCAACAAGGTATCATATGCCTTAATTGGGCTTAAGATGAATAACCTAGGCCCATTTAAGTGATGGAACATCATAGAGCCTGCCGATCCACGCTCGAGAACTCGGGACCTAATTTTGCCTTGATTTTGGACTAATTTGACAATTCTTGTGAAACCTGAAATTGTAGGTCTCTTCCTTATCTTTCTAGGGACAGCAAGATCACCAAAATCCGATATTTGTAGCACTAGTTATGCTCTGCGCAGGGCAACATGGTCAGGATGAGTGAAAAATCCGAAAATTACCATTGTTTAGAAATTAAGCCCTATTAAACCCAATAATCTAAAAGCAAATACAATGATTGTACAAGTTGTAGAATTTCCGTCTCTATCTGGCTTGTGCGGTTGTAAGCTGCTATTTATGCTTATTAATCCAGACCTAACCCTAGACCAAATTAAGGGCCCTCTGAATAAGCTTTCCAACAAGGTATCATATGAACTAATTTGGCTTAATATGAGTAAATAAGGCCCATTTAAGTGAAGTAACATCATGGACTGTGTAATGATCAGCTCAAGAGAACTCTTGACACAATTTAGCATTGGTTTTGGCCTAATTTGAAAATTCTTTTGAAAACTGAAATTGTAGGTCTCTTCCTTATCTTTCTAGGGACATCAAATCACCAAAATCAGATATCTGTAGCTCTAGTTATGCTATGTGCAAGTAAACAAGGTCAGGATGATTGTAATATCTGAAAATTAAAAATGTTTAGCAGTTAAGCCCAATAATTTAAAAGCAAAAACAATGATTGTAAAAGTTATATAATTTCGTCTCTCTGGCTTGTGCGGTTGTAAACTGCTATTTATGCTTATTAATCCTAACCTAACCCTGGACCAAATTAAGGGCCTCTAAATAAGCTTCCAAACAAGGTATCATATGCCATAATTGGGCTTAAGATGAGTAAGTTAGGCCCATTTAAGTGAAGGAACATCATGGACTGCCTTGATCCAGCGCCAGAGGAACTCGGGACCCAATTTAGCCTTGATTTTGGCCTAATTAGACAATTCTTGTTAAACATGAAATTGTAGGTCTCTTCCTTATCTTTCTAGGGACAGACAAGATCACCAAAATCCGATATCTATAGCACTAGTTATCCTCTGCGCAAGGCAACAAGGTAAGGATGAGTGAAAAATCCGAAAATTACCAATGTTTAGCAATTAAGCCCAATTAAGCCCAATAATGTAAAAGCAAAAAATAATGATTGTAAAAGTTGTATAATTTAGGTCTCTCTCTGGCTGTGCGAATGTAAACTGCTATTTATGCTTATTAATCCCGACCCTAACCTTAGACCTAATTAAGGGCCTCTAAATAAGCTTTCAAACAAGGTATCATATGCCTTAATTGGGCTTAAGATGAGTAAGTTAGGCCCATTTAAGTGAAGGAACATCATGGTGTGCCTTGATCGGCGCGGAGAACTCGGGACCCAATTTAGCCTTGATTTTGGCCTAATTTGACAATTCTTAAGACACCTGAAATTGTAGGTCTCTTCCTTATCTTTCTAGGGACAGCAAGATCGCCAAAATCCGATATCGTAGCTCTAGTTATGTTCTATGCAAGGCAACGAGATCGGGATGAGTGAAAAATCGGAAAATTAACAATGTTTAGCGGTTAAGCCCAATAATGTAAAAGCAAAAACAATGATTGTAAAAGTTGTATAATTTCCGTCTCTCTCTGGCATGTGCGGCTGTAACCTGCTATTTATGCTTATTAATCCTAACCTAACCCTGGACCAAATTAAGGGCCTCTGAATAAGCTTCCAAACAAGGTATCATATGCCTTAATTGGGCTTAAGATGAGTAAGTTAGGCCCATTTAAGTGAAGGAACATCATGGGATCTGCGATCCTGCAAGAACTCGGGACCTAATTTAGCCTTGATTTTAGCCTAATTAGACAATTCTTGTTAAACATGAAATTGTAGGTGTCTTCCTTATCTTTCTAGGGACAGCAAGATCACCAAAATCCAATATACGTAGATTCTAGTTATGCTCTGCGCAAGGCAACAAGGTCAAGATGAGTGAAAAATCCGAAAATTACCAATGTTTAGCAATTAAACCCGATAATGTAAAAGCAAAAACAATGATTGTAAAAGTTGTATAATTTCGTCTCTCTCGGCGTGCGGTAAACGCTATTTATGCTTATTAATCCCGACATAACCTTAGAGCCAAATTAAGGGTCTCCGAATAAGCATCCAAACAAGGTATCATATGCCTTAATTGGGTTTAAGATGAGTAAGTTTGGCCCACTTAAGTGAAGGAACATCATGGATGCGCACTTGATCGCGCGAGAACTCGAGACCCAATTTAGCCTTGATTTTGGCCTAATTTGACAATTCTTATGAAACGAAATTGTAGGTCTCTTCTTATCTTTCTAGGGACAGCAAGATCACCAAAATCCGATATCTGTTGCTCTAGTTATACTGCCAAGGCAACAAGGTCGGGATGAGTGAAAAATCCGAAAATTAACAATGTTTAGAAATTAAGCCCAATTAAGCCTAATAATGTAAAAGTAAAAACAATGATTTAAAAGTTGTCTAATTTCCGTCTCTATCTGGATAGTGCGGCTGTAAAGCGCTATTTATGCTAATTAATCTTGACCTAACATTAGACCAAATTAAGGGCCTCCGAATAAGCTCCAAACAAGGTATCATATGCCTTAATTGGGCTTAAGATGAGTATGTTAGGCCCATTTAAGTGAAGGAGACATAATGGGTGCATGGTGGCTCCAGCGCAGGAGAACTTCGGGACCCATTGTAGCCTTGATTTTGGCCTAATTTGACAATTCTTAAGAAACCTGAAAGGTAGGTCTCTTCCTTATCTTTCTAGGGACAG
>JAUPTC010000010.1:9816788-9870351 GCA_030762895.1 Sophora flavescens | reverse complement strand
CGAGCTCATCTCACGGTAACCACGCGGGGGTGCCTTCGCCACCACCGTGAAGTACACTCTTAACCACCTTTCTGTCTTTCCCGCTCATTCTTTGCACTAACTTGACATCTCTCTTTTACTCGTGCACTAACTCTCCTTGTCCCCTGCTCTCGGTAACCCATCGACGTTGGCTACCACTCGAGCTCCCCTCCCCACCACCACTGAGCACCTATTTTTGGTGAGTCTTTAGGGGCGCATTTTTAATTTTGGTTTTTTGAGTGTATGTTGAAACTGTAGTCTCAGTAGTTGAAACTTGAAAGCGTGAGTTTGAGTTGTTTGGAATGTCCGTATTTTTGGTTTTGAGTGTATGTTGCTCTTTGGTTGAGTCACGCCCACGGCGTGATGCTCATCACGGCAGGGCGTGTAGCGATTACCCTGTGAGTCTATCTCGATTGACGTTACGGGTCATGATGGACATCTACGCAGGCGTGACCAGTTCTTGGCAATCTTCAAAAACTAGTTTTCAATCTCCGTATTGTCCTTATATTGGATGTATGTTTTGTATATCTACAGAACCTATCTAGTTATGGATCGTAGTTGGATGGTTTGTAAGTGCACTAGTCTTGAGTATTTGAAGGGGGTGGGAGAATTTTATAGAATTTGCTCAAAGGAATGTTCCTAATAGTAATGGAATGTTACATTTGTCCTTGTGTCAAGTGTTTGAATACGAGGAAATTTACGGTGAAGGATATACGTACTCATTTGATTTGTGAAGGGATTTGCTTGAGTTATACAAGATGGATATGGCATGGTGATGTGTTGTTGAGTAGTACGGCAAGTGTCTCCCAAAGTGAGGACGTTGGCGTAGATATGGAGGATGATCGAGTAGAGGACATGATCCTTGATATTGGACAAGAATCTTTTCATCGAGCTCATGTGTATGATAGGTTGTGAGGTGATGCGGATAAGCCTTTATATCCAGGGTGTACTACTCCATACGGTTGTGGCGGTGCTAAAATTGGTTTGTGATGGCGAGAAATGGTTGGACCGATAAAAGCTTCACGAATTGCTTGAAGTGTTGAAAGACTTGCTTGGGAGGATAACACATTGCCTGGCCCGTAACTATTAGGCGAGAAGGTATTGTGTCGATGGGGATGGAGTATAAGAAGATACGTGTATGCCCCAATGATTGCGTATTGTACACGGTGTTCATGAAGACAATCACGATTGCCCCAAATGTGGGTTATCCACGATACAAAGTTAAGGTTGGTGATGATGATGATGATGATCTTGATGATGTGAGAAAAAAGGGTCCTCTGAAGGTGTTGTAGTATCTTCCAATAATTCCAAGGTTCAAGCGATTGTTTGCCAATGCGAAGATCGCGAAGAATCTTAGATGGCATAATGATGAGAGGAAGCGTGATGGAAAGGTTCGTCATCCTGCTGATTCTATGCAATGGAAGAATATTGATACCATGTTTCAGGATTTTGCCGATGAGCCAAGAAACCTAAGGCTTGGACTTACTACGGATGGAATGAATCCTTATGGTAACATGAGTAGTATTCATAGTTCATGGCCTGTTCCGTTGATAATTTACAACCTTCCCCCTTGTTTGTGCATGAAGCGCAAATACATGATGTTGTCTATGATGATTTCGGGCCCAAAGCAACCGGAAATGACTTAGATGTTTATCTAAGTCCCTTGATTGAAGACTTGAAAACGCTGTAGGTGGAAGGTGTTGATGTAGTTGATGGGTATTCTCATGAGACTTTCAAGCTTCGTGCCATGTTATTTTTCACCATCAACGACTTTCCGGCATACGGTAACTTGTCAGAGTGCGGTGTCAAGGGCATAAAGCATGCCCTATATGTGAAGAAGGCACATGCTACACTCTGTTGCATCATGGAAAGAAGGCAGTTTACCTTGGGCATCGGAGATTTCTTAGGCGTGATCACCCATATCGTAAGATGAAAAAAGCTTTTAATGGATGCCAAAAGACGGAAGAAGCTCGTGGCCTTAATTGGAGAAGCGAGGTTTCTCGAGAGGGTAAAGGGCATCGATGTTATATTTGGCAAGTCCAAAAATAAAGGTAAAGGCTGCTGAGAAAAACATATGGAAGAAGAGGTCGATATTCTTTGATCTTCCATGCGGCCCCAAGCTTGATGTCGAACCTTTGCATTGATGTGATGCATGTGAAGAAAAATGTATGTGATAGTGTGATCGGGATGCTTCTCAACATTCAGGGCAAGACAAAGGATGGTGTCAATGCTCGTCTCGACCTCGTTGCTATGGGTATACGAGAGCGGTTAGCTCCAGTTGTTGAGGATGGTAAGAGGACTTATTTGCGCTTGACATGTCATACTTTGTCAAAAAAAGAGAGACAAAGTTTCTGCGGGTGTCTTCGAGGCATCAAAGTTCCACATGGTTACTCTTCAAATATGAAGAGGCTTGTCTCTAGTGATCTTAAATTGGTTGGCTTAAAGTCTCATGATTATCACATCTTGATGCAACAACTTCGCCCGTTGCTATTCGGTGGTATTGCTCCAAAAATGTGAGACATGCCATTACTCGGTTGTGCTCATTCTTCAATTCTATATGTAGCAAAGTCGTTGACCCCGTATGTTGGATGACTTGGAAGTTGAGGCTACTACAATCTTGTGCCAATTGGAGATGTATTTTCCTCCTTCCTTTTTCGACATAATGGTTCACTTAATTGTTCATTTGGTGAGGAGATTAGATTATGTGGGTCGGTTTTTCCCGAGATGGATGTACCCGGTTGAGTGCTACATGAAGATCTTGAAAAGTGCGTGAAGAATCCTCATCGTCCGGAAGCATCTATTGTTCAAAGGTATGTTGCAGAAGAAGCTATTGAGTTTTGTTCGGACTACCTTCATAACACGGATCCTATAGGGGTTCCTAAGCCTCGGCATGATGAGATCGGGATGTCAAGGTAAAGGGTACTCATGGCTTAAGAATTAATAGCAAGGGTCGAGAGGAAGTGCTTCAAGCACATTTGTATGTATTGAACAACATCGATTGTGTTCAGCCTTTCTTATTTGAACATAAAAAGAAAAGTAAAACAAAAAAACCCACGAATGAGCGAAGGTGGTTGTTGAACAAGCATAACAAGACTTTCTTACCATGGTTCAAGGAAGAAATGCTTAAGGATGGTAATCACCTTACGATGACGTAAGATGGCTAGCACGTGGGCCTAGCTTCAACGTCATATGTTGGAGCGGATACGACATAAATAACTTTTCCTTTTATACAACGGAACAAGATAACAAGAGTACCATGCAAAATAGTGGGGTTATGATCGTGGCCGAAGCAATGCACTTCTCTAGTGCAAAGGACACAAAACCCGTTAAAGCACCAACACCTTACTTTGGATATATTGAAGATATTTGGGTGCTCGATTACACTAAGCTTACGGTGCCGGTTTTTAAATGTAAGTGGGTTGATAGTAACGGTGGTGTACAAACCAGAGCTAATTGGGGTTCACATTGGTAGACCTCAACAAGTTAGGTCATATAAATGAGCCTTTCATAATGGCTTCCCAAGCAAAACAAGTGTTCTACATCACTGATCCTTCTAACAAAAGGTTGTCCGTGGTTCTCCAAGGAAAAAGCATGTATAATGGTAGTGATGAAAATCAAGATTCAAATGTTGATATTCGTGAGACTCTTTGTTTTTCAACATACATGCCTACTTTAATCGAGGAGACACGGTGGGACGAGGTACATGCCACTCGTGATGATCATCACGAAGGGATATTGATATAGGTAGTTTAAACTTAGTATACATTTATTTTTATTTATACTTCTGTATTTATTTTGAGTTATAACCTATGTTAATAAATATATATTGTTTACGAACAGGCATACATATGGATCAGTCGGATAGCCCACATGCACGGGAGGACACTTGTGGGGCCACTCAAGACCCGATCGCGCCTACGCCTGATTCTAGTGTAAGTTTACATGTTATATACTATCTTTAGTCCTTCTTTTTAATGTAAGTTTATAATGTTACAACCCTCTATTTTATTCTTTTTTTTGTCCATACGGACATCACAAGCTCATAGGAAACGGGGTAGAGGAGCCACGTCGTTGAAGAAACTAGAGAAGGAAAGGCAAAGCGGACAGAAGCTTGAGGTGTCCTTCGATGCTAATCTAAATGCCCAGGCCCCGTGCTAAAGAATTTAATAAGTGGGTGTTTCTACAAGCGAAGCATCACGTAAGCATCAACTACAACCATTGGAATGGCGTTCCGCTGAGCGTTAAGGATCAGATTTGGGAGGCTATCACGGTATTTTACCTTTACATTCGTTTGATTTACATTATTAGATAATTATCCGAGTTATAATCCATCTAGTTGTTATGTATTTAATGTGTAGGTAGCTTGGACTATGCCAAATGACGAGGATCATCATCATAAATGTATGAAAATGGCATCAAAGCGTTGGAATGGGTTCAAGCATGATCTTACCAGGTACTATGTATCACGGGAAGAAGCGGAGTTGATAAAATGTTCTCGGATTATCCCTGGATTGATCGGGGATACTTGGGATATGTTTGCTAAGAGTCGACGAGATGGAGAATTTCAGGTTGGTTGATTAAGTTAATTTTGTATGCTTCTTATAGATCATTTAACTGTATTTAATTATGTGTTTTTGTTTGAATAGGCTAAGGCAGATAAGGGTCGGCAGAATCAGGGTGGGTACCAGACTCGGATCAAGCATATGATGGTGGATAGGCTGAGGGCGAAGCAGGAAGAGCACTCTGCTAGGATTGAAATAGGAGAGGTGCCTGAGGGCACACCATTAAGTCCTCCGTCGAACATCGACCGCGAGGATGTCTGGTTAGCCGACCGCATGACAAAGACGGGATCTTTTAAAGTTGATGCCACTCGCGAAGTGGTAGATAATATTGTAAGTATATAATTAACTTCATTTCAATTGATATTTGTATAGATATTTTTAACACTTTTCAGTTGCACGTTTTTTCATTTTTTCATTGTAGATGGATCTTAAAGCACAATCCTCCCAGGGCTCATTCATCCCTTCTGGACGGTGAGGCGTCTTGATGGTTTGCTCAGGCAAGAAAGACCATCCTGGTTGGGTTATCGGTGTTCCTGGGAGCGTGACCATCAAAGGATATTATGGTAAGTCTGCTTCACGAAAGCGGGTGGTCGATGAAGCATCAATTTTGGATGACATTACTCAGCACCTCATGTCCAACCCTGCTATTACAACACATCTGATGCAAAGCTTAATATCCAACCCAGAATTCAAGCAGGCGCTTGCCAGAGAGCCTTCCTCCGTCGGTTCATCCCAGGACACCGCAGGGCATGCCAACCCTTAACATGTGAGCACAAAAGAGAGTTATAGTAGGGCACATGTGGAGGACGATGAGTTGGCAGCTAGGGAGCGGGAGTTGGAACTCCAACGCCATGAGCATGAGTTGGAAATGAAAAGGCGTGAGCTTGAGTTGGACTCCAAACGACGTGAGCTCGAAATGTTAACAAAGGTATGTATTCATTATTAATGTCCAAATTAGTCAAATAATTACTTGTGTTTTTTTTAATTATCAACAACTTTTCTATTTTATTTTTCCTAAATTGAAGGCCAAGTCGACGTCGACGTCGGTGTCGCTGTCACCTGTCACCTGTCACTCGTTTGTTCTCACTTGGTGAGGATTATGCGTTTGATATTTTTGAATGTCCATTGGAGCACGATGGATGGGTGGCACGCCCAGATCAACAGAGGATATTTTCCTTCTGTGATGACGATCTCGGGACCGCCTGTAGAAATAGCGTCTGGATGGCAGGCACGGTTTTGAGTCTCTGGTGCACGTAAGTTAATTTTAATTTTATAACTTATTTATTTTTTGGTATTTTTCCATTTAATAATTTATTTTAATTTCAATATATATATTATGTAATTAACATCCACACCTTTTCATATCTTAGGTATCTCCATCGTCTTCAGCTTGATAAGGGCGTTGCATTAGTTTACGGCTTCTTAGATCCGTCAGTCCTTCTGCCCCAATTCTTTGATGGCGATGGATTGAGTAAATACATAGGGAACTTGTTGGGATACAATCGGAAAGAATTATATCTGGCTCCCTACTGTATGAAAAATCATTGGCAGTTGTTCGTACTTCACCCGTCTAGTCATAAAGTCATATTCTTATGCTCTCTCCACCACTTGATCGCCACACGGTGGTGGATCTTTGTAAATAAGTAAGTAACTAATCATAAATTTAATGTAAGTTTTAATATCAGTTGTTTTTAGTTTATTACACACATGATATATGAATTTGTTAATTGACATGATTATTTGTTTATGATAAGCGTATGAAGGCGGGTAGCATAAGTTCCGCCAACGGAGAAGTAGGACTTCTAAGGCTAAAGTAAATCCTCAATGGACCATCCTCAAGGTTTGGTAGTTTATTTATCAAATAATTAATATTATAATTACTAATTTATATGTATATTCAACTGACAATGAAATTAATTTTGTTTGTAGTCTCGATTTCAAATTGACGGGTGGTTGTGCGGCTATTATGTGATGCTTCATATGCTGAACATAGTCTCCACATCTATTACGGATGGATGGAATAAGGTAATATTTAAACAACTTGTTAGATTATATATTATAGTTTTAAAGATGACTTGCGTTGATGTTATTGTTATTATTTGAACGTGTGTAGGCATTTAACGACCAATCACCTATTCAAGAAGATGAGTTAAGAGACTTGAGGATGTGCTTGGCTGAATTCTTCTTCAAGTATGCGGCTGAAAAAGGAATTGACAAGATACCTCCGCACTACTTAGATGAATAGTTTTTTTGTTAGACTTTAGAAACTAATTAATAACATGTATATATATATCCTTAGATTGGTAGTTTTGTTTTTAGACATTGGAGACTAAAATTTATATATATATATATATATATATATACTTGTAGCTAGTTATGTTTTTCCTATACATGGGTTTTGGTTTTAAGTCACCCCATTGTTCCATTTTTCCTTTGCAATTCTGTAATGTGTGTGATATTCTGTGTTACTGGGATATTTACTGAATGCAGGGATAGCTGAGGGGAGTGATATTTTAAAACTGAATTTAAAAAAAAAAATCTATTAACGTCAGTTGTATCAAACAACTGACGTTAATAGTATTTTATAAAATATACAGTACACTATTAACGTCAGTTGTAATAAACAACCGACGTTAAATATAAAACTATTAACGTCAGTTCTTTACAACAACTGACGTTAGTTTTAACAAAATTAACGTCAGTTGTGTTAAAGAACTGACGTTAACAGTTTTATGTTTAACGTCGGTTGTTTAAACAACGGACGTTAATTTTGTTAAAACTAACGTCAGTTGTTATAAAGAACTGACGTTAATAGTTTTATATTTAACGTCAGTTCTCAACTGACGTTAACAAATTAACTATTAACGTCAGCTGTATTTACGTCAGACAGTATTCTGACGTAAAAAATCAATTTTAACTGACGTAAAAAGCACTTATTGCACTAGTGGTTCCTCCTTAGAATGTCTACGACATGCAAATAAGTGCGCACCAGATTTACAAGTAATTAAAATACTAGAAATCATATCTAAAGCAAAATCGAAATTAACAAAGGTATAACATCAATTCAATGCCATAAACAAACCTTGGGCATATCCCCAATCCCTAGAAATTAAACTACTACTCAAGCCTTGTCATGGTGATGACAAGCTTGATTACAAATAACATGAAAACAGAAATAAGAGAAGAAGAGGAAGAAGAAGAAAAGAGATCCTAAAATATAGCCTAAGAGTAGCAGGCAAAAGTCCTCTTTAATCTCTGCCTAGATGCCTTATTTATAGATTAGGGAAGTTTTAATCCCAATCTAACACAAATTATATCCAAATCAGTTGCTTCATATCCAAGTAATGCGCATCACGGACGTGATGGCCATCACGGCAGAGGCCGTGACGGATTCTGCCTTGGGCGTTTCTTCAATTTTTGGTCTATCACGGCCGTGATGCTCATCACGGCTAGGCCGTGATCAGTTCTTCCTGTTGAGGGTCTGGTTCAGCTGACATGTCACGGCCGTGATGGGCATCACGGGCAGGCCGTGACCAGTTCTGACTTTTGCCTTCTTTCTTTTCAGTTTTGCTCGATCATGGCCGTGATGGGCATCACGGCTAAACCGTGATGGGTTCTGTCTTGCTCATTTTCTTCACTTTTCAAGCCCCATCTTCATCCAAGCTCCATCATGGTTGATCCAGAGCATTTAATCTTTAATTTATGCAAAACAACACCACGAAACCGCCTTACCCGTTCCAAGGTAAAAACTAACAAAAATCAAATTAAATATGCCTAAACTAAATGAAAATTCATGTAAAATGTAAATGAAATATGAGGTGAAACCACACTCATCACATATGCCTTAATTGGGCTTAAGATGAGTAAGTTAGGCCTATTTAAGTGAAGGAACATCATGGACTACGCACTAATCGATGCCAGAGAACACGGGACCCAATTTAGCCTTGATTTTGGCCTAATTTGACAATTTTGGGACACCTGAAATTGTAGGTCTCTTCCTATTCTTTCTACGGACAGCAAGATCACCAAAATCCGATATATGTAGCTCTAGTTATGCTCTGCGCATGGCAACAAGGTCCGAAAAATCCGAAAATTAACAATGTTTGGCAATTAAGCCCAATAATGTAAAAGCAAAAACAATGATTGTAAAAGTTGTCTAATGTCCGTCTCTCTCTGGCTTGTGCGGCTGTAAACTGCTATTTATGCTTATTAATCCTGACCAAACCCTAGACCAAATTAAAGGCCTCTGAATAAGCTTTACAACAAGGTATCATATGCCTTAATTGGGCTAAAGAAGAGTAAGTTACGCTCATTTAAGTGATGGAACATCATGGACTGCGCACTGATCCGAGCCACAGAACTCGGAACCCAATTTAGGCTTGCTTTTGGACTAATTTTACAATTCTTGTGAAACATAAAATTGTAGGTCTCTTCCTTATTTTTCTAGGGACAACAAGATCACCAAAATCCGATATCTGTAGCTCGGGTTATGCTCTGCGCAAGGCAACAAGGTCATGATGAGTGCAAAATCCGAAAATTAACATTGTTTAGCAATTAAGCCCAATTAAGACCAATAATGTAAAAGCAAAAACAATGATTGTAAAAGTTGTCTAATTTTGGTCTCTCTCTGGCTTGTGCGGCTGTAAACTGCTATTTATTCTTATTAATCATGACCAAACCCTAGACCAAATTAAGGGCCTCTGAATAAGCTTTCCAACAAGGTGTCAAATGCCCTAATTGGGCTTAAGATGAGTAAGTTAGGCCCATTTAAGTGAAGGAACATCATGGACTCCGCACTGATCCGCGCCAGAGAACTCGGGACCCAACATAACCTTGATTTTGGCCTAATTTGACAATTCATGTGAAACCTGAAATTGTAGGTCTCTTCCTTATCTTTCTAGGGACAGCATGATCACCAAAATCCGATATCTGTAGCTCCAGTTATGCTCTGCGAAAGGCAACAAGGTCAGGATAAGTGAAAAATCCGAAAAATAACATTGTTTAGCAATTAAGCCCAATAATGTAAAAGCAAAAACAATGATTGTAAAAGTTTTCTAATTTCCGTCTCTCTCTGGCTTGTGCGGCTGTAAACTGTTATTTATGCTTATTAAACCTAACATTAAGGGCCTCTGAATAAGCTTTCCAAGAAGGTATCATATGCCTTAAATGGGCTTAAGATGAGTAAGTTAGTCACATTTAAGTGAAGGAACATCATGGACTGCTCACTGATCCGCGCCAGAGAACTCGGTACCCAATTTAGCCTTGATTTTGGCCTAATTTGACAATTCTTGTGAAACCTGGAATTGTAGGTCTCTTCCTTATCTTTCTAGGGGCAGCAAGATCACCAAAATCCGATATCTGTAGCTCCAGTTATGCTCTGCGCAAGGCAACAAGGTCAGGATGAGTGAAAAATCCTAAAATTAACAACGTTTAGCAATTAAGCCCAATAATGTAAAAGCAAAAACAATGATTGTAAAAGTTGTCTAATTTCCGTCTCTCTCTGTCTTGTGCGGCTGTAAACTGCTATTTATTCTTATTAATCCTGGCCTAACCTAGACCAAATTAAGGGACTCTGAATAAGCTTTCCAACAAGGTATCATATGCCTTAATTGGGCTTAAGATGAGTAAGTTAGGCCCAATTAAGTGAAGGAACATCATGGACTGCGCACTGATCGATGCCAGAGAACTCGGGACCCAATTTAGCCTTGATTTTGGCCTAATTTGAAAATTTTGGGACACTTAAATTGTAGGTCTCTTCCTTATCTTTCTAGGGATAGCAAGATCACCAATATCCAATATTTGTAGCTCTAGTTATGCTCTGCGCAAGGCAACAAGGTCATAATGAGTGAAAAATCCGAAAATTAACAATGTTTAGCAATTAAGCCCAATTAAGCCCAATAATGTAAAAGCAAAAACAATGATTGTAAAAGTTTTCTAATTTCCGTCTCTCTCGGCTTGTGCGGTCAGAACGTTATTTATGCTTATTAAACCTAACATTAAGGGCCTCTGAATAAGCTTTCCAAGAAGGTATCATATGCCTTAAATGGGATTAAGATGAGTAAGTTAGTCACATTTAAGTGAAGGAACATCATGGACTGCTCACTGATCCGCGCCAGAGAACTCGGTACCCAATTTAGCCTTGATTTTGGCCTAATTTTACAATTCTTGTGATACCTGGAATTGTAGGTCTCTTCCTTATCTTTCTAGGGGCAGCAAGATCACCAAAATCCGATATCTGTAGCTCTAGTTATGCTCTGCGCAAGGCAACAAGGCCAGGTTGAGTGAAAAATCCGAAAATTAACAACGTTTAGCAATTAAGCCCAATAATGTAAAAGCAAAAACAATGATTGTAAAAGTTGTCTAATTTCCGTCTCTCTCTGTCTTGTGCGGCTGTAAACTGCTATTTATTCTTATTAATCCTGACCTAACCTAGACCAAATTAAGGGACTCTGAATAAGCTTTCCAACAAGGTATCATATGCCTTAATTGAGCTTAAGATGAGTAAGTTAGGCCCAATTAAGTGAAGGAACATCATGGACTGCGCACTGATCGATGCCAGAGAACTCGGGACCCAATTTAGCCTTGATTTTGGCCTAATTTGAAAATTTTGCGACACTTAAATTGTAGGTCTCTTCCTTATCTTTCTAGGGATAGCAAGATCACCAATATCCGATATTTGTAGCTCTAGTTATGCTCTGCGCAAGGCAACAAGGTCATGATGAGTGAAAAATCCGAAAATTAACAATGTTTAGCAATTAAGCCCAATTAAGGCCAATAATGTAAAAGCAAAGACAATGATTGTAAAAGTTTTCTAATTTCCGTCTCTCTCTGGCTTGTGCGGCTGTAAACTGTTATTTATGCTTACTAAACCTAACATTAAGGGCCTCTGAATAAGCTTTCCAAGAAGGTATCATATGCCTTAAATGGGCTTAAGATGAGTAAGTTAGTCTCATTTAAGTGAAGGAACATCATGGACTGCTCACTGATCCGCGCCAGAGAACTCGGTACCCAATTTAGCCTTGATTTTGGCCTAATTTTACAATTCTTGTGAAACCTGGAATTGTAGGTCTCTTCCTTATCTTTCTAGGGGCAGCAAGATCACCAAAATCCGATATATGTAGCTCTAGTTATGCTCTGCGCAAGGCAACGTTTAGCAATTAAGCCCAATAATGTAAAAGCAAAAACAATGATTGTAAAAGTTGTCTAATTTCCGTCTCTCTCTGTCTTGTGCGGCTGTAAACTGCTATTTATTCTTATTAATCCTGACCTAACCTAGACCAAATTAAGGGACTCTGAATAAGCTTTCCAACAAGGTATCATATGCCTTAATTGAGCTTAAGATGAGTAAGTTAGGCCCAATTAAGTGAAGGAACATCATGGACTGCGCACTGATCGATGCCAGAGAACTCGGGACCCAATTTAGCCTTGATTTTGGCCTAATTTGAAAATTTTGGGACACTTAAATTGTAGGTCTCTTCCTTATCTTTCTAGGGATAGCAAGATCACCAATATCCGATATTTGTAGCTCTAGTTATGCTCTGCGCAAGGCAACAAGGTCATGATGAGTGAAAAATCCGAAAATTAACAATGTTTAGCAATTAAGCCCAATTAAGCCCAATAATGTAAAAGCAAAAACAATGATTGTAAAAGTTTTCTAATTTCCGTCTCTCTCTGGCTTGTGCGGCTGTAAACTGTTATTTATGCTTACTAAACCTAACATTAAGGGCCTCTGAATAAGCTTTCCAAGAAGGTATCATATGCCTTAAATGGGCTTAAGATGAGTAAGTGTGTCTCATTTAAGTGAAGGAACATCATGGACTGCTCACTGATCCGCGCCAGATAACTCGGTACCCAATTTAGCCTTGATTCTGGCCTAATTTGGCAATTCTTGTGGAACCTGGAATTGTAGGTCTTTTCCTTATCTTTCTAGGGGTAGCAAGATCACCAAAATCCGATATCTGTAGCTCTAGTTATGCTCTGCGCAAGGCAACAAGGTAAGGATGAGTGAAAAATCCGAAAATTAACAACGTTTGGCAATTAAGCCCAATAATGTAAAAGCAAAAACAATGATTGTAAAAGTTGTCAAATTTACGTCTCTCTCTGGCTTGTGCGGCTGTAAACTGGTATTTATGCTTATTAATCCTTACCAAACCCTAGACCAAATTAATGGTCTCTGAATAAGCTTTCCTACAAGGTATCATATGCCTTAATTGGGCTTAAGATGAGTAAGTTAGGCCCATTTAAGTTAAGGAACATCATTGACTGCACACTGATCCGCGCCAGAAAACTCGGGACCCAATTAAGCCTTGATTTTGGACTAATTTGACAATTGTTGTGAAACCTGAAATTGTAGATCTCTTCCTTATCTTTCTAGGGACAACAAGATCACCAAAATCCGATATCTGTAGCTCTAGTTATGTGCTCTGCGAAAGGCAACAAGGTCAGGGTGAGTGAAAAATCCGAAAATTAACAATGTTTCGCAATTAAGCCCAATTAAGCCCAATAATGTAAAAGCAAAAACAATGATTGTAAAAGTTTTCTAATTTCCGTCTCTCTCTGGCTTGTGCGGCAGTAAACTGTTATTTATGCTTATTAAACCTAACATTAACGGCCTCTGAATAAGCTTTCCAAGAAGGTATCATATGCCTTAAATGGGCTTAAGATGAGTAAGTTATGCCCATTTAAGTGAAGGAACATCATGGACTGCTCACTGATCCGCGCCAGAGAACTCGGTACCCTATTTAGCCTTGATTCTGGCCTAATTTGACAATTCTTGTGGAACCTGGAATTGTAGGTCTTTTCCTTATCTTTCTAGGGGCAGCAAGATCACCAAAATCCGATATCTGAAGCTCTAGTTATGCTCTGCGCAAGGCAACAAGGTAAGGATGAGTGAAAAATCCGAAAATTAACAACGTTTGGCAATTAAGCCCAATAATGTAAGAACAAAAACAATGATTGTAAAAGTTGTCAAATTTACGTCTCTCTCTGGCTTGTGCGGCTGTAAACTGGTATTTATACTTATTAATCCTTACCAAACCCTAGACCAAATTAATGGTCTCTGAATAAGCTTTCCTACAAGGTATCATATGCCTTAATTGGGCTTAAGATGAGTAAGTTAGGCCCATTTAAGTTAAGGAACATCATTGACTGCACACTGATCCGCGCCAGAAAACTCGTGACCCAATTAAGCCTTGATTTTGGACTAATTTGACAATTGTTGTGAAACCTGAAATTGTAGATCTCTTCCTTATCTTTCTAGGGACAACAAGATCACCAAAATCCGATATCTGTAGCTCTAGTTATGCTCTGCGAAAGGCAACAAGGTCAGGGTGAGTGAAAAATCCGAAAATTAACAATGTTTTGCAATTAAGCCCAATTAAGCCCAATAATGTAAAAGCAAAAACAATGATTGTAAAAGTTTTCTAATTTCCGTCTCTCTCTGGCTTGTGCGGCTGTAAACTGTTATTTATGCTTATTAAACCTAACATTAACGGCCTCTGAATAAGCTTTCCAAGAAGGTATCATATGCCTTAAATGGGCTTGAGATGAGTAAGTTATGCCCATTTAAGTGAAGGAACATCATGGACTGCTCACTGATCCGCGCCAGAGAACTCGTGACCCAATTTAGCCTTGATTTTGGCCTAATTTGACAATTCTTGTGAAACCTGAAATTGTAGGTCTCTTCCTTATCTTTCTAGGGACAGCAAGATCACCAATATCCGATATGTGTAGCTGTAGTTATGCTCTGCGCAAGGCAACACGGTAACGATATGTGAAAAATCCGAAAATTAACAATGTTTAGCAATTAAGCCCAATAATGTAAAAGCAAAAACAATGATTGTAAAAGTTCTCTAATTTCCGTCTCTCTCTGGCTTGTCCGGCTGTAAAGTGCTATTTATGCTAATTAAACCTCACCTAACCCTAGACCAAATTAAGGGCATCTGAATAAGCTTTCCAACAAGGTATCATATGCCTTAATTGGGCTTTAGATGAGTAAGTTAGGCCCATTTTAGAGAAGGAACATCATGGACTGCAGACTGATCCATGCCAGAGAACTCGGTACCCAATTAAGCCTTGATTTTGGCCTAATTTGACAATTTTGGGACACCTCAAATTGTAGGTTTCTTCCGTATCTTTCTAGGGGCAGCAAGATCACCAAAATCCGATATCTGTAGCTCTAGTTATGCTCTGCGCAAGGCAACACGGTCAGGATGAGTGAAAAATCCGAAAATTAACAATGTTTAGCAATTAAGCCCGATAATGTAAAAGCAAAAACAATGATTGTAAAAGTTGTCTAATTTTCGCCTCTCTCTGGCTTGTGCGGCTGTAAACTGTTATTAATGCTTATTAATCCTGAACTAACCCTAGACCAAATTAAGGGCCTCTGAATAAGCTTTTCAACAAGGTATCATATGCCTTAATTGGACTTAAGATGAGTAAGTTAGGAACATTTAAGTGAAGGAACATCATAGACTGCACACTCAACCGCGCTAGAGAACTCGGGTCCCAATTTCGCCTTGATTTTGGCCTAATTCGACAATTCTTATGATACCTGAAATTGTAGGTCCCTTCCTTATCTTTCGAGGGACATCATGATCACCAAAATCCGATATCTGTAGCTCTAGTTATGCTCTGCGCAAGACAACAAGGTCAGGATGAGTGAAAAATCCGAAAATTAACAATGTTTAGCAATTAAGCCCAATAATGTAAAAGCAAAAACAATGATTGTAAAAGTTGTCTAATTTCCGTCTCTCTGGTTTGTGCGGCTGTAAACTGCTAGTTATGCTTATTAATCCTGACCTAACCCTAGACCAAATTAAGGGCATCTGAATAAGCTTTCCAACAATGTATCAAAAGTCTTAATTGGTCTTAAGATGAGTAAGTTAGGCCCATTGAAGTGAAGGAACATCGTGTACTGCATACTGATCCGCGCCTGAGATCTCGGTATCCAATTTAGCCTTGATTTTGGCCTAATTTGACAATTCTTGTGACACCTGAAATTGTAGGTCTCTTCCTAATCTTTCTAGGGGCAGCAAGATCACCAAAATCCGATATCTGTAGCTCTAGTTATGCTCTGCGCAAGGCAACAAGGTCAGGATGAGTGAAAAATCCGAAAATTAACAACGTTTAGCAATTAAGCTCAATAATGTAAAAGCAAAAACAATGATTGTAAAAGTTGCTTAGTTTCCGTCTCTCTCTGGCTTGTGCGGCTGTAAACTACTATTTATGCTTATTAATCCTGATCTAACCCTAGACCAAATTAAGGGCCTCTGAATAAGCTTTCCAACAAGGTATCATATGCCTTAATTGGGCTTAAGATGAGTAAGTCAGGCCCATTTAAGAGAACGAACATGATGGACTGCGCACTGATCTGTGCCAGAGAACTCGGGACCCAATTTAGCCTTGGTTTTGGCCTAATTTGACAATTCTTGTGAAACCTGAATTTGTAGGTCTCTTCCTTATCTTTCTAGGGACAGCAAGATCATCAAAATTCGATATATGTAGCTATAGTTATGCTCTGCGCAAGGCAACAAGATCAGGATGAGTGAAAAATTCGAAAATTAAGAATGTTTAGCAATTAAGCCCAATAATGTAAAATAAAAAACAATGAATGTAAAAGTTGTCTAATTTCCATCTCTCTTTGGCTTGTGCGGCTATAAACTGCTAGTTATGCTTATTAATCCTGACCTAACCCTTGACCAAATTAAGGGCCTTTGAATAAGGTTTCCAACAAGGTATCGTATGCCTTAATTGGGCTTAAGATAAGTAAGTTTGGCCCATTTAAGGGAAGGAACATCATGGACTGCGCATTGATCTGTGCCAGAGAACTCGGGACCCAATTGAGCCTTGATTTTGGCCAAATTTGACAACTCTTGTGAAACATGAAATTGTAGGTCTCTTCCTGATCTTTCTAGGGACAGCAAGATCACTAAAATCCGATATCTGTAGCTCTAGTTATTCTCTGCGCAAGGCAACAAGGTCAGGATGAGTGAAAAACCCGAAAATTAATAATGTTTAGCAATTAAGCCCAATAATGTAAAAGCAAAAACAATTATTGTAAAAGTTGTCTAATTTCAGTCTTTCTCTGGTTTGTGCGGCTGTAAACTGTTATTTATGCTTATTAATCGTGACGTAACTCTAGACCAAATTAAGGGCCTCTGAATAAGCTTTCCAACAAGGTATCATATGCCTTAATTGGGCTTAAGATGAGTAAGTTAGGCCCATTTAAGTGAAGGAACATCATGGACTGCGCACTGATCCGTGCCAGAGAACTCGGGACTCAATTTAGCCTTGATTTTGGCCTAATTTGAAATTTCTTGTGAAACCTGAAATTGTAGTTCTCTTCCTTATCTTTCTAGGGACAGCAAGATCACCAAAATCCGATATCTGTAGCTCTAGTTATGCTCTGCGCAAGGCAACAAGGTCAGGATGAGTGAAAAATCCGAAAATTAACAATGTTTAGCAATTAACCCTAATTAAGCCCAATAATGTAAAAGCAAAAACAATGATTGTAAAAGTTGTCTACTTTCCGTCTCTCTCTGGCTTGTGCGGCTGTAAACTGCTATTTATACTTATTAATCCTGACCTAACCCTACACCAAATTAAGGGCCTCTGAATAAGCTTTCCAACAAGGTATCATATGCCTTAATTGGGCTTAATATGAGTAAGTTAGGCCCATTTAAGTGAAGGAACATGATGGACTGCGCACTAATCCGTGCCAGAGAACTAGGTATCCAATTTAGCCTTGATTTTGGCCTAATTTGACAATTCTTGTGAAACCTGAATTTGTAGGTCTCTTCCTCATCTTTCTAGGGACATCAAGATCATCAAAATCCGATATATGTAGCTCTAGTTATGCTCCGTGCAAGGCAACAAGATCAGGATGAGTGAAAAATCCGAAAATTAACAATGTTTAGCAATTAAGCCCAATAATGTAAAAGCAAAAACAATGATTGTAAAAGTTGTCTATTTTCCATCTCTCTGGCTTGTGCGGCTGTAAACTGCTATTTATGCTTATTAATCCTGACCTAACCCCAGATCAAATTAAGGGCCTCTGAATAAGCTTTCCAACAAGGTATCATATGCCTTAATTGGGATTAAGATGAGTAAGTTAGGCCCATTTAAGTGAACAAACATCATGGACTGCGCACTCAACCGCGCCAGAGAACTCGGGACCCAATTTAGCCTTGATTTTGGCATAATTCGACAATTCTTGTGATACCTGAAATTGTAGGTCTCTTCCTTATCTTTCGAGGGACAGCAAGATCACCAAAATCCGATATCTGTAGCTCTAGTTATGCTCTGCGCAAGGCAACAAGGTCAGGATGAGTGAAAAATCCGAAAATTAACAATGTTTAAAAATTAAGCCCAATAATGTAAAATAAAAAACAATGAATGTAAAAGTTGTCTAATTTCCGTCTCTCTGTGGCTTGTGCTGCTATAAACTGCTAGTTATGCTTATTAATCCCGACCTAACCCTAGACCAAATTAAGGGACTCTGAATAAGCTTTCCAACAAGGTATCATATGCCTTAATTGGGCTTAAGATGAGTAAGTTAGGCCCATTTAAGGGAAGGCACATCATGGACTGCGCATTGATCTGCGCCAAAGAACTCGGGACCCAATTGAGCCTTGATTTTGGCCTAATTTGACAATTCTTGTGAACATTGAAATTGCAGGTCTCTTCCTTATCTTTCTAGGGACAACAAGACCACCAAAATCCGATATCTGTAGCTCTAGTTATGCTATGCGCAAGGCAACAAGGTCAGGATGAGTGAAAAATCCGAAAATTAACAATGTTTAGCAATAAAGCCCAACTTAGCCCAATAATGTAAAAGCAAAAACAACGATTGTAAAAGTTGTCTATTTTTCGTCTCTCTCTGGCTTGTCCGGCTGTAAACTGCTATTTATGCTTATTAATCCTGACCTAACCCTAGACCAAATTAAGGGCCTCTGAATAAGCTTTCCAACAAGGTATCATATGCCTTAATTGGACTTAAGATGAGTAAGTTAGGCCCATTTAAGTGAAGGAACATCATGGACTGTGCACTCAACCGCGCCAGAGAACTGGGGACCCAATTTAGCCTTCATTTTGGCCTAATTCGACAATTCTTGTGAAGCCTGAAATTGTAGGTCTCTTCCTTATCTTTCGAGGGACAGCAAGATCACCAAAATCCGATATCTGTAGCTCTAGTTATGCTCTGCGCAAGGCAACAAGGTCAGGATGAGTGAAAAATCCGAAAATTAACAATGTTTGGCAATTAAGCCCAATAAAGTAGAATAAAAAACAATGAATGTAAAATTTGTCTAATTTACATCTCTCTTTGGCTTGTGCGGCTATAAACTGCTAGTTATGCTTATTAATCCTGACCTAACCCTAGACAAAATTAAGGGCCTCTGAATAAGCTTTCCAACAAGGTATCATATGCCTTAATTGGGCTTAAGATGAGTAAGTTTGGCCCATTTAAGGGAAGGAAAATCATGGACTGCGCATTGATCTGTGCCAGAGAACTCGGGACCCAATTGAGCCTTGATTTTGGCCTAATTTGACAATTCTTGTGAAACATGAAATTGTAGGTCTCTTCCTTATCTTTCAAGGGACAGCAAGATCACCAAAATCCGATATCTGTAGCTCTAGTTATTCTGCGCAAGGCAACAATGGAGGATGAGGAAAAACCAAAAAACAATGTAGCAATTAATACCAAATGAAAAGCAAAAACAAATGTAAAGTGTCTAACTCCGGTTCGGCGTAAACTAAGCAATTAACACCCAACCTAGACCAAAAAGGCCTCAATAAGCTTCCAACAAGGTATCATATGCCAATGGGCAAGAAGAAGTTAGGCCCATAAGTGAAGGAACACATGGTGCCACCGCCGAGAACTCGACTCAATTTAGCCTTGATTTTGGCCTAATTTGACAATTCTTGTGAAACATGAAATTGTAGGTCTCTTCCTTATCTTTCAAGGGACAGCAAGATCACCAAAATCCGATATCTGTAGCTCTAGTTATTCTCTGCGCAAGGCAACAATGTCAGGATGAGTGAAAAATCCGAAAATTAACAATGTTTAGCAATTAACCCTAATTAAGCCCAATAATGTAAAAGCAAAAACAATGATTGTAAAAGTTGTCTACTTTTCATCTCTCTCTGGCTTGTGCGGCTATAAACTGCTATTTATGCTAATTAATCCTGACCTCACCCTAGACCAAATTAAGGGCCTCTGAATAAGCTTTCCAACAAGGTATCATATGCCATAATTGGGCTTAAGATGAGTAAGTTAGGCCAATTTAAGTGAAGGAACATCATGGAATGTGCACTGATACGCACCAGTGAACTCGGGACCCAATTTAGCCTTGATTTTGCCCTAATTTGACAATTCTTGTGAAACCTGAAATTGTAGGTCTCTTCCTTATCTTTCTAGGGACAACAAGATCACAAAAATCCGACATCTGTAGCTCTAGTTATGCTCTGCGCAAGGCAACAAGGTCAGGATGAGTGAAAAATCCAAAAATTAACAATGTTTAGCAATTAAGCCCAATAATGTTAAAGCAAAAATAATGATTGTAAAAGTTGTCTAATTTCCGTCTCTCTCTGGCTTGTGCGGCTATAAACTGCTATTTATACTTATTAATCCTGACCTAACCCTACACCAAATTAAGGGCCTTTGAATAAGCTTTCCAACAAGGTATCATATACCTTAATTGGGCTTAAGATGAGTAAGTTAGGCCCATTTAAGTGAAGGAACATGATGGACTCCGCACTGATCCGTGCCAGAGAACTCGGTATCCAATTTAGCCTTGATTTTGTCCTAATTTGACAATTCTTGGGAAACCTGAATTTGTAGGTCTCTTCCTTATCTTTCTAGGGACATCAAGATCATCAAAATCCGATATCTGTAGCTCTAGTTATGCTCCGTGCAAGGCAACAAGTTCAGGATGAGTGAAAAATCCGAAAATTAACAATGTTTAGCAATTAAGCCCAATAATGTAAAAGCAAAAACAATGATTGTAAAAGTTGTCTATTTTCCATATCTCTCTGGCTTGTGTGGCTGTAAACTGCTATTTATGCTTATTAATCCTGACCTAACCCAAGACCAAATTAAGGGCCTCTGAATAAGCTTTCCAACAAGGTATCATATGCCTTAATTGGGATTAAGATGAGTAAGTTAGGCCCATTTAAGTGAACAAACATCATGGACTGCGCACTCAACCGCGCCAGATAACTCGGGACCCAATTTAGCCTTGATTTTGGCATAAGTCGACAATTCTTGTGAAACCTGAAATTGTAGGTCTCTTCCTTATCTTTCGAGGGACAGCAAGATCACCAAAATCCGATATCTGTAGCTCTAGTTATGCTCTGCGCAAGGCAACAAGGTCAGGATGAGTGAAAAATCCGAAAATTAACAATGTTTGGCAATTAAGCCCAATAATGTAAAATAAAAAACAATGAATGTAAAATTTCTCTAATTTCCATCTCTCTTTGGCTTGTTCAGCTATAAACTGCTAGTTATGCTTATTAATCCTGACCTAACCCTAGACAAAATTAAGGGCCTCTGAATAAGCTTTCCAACAAGGTATCATATGCCTTAATTGGGCTTAAGATGAGTAAGTTAGGCCCATTTAAGGAAAGGCACATCATGGACTGCGCATTGATCTGCGCCAAATTACTCGGGACCCAATTGAGCCTTGATTTTGGCCTAATTTGACAATTCTTGTGAACATTGAAATTGCAGGTCTCTTCCTTATCTTTCTAGGGACAACAATACCACCAAAATCCGATATCTGTAGCTCTAGTTATGATATGCGCAAGGCAACAAGGTCAGGATGAGTGAAAAATCCGAAAATTAACAATGTTTACCAATAAAGCCCAATTTAGCCCAATAATGTAAAAGCAAAAACAATGATTGTAAAAGTTGTCTATTTTCCGTCTCTCTCTGGCTTGTCCGGCTGTAAACTGCTATTTATGCTTATTAATCCTGACCTAACCCTAGACCAAATTAAGGGCCTCTGAATAAGCTTTCCAACAAGGTATCATATGCCTTAATTGGGCTTAAGATGAGTAAGTTATGCCCATTTAAGTGAATGAACATCATGGACTGCGCACTCAACCGCGCCAGAGAACTGGGGACCCAATTTAGCCTTCATTTTGGCCTAATTCGACAATTCTTGTGAAGCCTGAAATTGTAGGTCTCTTCCTTATCTTTCGAGGGACAGCAAGATCACCAAAATCCGATATCTGTAGCTCTAGTTATGCTCTGCGCAAGGCAACAAGGTCAGGATGAGTGAAAAATCCGAAAATTAACAATGTTTAGCAATTAAGCCCAATAATGTAAAAGCAAAAACAATGATTGTAAAAGTTGTCTAATTTCCGTCTGTCTCTGGCTTGTGCAGATGTAAACTGCTATTTATGCTTATTAATCGTGACCTATCTCAAGACCATATTAAGGGCCTCTGAATAAGCTTTCCAACAAGGTATCATATGCCTTAATTGGGCTTAAGATGAGTAAGTTAGGCCCATTTAAGTGAAGGAACATCATGGACTGCGCACTGATCCGCGCCAGAGAACTCGGGACTCAATTTAGCCTTGATTTTGGCCTAATTTGAAATTTCTTGTGACAACTGAAATTGTAGGTCTCTTCCTTATCTTTCTAGGGACAGCAAGATCACCAAAATCCGATATCTGTAGCTCTAGTTATGCTGTGCGGAAGGCAACAAGGTCAGGATGAGTAAAAAATCCGAAAATTAACAATGTTTAGCAATTAAGCCCAATTAAGCCCAATAATGTAAAAGCAAAAACAATGATAGTAAAAGTAGTCTAATTTTCGTCTCTCTCTGGCTTGTGTGGCTGTAAACTGCTATTTATGGTAATTAATCCTGACCTAACCCTAGACTAAATTAAGGGCCTCTGAATAAGCTTTCCAACAAGGTATCATATGCATTAATTGGGCTTTAGAAGAGTAAGTTAGGCCCATTTAAGTTAAAGAACATCATGGACTGCGTACTGATACGCGCCAGAGTACTCGGGACCCAATTTAGCCTTGATATTGGCCTAATTTGACAATTCTTGTGAAACCTAAAATTGTAGGTCTCTTCCTTATCTTTCTAGGGACAGCAAGATCACCAAAATCCGACATCTGTAGCACTAGTTATGCTTTGTGCTAGGCAATAAGGTCAGGATGAGTGAAAACACCGAAAATTAACAATGTTTAACAATTAAGCCCAATTAAGACCAATAATGTAAAAGCAAAAACAATGATTGTAAAAGTTATCTGATTTTCATCTCTCTGGCTTGTGCGGCTGTAAACTACTATTTATGTTTATTAATCCTTACCTAATCCTAGACCAAATTAAGGGCCTCTGAATAAGCTTTCCAACAAGGTATCTAATGTCTTAATTGGGCTTAAGATGAGTAAGTTAGGCCCATTTAAGTGTAGGAACATCATGGGCTGCGCATTGATCTGCGCCAGAGAACTGGGGACCCAATAGAGCTTTGATTTTGGCCTAATTTGACTATTATTGTGAAACCTTAAATTGTAGGTCTCTTCCTTATCTTTCTAGGGACAGCAAGATCACCAAAATCCGACATCTGTAGCTCTAGTTATGCTCTGCGCAAGGTAACAAGGTCAGGATGAGTGAAAAATCCGAAAATTAACAATGTTTAGCAATTAAGCCCAATTAAGACCAATAATGTAAAAGAAAAAACAATGACTGTAAAAGTTGTCTGATTTCCGTCTCTCTGGCTTGTGCGGCTGTAAACTGCTATTTTTACTTATTAATCCTTACCTAACCCTAGACCAAATGAAGGGCTTCTGAATAAGCTTTCCAACAAGGTATCATATGCCTTAATTGGGATTAAGATGAGTAAGTTAGGCCCATTTAAGTGAACAAACATCATGGACTGCGCACTCAACCGCGCCAGAGAACTCGGGACCCAATTTAGCCTTGATTTTGGCATAATTCGACAATTCTTGTGATACCTGAAATTGTAGGTCTCTTCCTTATCTTTCTAGGGACAGCAAAATCACCAAAATCCGATATCTGTAGCTCTAGTAATGCTCTGCGCAAGTCAACAAGGTCAGGATTAGTGAAAAATCCAAAAATTAACAATGTTTAGCAATTAAGCCCAATAATGTAAAAGCATAAACAATTATTGTAAAAGTTGTCTAATTTCTGTCTTTCTCTGACTTGTGCGGTTGTAAACTGTTATTCATGCTTATTAATCCCGACCTTACTCTGGACCAAATTAAGCGCCTCTGTATAAGCTTTCCAACAAGGTATAATATGCCTTAATTGGGGTTCAGATGAGAAAGTTAGGCCCATTTAAGTGAAGGAACATCATGGACAGCGCACTAATTCGTGCCATAGAACTCAGGACCCAATTTAGCCTTGATTTTGGCCTAATTTGAAACTTCTTGTGAAACCTGAAATTGTAGGTCTCTTCCTTATCTTTCAAGGGATAGCAAGATCAGCAAAATCCGATATCTGTAGCTCTAGTTATGCTCTACGCAAGGCAACAAGGTCAAGATGAGTGAAAAATCCGAAAATTAACAATGTTTAGCAATTAAGCCCAATAATGTAAAAGCTAAAACAATGATTGTAAAAGTTGTCTACTTTCCGTCTCTCTCTGGCTTGTGCGGCTGTAAACTGTTATTTATGCTAATTAATCCTGACCTAACCCTAGACCAAATTAAGGGCCTCTGAATAAGCTTTCCAACAAAGTATCATATTCCTTAATTGGGCTTAAGATGAGTAAGTTAGGCCCATTTAAGTGATGGAACATCATGGAATGCGCACTGATACGCGCTAGAGAACTCGGGACCTAATTTAGCCTTGATTTTGCCCTAATTTAACAATTCTTGTGACACCGTAAATTGTAGGTCTCTTCCTTATATTTCTAGGGACATCAAGATCACCAAAATCCGACATCTGTAGCTCTAGTTATGCTCTGCGCAAGGCAACAAGGTCAGGATGAGTGAAAAATCCAAAAATTAACAATGTTTAGCAATTAAGCCCAATAATGTTAAAGCAAAAATAATGATTGTAAAAGTTGTCTAATTTCCGTCTCTCTCTGCCTTGTGCGGCTGTAAACTGCTATTTATACTTATTAATCCTAACCTAACCCTACACCATATTAAGGGCCTCTGAATAAGCTTTCCAACAAGGTATCATATGCCTTAATTAGGCTTAAGATGAGTAAGTTAGGCCCATTTAAGTGAAGGAACATCATTGACTGCGCACTGATACGTGCCAGAGAACTCGGGAACCAATTTAGCCTTGATTTTGCCCTAATTTGACAATTCTTGTGAAACCTGAAATTGTAGGTCTCTTCCTTATCTTTCTAGGGACAGCAAGATCACCAAAATCCGACATCTGTAGCTCTAGTTATGCTCCACGCTAGGCAATAAGGTCAGGATGAGTGAAAAATCAGAAAATTAAGAATGTTTAACAATTAAGCCCAATTAAGACCAATAATGTAAAAGCAAAAACAATGATTGTAAAAGTTATCTGATTTTCGTCTCTCTGGCTTGTGCGGATGTAAACTGTAATTTATACTTATTAATCCTTACCTAACCCTAGACCAAATTAAGGGCATCTGAATAACCTTTCCAACAAGGTATCATTTGCCTTAATTGGGATTAAGATGAGTAAGTTAGGCCCATTTAAGTGAAGGAACATCATGGGCTGCGCATTGATCTGCGCCAAATAACTCGGGATCCAATAAAGCTTTGATTTTGGCCTAATTAGACAATTCTTGTGAAACCTGAAATTGTAGGTCTCTTCCTTATCTTTCTAAGGACAGAAAGATCACCAAAATCTGATATCTGTAGCTCTAGTTATGCTCTGTGCAAGGCAACAAGGTCAGGATGAGTGAAAAATCCGAATATTAACAATGTTTTGCAATTAAGCCCAATTAAGCCCAATAATGTAAAAGCAAAACCAATGATTATAAAAGTTGACTAATTTCCGCCTCTCTCTGGCTTGTGCCGCTGTAAACTGCTATTTATGCTTATTAATCCTTACCTAACCCAAGATCAAATTAAGGGCCTCTGAATAAGCTTTCCAACAAGGTATCATATGCCTTAATTGGGCTTAAGATGAGTAAGTTAGGCCCATTTAAGTGAAGGAACATCATGGACAGCGCACTGATCCGCGCCAGAGAACTCGGGAACCAATTTAGCCTTGATTTTGGCCTAATTTGACAATTCTTGTGAAACCTGAAATTGTAGGTCTTTTCCTTATCTTTCTAGGGACAGCAAAATCATCAATATTCGATATTTGTAGCTCCAGTTATGCTCTGCGCAATGCAACAAGGTCAGGATGAGTGAAAAATCAGAAAATTAAGAATGTTTAGCAATTAAGCCGAATGATGTAAAAGCAAAGACAATGATTGTAAAAGTTGTCTAATTTTCGTCTTTCTCTAGATTGTGTGGCTGTAAACTGCTATTTATGCTTATTAATCCTGACCTAATCCTAGACCAAATTAAGGGCCTCTGAATAAGCTTTCCAACAAGGTATAATATGCCTTAATTGGGCTTAAGATGAGTAAGTTAGACCGATTTAAGTGAAGGAACATCATGGATTGCGCACTGATCTGCGCCAGGGAACTAGGGACCCTATTTAGCCTTGATTTTGGACTAATTTGACAATTCTTGTGAAACTGGAAATTGTAGGTCTCTTCCTTATCTTTCTAGGGACAACAAGATCACCAAAATCCGATATATGTAGCTCCAGTTATGCTCTGCGCAAGGGAACGAGGTCGGGATGAGTGAAAAATCCGGCAATTAACAATGTTAAGCAATAAAACCCAATTAAGCCTAATCATGTAAAAGCAAAAACAATGATTGTAAAAGTTGTCTAATTTCCGTCTCTCTGGCTTGTGCGGTTGTAAACTGCTATTTATGCTTATTAATCCGACCTAACCCTAGACCAAATTAAGGGCCCTGAATAAGCTTTCCAACAAGGTATCATATGCATTAATTGGGCTTAATATGAGTAAGTTAGGCCCATTTAAGTAAAGGAACATCATGGATCGCATGACCGATCCGCGCTGAGAGAACTCGGAACCCAATTTAGCATTGGTTTTGGCCTAATTTGACAATTCTTGTGAAACATGAAATTGTAGGTCTCTTCCTTATCTTTCTAGGGACAACAAGATCACCAAAATCCAATATCTGTTTCTCTATTTATTCTCTGCGGAAGGCAACATGGTCAGGATGATTGTAAAATCAGAAAATTAACAATGTTTAGCAGTTAAGCCCTATAATGTAAAAGCAAAAACAATGATTGTAAAAGTTGTATAATTGCCGTCTCTCTCTAGCTTGTGCGGCTATCAACTGCTATTTATGCTTTTTAATCCTAACCTAACCCTTGACCAAAGTAAGGGCCTCTGAATTAGCTTCCAAACAAGGTATCATATGCCATAATTGGGCTTAAGATGAGTAAGTTAGGCCCATTTAAGTGAAGAAACATCATGGACTGCGCACTGATCCGTGCCAGGGAACTCGGGACCCAATTTAGCCTTGATTTTGGCCTAATTTGACAATTCTTGGGAAACATGAAATTGTAGGTCTCTTCCTTATCTTTCTAGGGACAACAAGATCACCAAAATCCGATATCTGTATCTCTAGTTATTCTCTGCGGAAGGCAACATGGTCAGGAAGATTGAAAAATCAGAAAATTAACAATGTTTAGCAGTGAAGCCCAATAATGTAAAAGCAAAAACAATGATTGTAAAAGTTGTATAATTGTCGTCTCTCTCTAGCTTGTGCGGCTGTCAACTGCTATTTATGCTTATTAATCCTAACCTTACCCTTGACCCAATTAAGGGCCTCTGAATAAGCTTCCAAACAAGGTATCATATGGCTTAATTGGGCTTAAGATGAGTAAGTTAGGCCCATTTAAGTGAAGGAACATCATGGACTGTGCACTGATCCGTGCCATGGAACTCGGGACCCAATTTAGCCTTTATTTTGGCCTAATTTGACAATTCTTGGGAAACATGAAATTGTAGGTATCTTCCTTATCTTTCTAGGGACAAGAAGATCACCAAAATCCGATATCTGTAGCTCTAGTTAGGCTCTGCGCAAGGCAACAAGGTCAGGATGAGTGAAAAATCCGAAAATTAACAATGTTTAGCAATTAAGCCCAATTTAGCCTGATAATGTAAAAGTAAAAACAACGATTGTAAAAGTTGTCTAATTTCGTCTCTCTCTGGCTTGTGTGTCTGTAAACTGCTATTTATGCTTATTAATCATGACCTATCCCTGGACCTAATTAAGGGCCTCTGAATAAGCTTTCCAACAAGGTATCATATGCCTTAATTGGGCTTAATATGAGTAAGTTAGGCCCATTTAAGTGAAGGAACATCATGGACTACGCACTGATCCACGCCAGAGAACTCGGGACTCAATTTAGCCTTGATTTTGGCGTAATTTGACAATTCTTGTGAAACCTGAAATTGTATGTCTCTTCTTTATCCTATTTATGCTTATTAATCTTGACCTAACCCTAGACTAAATTAAGGGCCTCTGAATAAGCTTTCCAACAAGGTATCATATGCCTTCATTGGGCTTAAGATGAGTAAGTTAGTCCCATTTAAGTGAAGGAACATCATGGACTGCACACTGATCCGCGCCAGAGAACTCGGGACCCAATTTAGCCTTGATTTTGGCCTAATTTGACAATTCTTGTGAAATCGGAAATTGTATGTCTCTTCTTTATCCTATTTATGCTTATTAATCTTGACCTCACCCTAGACCAAATTAAGGGCCTCTGAATAAGCTTTCCAACAAGGTATCATATGCCTTAATTGGGCTTAAGATGAGTAAGTTAGTCCCATTTAAGTGAAGGAACATCATGGACTGCGCACTGATCCGCGCCAGAGAACTCGGGGACCCAATTTAGCATTGGTTTTGGCATAATTTGACAATTCTTGTGAAACCTAAAATTGTAGGTCTTTTCCTTATCTTTCTAGGGACAGCAAGATCACCAAAATCCAATATCTGTAGCTCTAGTTATGCTATGCGCAAAGCAACAAGGTGAGGATGAGTGAAAAATCAGAAAATTAACAATGTTTAGCAGTTAAGCCTAAAGCAAAAACAATGATTGTAAAAGTTGTATAATTTCCGTCTCTCTCTGGCTTGTGTGGATGTCAACTGGTATTTATGCATATAAATCCTAACCTAATCCTAGACCAAATTAAGGGTCTCTGAATAAGGTTTCCAACAAGGTATCATATGCCTTAATTGGGCTTTAGATGAGTAAGTTAGGCCCATTTAAGTGAAGGAACATCATGGACTGCGCACTGATCCACGCCAGAGAACTTGGGACCCAATTTAACCTTGACTTTGGCCTAATTGGACAATTCTTGTTGCACAGGAAATTGTAGGTCTCTTCCTTATCTTTCTAGGGACAGCAAGATCACCAAAATCCGATATCTGTAGCACTTGTTATGCTCTGCGCAAGGCAACAAGGTCAGGATGAGTGAAAAATCCGAAAATTACCAATGTTTAGCAATTAAGCCGAATTAAGCCCAATAATGTAATAGCAAAAACAATGATTGTAAAAGTTGTCTAATTTTCGTCTCTCTCTGGCTTGTGCGGCTATAAACTGCTATTTATGCTTATTAATCCTGACCTAACCCTAGACCAAATTAAGGGCCTCTAAATAAGCTTTCCAGCAAGGTTTCATATGCCTTAATTGGGCTTAAGATGAGTAAGTTAGGCCAATTTAAGTGAAGGAACATCATGGACCGCGCACTGATCCACGCAGAGAACTCGGGAACCAATTTAGCCTTGATTTTGGCCTAATTTGACAATTCTTGTGAAACCTGAAATTGAAACCTCTTCCTTATCCTATTTATGCTTATTAATCCTGACCTAATCCTAGACCAAATTAAGGGTCTCTGAATAAGCTTTCCAACAAGGTATCATATGCCTTAATTGGGCTTAAGATGTGTAAGTTATGCCAATTTAAGTGAAGGAACAACATGGACTGCGCACTGATCCGCGCCAGAGAACTCGGGACCCAATTTAGCCTTGATTTTGGCCTAATTTGACAATTCTTGTGAAACCTGAAATTGTAGGTCTCATCCTTATCTTTCAAGGGACAGCAAGGTCACCAAAATCCGATATCTGTAGCTCTAGTTATGCTCTGCGCAAGGCAACAAGGTCAGGATGAGTGAAAAATCCGAAAATTAACAAAGTTAAGTAATTAAGCCCAATAATGTAAAAGGAAAAAAAAATGATTGTAAAAGTTGTCTAATTTTCATCTCTATCTGGCTTGTGCGGTTGTAAACTGCTATTTATGCTTATTAATCCTGACCTAACCCTACACCAAATTAAGGGCCCCTGAATAAGCTTTCCAACAAGGTATCATATGCATTAATTGGGCTTAAGATGAGTAAGTTAGGCCCATTTAAGTGAAGGAACATCATGGAGTACGCACTGATCCGCGCCAGAGAACTCGGGACCCAATTTAGCCTTGATTTTGGCCTAATTTGGCAATTCTTTTGAAACCTGAAATTGTTGGTCTCTTCCTTATCCTATTTATGCTTATTAATCCTGACCTAATCCTAGACCAAATTAAGGGCCTCTGAATAAGCTTTCCAACAAGGTATCATATGCCTTAATTGGGCTTAAGATGAATAAGTTAGGCCGATTTAAGTGAAGGAACATCATGGACTGCGCCCTTATCCGCGCCAGAGAACTCGGGACCCAATTTAGCCTAGATTTTGGCCTAATTTAACAATTTTTGTCCTGAAATTGTAGGTCACTTCCTTATCTTTCTAGGGACAGCAAGATCACCAAAATCCGATATTTGTAGCTCCAGTTATACTCTGTGCAAGGCAACAAGGTCGGATGTGTGAAAAATCCAAAAATTAACAATGTTTAGTATTTAACCCCAATAATGTAAAAGCAAAAATAATGATTATAAAATTTGTCTAATTTCCGTCTCTCTCTGGCTTGTGCGGTTGTAAACTGCTATTTATGCTTATTAATCATGACCTAACCCTAGACCAAATTAAGGGTCTCTGAATAAGCTTTCCAGCAAGGTTTCATATGCCTTAATTGGGCTTAAGATGAGTAAGTTAGGCCCATTTAAGTGAAGGAACATCATGGGCCGCGCACTGATCCACGCAGAGAACTCGGGAACCAATTTAGCCTTGATTTTGGCCTAATTTGACAATTCTTGTGAAACCTGAAATTGAAACCTCTTCCTTATCCTATTTATGCTTATTAATCCTGACCTAATCCTACACCAAATTAAGGGTCTCTGAATAAGCTTTCCAACAAGGTATCATATGCCTTAATTGGGCTTAAGATGTGTAAGTTAGGCCAATTTAAGTGAAGGAACAACATGGACTGCGCACTGATCCGCGCCAGAGAACTCGGGACCCAATTTAGCCTTGATTTTGGCCTAATTTGACAATTCTTGTGAAACCTGAAATTGTAGGTCTCTTCCTTATCTTTCAAGGGACAGCACGATCACCAAAATCCGATATCTGTAGCACTAGTTATGCTCTGCGCAGGGCAACAAGGTCAGGATGAGTGAAAAATCCGAAAATTACCAATGTTTAGCAATTAAGCCCAATTAAACCCAATAATGTAAAAGCAAAAACAATGATTGTAAAAGCTGTCTAATTTTCGTCTCTTTCTGACTTGTGCGGTTGTAAACTGCTATTTATGCTTATTAATCCAGACCTAACCCTAGACCAAATTAAGGGCCCCTGAATAAGCTTTCCAACAAGGTATCATATGCATAAATTGGGATTAAGATGAGTAAGTTAGGCCCATTTAAGTGAAGGAAAATCATGGACTGTGTACTGATCCGCGCCAGAGAACTCGGGACCCAATTTAGCATTGGTTTTGGCCAAATTTGACAATTCTTGTGAAACCTGAAATTGTAGGTCTCTTCCTTATCTTTCTAGGGACAGCAAATCACCAAAATCCGATATCTGTAGCTCTAATTATGCTCTGTGCAAGGCAACAAGGTCAGGATGAGTGAAAAATCGGAATATTAGCAATGTCTAGCAGTTAAGCCCAATAATGTAAAACAAAAACTAATGATTGTAAAAGTTGTATAATTTCCGTCTCTCTCTGGCTTGTGCGGTTGTAAACTGCTATTTATGCTTATTAATCCTAACCTAACCCTGGACCAAATTAAGGGCCTCTAAATAAGCTTCCAAACAAGGTATCATATGCCTTAATTGGGCTTAAGATGAGTAAGTTAGGCCCATTTAAGTGAATGAACATAATGGACAGCGCACTGATCCGCGCCAGAGAACTCGGGACCCAATTTAGCCTTGATTTTGGCCTAATTTGACAATTCTGATGCAACCTGAAATTATAGGTATCTTCCTTATCTTTCTAGGGACAGCAAGATCACCAAAATCCGATATTTGTAGCTCTAGTTATGTTCTATGCAAGGCAACATGGTCAGGATGAGTGAAAAATCGGAAAATTAACAATGTTTAGCAGTTAAGCCCAATAATGTAAAAGCAAAAACAATGATTGTAAAAGTTGTATAATTTCCGTCTCTCTCTGGCTTGTGCGGCTGTAAACATCTTATTATGCTTATTAATCCTGACCTAACCCTAGACCAAATTAAGGGCCGCTGAATAAGCATTCCAACAAGGTATCATATGCCTTAATTGGGCTTAAGATGAGTAAGTTAAGCCCATTTAAGTGAAGGAACATTAAGGACTGCGCAATGATCCGCGTCAGAGAACTCGGGACACAATTTATTCTTGATTTTGGCCTAATTTGACAATTCTTGTGAAACCTGAAATTGTAGTTCTCTTCCTTATCTTTCTAGGGACAGTAAGTTCACCAAAATCATAAATCTGTAGCTCTAGTTATGTTCTGCACAAGGAAACAAGGTCAGGATGAGTGAAAAATCCGAAAATTACCAATATTTAGCAATTAGGCCCAATTAAGCCCAATAATGTAATAGCAAAAACAATGATTGTAAAAGTTGTCTAATTTCCGTCTCTCTCTGGCTTGTGCGGCTGTAAACTGCTATTTATGCTTATTAATCTTGACCTAACCCTAGACCAAAACAAGGTCCTCTGAATAAGCTTTCCAACAAGGTATGATATGCCTTAATTGGGCTTAAGATGAGTAAGTTAGGACCATTAAAGTGAAGTAACATCATGGACTTTGTACTGATCCGTGCCAGAGAACTCAGGACCCAATTTAGTCTTGATTTTGGCCTAACTTGACAATTCTTGTGGCACCTGAAATTGTAGATCTCTTCCTTATCTTTCTAGGGACTGCAAGATCACCAAAATCCGATATTTGTAGCTCTAGCTATGCTCTGTGCAAGGCCACAAGGTCAGGATGAGTGGAAAATACGAAAATTAACAATGTTAAGCAATTAAGCCCAATTAAGCCCAATAATGTAAAAGCAAAAACAATGATTGTAAAAGTTGTCTAATTTTTGTCTCTCTCTGGCTTGTGCGGTTGTAAACTGCTATTTATGCTTATTAATCCTGACCTTACCCTAAACCAAATTAAGGGCCCCTGAATAAGCTTTCCTACAAGGTATCATATGAATTAATTGGGCTTAAGATGAGTAAGTTAGGCCTATTTAAGTGAAGGAACGTCATGGACTACGCACTGATCCGCCTGAGAACTCGGCACCCAATTTATCCTTGATTTTGGCCTAGTTTGGCAATTCTTTTGAAACCTGAAATTGTAGGTCTCATCCTTATCTTTCAAGGCACAGCAAGATCACCAAAATCCGATATCTGTAGCTCCAGTTATGCTCTGCGCAAGGAAACAAGGTCAGGATGAGTGGAAAATACGAAAATTAACAATGTTAAACAATTAAGCCCAATAAAGTAAAATAAAAAACAATGATTGTAAAAGTTGTCTAATTTTCCGTCTCTCTCTGGCTTGTGCGGTTGTAAACTGCTATTTGTGCTTATTAATCCTGACCTAACCCTAGACCAAATTAAGGGCCCCTGAATAACCTTTCCTACAAGGTATCATATGCATTAATTGGGCTTAAGATGAGTAAGTTAAGCCTATTTAAGTGAAGGAACATCATGGACTACGCCCTGATCCGCGCCAGAGAACTCGGGACCCAATTTATCCTTGATTTTGGCCTAGTTTGGCAATTCTTTTGAAACCTGAAATTGTAGGTCTCTTCCTTATCCTATTTATGCTTAGTAATCCTGACCTAACCCTTGACCAAATTAAGGGCCTCTGAATAAGCTTCCAAACAAGGTATCATATGCCTTAATTGGGCTTAAGATGAGTAAGTTAGGCCCATTTAAGTGAAGGAACGTCATGGAGTGCGCACTGATCCGTGCCAGGGAACTCGGGACCCAATATAGCCTTGATTTTGGCCTAATTTGACAATTCTTGTGAAACATCCAATTGTAGGTATCTTCCTTATCTTTCTAGGGACAGGAAGATCACCAAAATCCGATATCTGTAGCTCTAGTTATGCTCTGCGGAAGGCAACAAGGTCAGGATGAGTGAAAAATCCGAAAATTAACAATGTCTAGCAATTAAGCCCAATTTAGCCTAATAATGTAAAAGTAAAAAAACGATTGTAAAAGTTGTCTAATTTCCGTCTCTCTCCGGGTTGTGTGTCTGTAAAGTGCTATTTATGCTTATTAATCATGACCTAACCCTAGACCTAATTAAGGTCCCCTGAATAAGCTTTCCAACAAGGTATCATATGCCTTAAGTGGGCTTAAGATGTGTAAGTTAGGCCTATTTAAGTGAAGGAACATCATGGACTACGCACTGATCCGCGCCAGAGAACTCGGGACTCAATTTAGCCTTGATTTTGGCCTAATTTGACAATTCTTATGAAACCTGAAATTGTATGTCTCTTCTTTATCCTATTTATGCTTATTAATCTTGACCTAACCCTAGACTAAATGAAGGGCCTCTGATTAAGTTTTCCAACAAGGTATCATATGCTTTAATTGGGCTTAAGATGAGTAAGTTAGTACCATTTAAGTGAAGGAACATCATGGGTCGCATGACTGATCCGCGCCAGAGAACTCGGGACCCAATTTAGCCTTGATTTTGGCCTAATTTGACAATTCTTGTGAAATCAGAAATTGTGTGTCTCTTCTTTATCCTATTTATGCTTATTAATCTTGACCTAACCCTAGACCAAATTAAGGGCCTCTGAATAAGCTTTCCAACAAGGTATCATATGCCTTAATTGGGCTTAATATGAGTAAGTTAGTCCCATTTAAGTGAAGGAACATCATGGACTGCGCACTGATCCGCGCCAGAGAACTTGCGACCTAATTTAGCATTGGTTTTGGCATAATTTGACAATTCTTGTGAAACCTAAAATTGTAGGTCTTTTCCTTATCTTTCCAGGGACAGCAAGATCACCAAAATCCGATATCTGTAGCTCTATTTATGCTCTGCGCAAGACAACAAGGTCAGGATGAGTGAAAAATCAGAAAATAACAATGGTTAGCAGTTAAGCCCAAAGCAAAAACAATGATTGTAAAAGTTGTATAATTTCCGTCTATCTCTGGCATGTGCGGCTGTAAACTGCTATTTATGCTTATTAATCCTAACCTAACCCTGGACCAAATTAAGGGCCTCTGAATAAGCTTCCAAACAAGGTATCATATGCCTTAATTGGGCTTAAGATGAGTAAGTTAGGCCCATTTAAGTGAAGGAACATCATGGACTGCGCACTGATCCGCGCCAGAGAACTCGGGACCTAATTTAGCCTTGATTTTGGCCTAATTAGACAATTCTTGTTAAACATGAAATTGTAGGTGTCTTCCTTATCTTTCTAGGGACAGCAAGATCACCAAAATCCGATATCTGTAGCACTTGTTATGCTCTGCGCAAGGCAACAAGGTCAGGATGAGTAAAAAATCCGTAAATTACCAATGTTTAGCAATTAAGCCCAATAATGTAATAGCAAAAACAATGATTGTAAAAGTTGTCTAATTTCCGTCTCTCTCTGGCTTGTGCGGCTATAAACTGCTATTTATGCTTATTAATCCTGACCTAACCCTAGACCAAATTAAGGGCCTCTAAATAAGCTTTCCAACAAGGTTTCATATGCCTTAATTGGGCTTAAGATGAGTAAGTTAGGCCCATTTAAGTGAAGGAACATCATGGACTGCGCACTGATCCGCCCTAGAGAACTCGGGACCCAATTTAGCCTTGATTTTGGCCTAATTTGACAATTCTTGTGAAACCTGAAATTGTATGTCTCTTCCTTATTTTTCTTGGGACAGCAAGATCACCAAAATCCGATATCCGTAGCTCTAGTTATACTCTGCGCAAGGCAAAAAGGTCAGGATGAGTGAAAAATCCGAAAATTGCCAATGTTTAGCAATTAGGCCAAATTAAGCCCAATAATGTAATAGCAAAAACAATGATTGTAAAAGTTGTCTAATTTCCGTCTCTCTCTGGCTTGTGCGGCTGTAAACTGCTATTTATGCTTATTAATCCTGATCTAACCCTAGACCAAATTAAGGGCCTTTGAATAAGCTATCCAACAAGGCATGATATGCCTTAATTGGGCTTAAGATGAGTAAGTTAGGACCATTAAAATGAAGGAACATCATGGATTGCGCACTGATCCACGCAAAGAACTCGGGACCCAATTTATCCTTGATTTTGGCCTAATTTGACAATTCTTTTGAAACCTGAAATTGTGGGTCTCTTCCTTATCCTATTTATGCTTATTAATCCTGACCTAATCCTAGACCAAATTAAGGGTCTCTGAATAAGCTTTCCAACAAGGTATCATATGCCTTAATTGGGCTTAAGATGTGTAAGTTAGGCCAATTTAAGTGAAGGAACATCATGGACTGCGCACTTATCCGCGCCAGAGAACTCGGGACCCAATTTAGCCTTGATTTTGGCCTAATTTGACAATTCTAGTGAAACCTGAAATTGTACGTCTCTTCCTTATCTTTCTAGGGACAGCAACATCACCAAAATCCGATATATGTAGCTCTAGTTATGCTCTGCACAAGGAAACAAGGTCAGGATGAGTGAAAATTCCGAAAATTAACAAAGTTAAGTAATTAAGCCCAATAATGTAAAAGCAAAAACAATGATTATCAAAGTTGTCTAATTTTCGTCTCTCTCTGGTTTGTGCGGTTGTAAACTGCTATTTATGCTTATTAATCCTGACCTAACCCTACACCAAATTAAGGGCCCCTGAATAAGCTTTCCAACAAGCTATCATATGCATTAATTGGGCTTAAGATGAGTAAGTTAGGCCCATTTAAGTGAAGGAATATCATGGACTACGCACTGATCCGCGCCAGAGAACTCGGGACCCAATTTAGCCTTGATTTTGGCCTAATTTGGAAATTCTTGTGAAACCTGAAATTGTTGGTCTCTTCCTTATCATGTTTATGCTTATTATTCCTGACCTAATCCTAGACCAAATTAAGGGCCTCTGAATATGCTTTCCAACAAGGTATCATATGCCTTAATTGGGCTTAAGATGAATAAGTTAGGCCGATTTAAGTGAAGGAACATCATGGACTGCGCCCTGATCCGCGCCAAAGAACTCGGGACCCAATTTAGCCTAGATTTTGTCCTAATTTAACAATTTTTGTCCTGAAATTGTAGGTCTCTTCCTTATCTTTCTTGGGACAGCAAGATCACCAAAATCCGATATCTGTAGCTCCAGTTATACTCTGTGCAAGGCAACAAGGTCGGATGTGTGAAAAATCCAAAAATTAACAATGTTTAGCATTTAAGCCCAATAATGTAAAAGCAAAAACAATGATTATAAAAGTTGTCTAATTTCCGTCTCTCTCTGGCTTGTGCGGTGGTAAACTGCTATTTATGCTTATTAATCATGACCTAACCCTAGACCAAATTAAGGGTCTCTGAATAAGCTTTCCAACAAGGTATCATATGCCTTAATTGGGCTTAAGATGAGTAACCTAGGCCCATTTAAGTGATGGAACATCATAGACTGCGCACTGATCCCGCCAAAGAACTCGTGACCCAATTTTGCCTTGATTTTGGACTAATTTGACAATTCTTGTGAAACCTGAAATTGTAGGTCTCTTCCTTATCTTTCTAGGGACAGCAAGATCACCAAAATCCGATATTTGTAGCACTAGTTATGCTCTGCGCAGGGCAACATGGTCAGGATGAGTGAAAAATCCGAAAATTACCATTGTTTAGAAATTAATCCCTATTAAACCCAATAATCTAAAAGCAAAAACAATGATTGTAAAAGTTGTCTAATTTCCGTCTCTTTCTGGCTTGTGCGGTTGAAAACTGCTATTTATGCTTATTAATCCAGACCTAACCCTAGACCAAATTCAGGGCCCCTGAATAAGCTTTCCAACAAGGTATCATATGCATTAATTGGGCTTAAGATGAGTAAGTTAGGCCCATTTAAGTGAAGGAACATCATGGACTGTGTACTGATCCGCGCCAGAGAACTCGGGACCCAATTTAGCATTGGTTTTGGCCTAATTTGACAATTCTTGTGAAACCTGAAATTGTAGGTCTCTTCCTTATCTTTCTAGGGACAGCAAATCACCAAAATCCGATATTTGTAGCTCTAGTTATGCTCTGTGCAAGGCAACAAGGTCAGGATGAGTGAAAAATCGGAAAATTAACAATGTTTAGCAGTTAAGCCCAATAATTTAAAAGCAAAAACAATGATTGTAAAAGTTGTATAATTTCCGTCTCTCTCTGGCTTGTGCGGCTGTAAACTGCTATTTATGCTTATTAATCCTAATCTAACCCTGGACCAAATTAAGGGCCTCTGAATAAGCTTCCAAACAAGGTATCATATGCCTTAATTGGGCTTAAGATGAGTAAGTTAGGCCCATTTAAGTGAAGGAACATCATGGACTGCGCACTGATCCGCGCCAGAGAACTCGGGACCTAATTTAGCCTTGATTTTGGGCTAATTAGACAATTCTTGTTAAACATGAAATTGTAGGTGTCTTCCTTATCTTTCTAGGGACAGCAAGATCACCAAAATCCGATATCTGTAGTACTAGTTATGCTCTGCGCAAGGCAACAAGGTCAGGATGAGTGAAAAATCCGAAAATTACCAATGTTTAGCAATTAAACCCAATTAAACCCAATAATGTAAAAGCAAAAACAATGATTGTAAAAGTTGTATAATTTCCGTCTCTCTCTGGCTTGTGCGACTGTAAATTGCTATTTATGCTTATTAATCCTGACATAACCTTAGACCAAATTAAGGGTCTCTGAATAAGCTTCCAAACAAGGTATCATATGCCTTAATTGGGTTTAAGATGAGTAAGTTTGGCCCATTTAAGTGAAGGAACATCATGGACTGCGCACTGATCCACGCAAGAGAACTCGAGACCCAATTTAGCCTTGATTTTGGACTAATTTGACAATTCTTATGAAACCAGAAATTGTAGGTCTCTTCCTTATCTTTCTAGGGACAGCAAGATCACCAAAATCCGATATCTGTTGCTCCAGTTATACTCTGCGCAAGGCAACAAGGTCAGGATGAGTGAAAAATCCGAAAATTAACAATGTTTAGAAATTAAGCCCAATTAAGCCTAATAATGTGAAAGTAAAAACAATGATTGTAAGAGTTGTCTAATTTCCGTCTCTATCTGGATAGTGCGGCTGTAAACTGCTATTTATGCTTATTAATCTTGACCTAACATTAGACCAAATTAAGGGCCTCTGAATAAGCTTCCAAACAAGGTTTCATATGCCTTAATTGGGCTTAAGATGAGTATGTTAGGCCCATTTAAGTGAAGGAACATAATGGACTGCGCACTAATCCGCACCAGAGAACTCAGGACCCAATTTAGCCTTGATTTTGGCCTAATTTGACAATTCTTATGAAACCTGAAATTGTAGGTCTCTTCCTTATCTTTCTAGGGACAGCAAGATCACCAAAATCCGATATCTGTAGCTCTAGTTATACTCGGCGCAAGGCAACAAGGTCGAGGATGAGTGAAAAATCCGAAAATTAACAATGTTTAGCAATTAAGCCCGATAATGTAAAAGCAAAAACAATGATTGTAAAAGTTGTATAATTTCCGTCTCTCTCTCTGGCTTGTGCGGCTGTAAACTGCTATTTATGCTTATTAATCATGACCTAACCCTAGACCGAATTAAGGGTCTCTCGAATAAGCTTTCTAACAAGGTATCATATGCCTTAATTGGGCTTAAGATCAGTAAGTTAGGCCCATTTAAGTGAAGGAACATCATGGACTACGCACTAATCCGCACCAGAGAACTCGGGACCCAATTTAGCCATGATTTTGGACTAATTTGACAATTCTTGTGAAACCTAAAATTGTAGGTCTCTTCATTATCTTTCTAGGGACAGCAAGATCACCAAAATCCGATATTTGTAGCACTAGTTATGCTCTGCATAAGGGCAACATGGTCAGGATGAGTGAAAAATCCGAAAATTACCATTGTTTAGAAATTAAGCCCTATTAAACCCAATAATCTAAAAGCAAAAACAATGATTGTAAAAGTTGTCTAATTTCCGTCTCTTTCTGGCTTGTGCGGTTGAAAACTGCTATTTATGCTTATTAATCCAGACCTAACCCTAGACCAAATTAAGGGCCCCTGAATAAGCTTTCCAACAAGGTATCATATGCATTAATTGGGCTTAAGATGAGTAAGTTAGGCCCATTTAAGTGAAGGAACATCATGGATCGTGTACTTGATCCGCGCGCGAGAGAACTCGGGACCCAATTTAGCATTGGTTTTGGCCTAATTTGACAATTCTTGTGAAACCTGAAATTGTAGGTCTCTTCCTTATCTTTCTAGGGACAGCAAATCACCAAAATCCGATATTTGTAGCTCTAGTTATGCTCTGTGCAAGGCAACAAGGTCAGGATGAGTGAAAAATCGGAAAATTAACAATGTTTAGCAGTTAAGCCCAATAATTTAAAAGCAAAAACAATGATTGTAAAAGTTGTATAATTTCCGTCTCTCTCTGGCTTGTGCGGCTGTAAACTGCTATTTATGCTTATTAATCCTAATCTAACCCTGGACCAAATTAAGGGCCTCTGAATAAGCTTCCAAACAAGGTATCATATGCCTTAATTGGGCTTAAGATGAGTAAGTTAGGCCCATTTAAGTGAAGGAACATCATGGACTGCGCAGACCGATCCCGCGCAGAGAACTCGGGACCTAATTTAGCCTTGATTTTGGGCTAATTAGACAATTCTTGTTAAACATGAAATTGTAGGTGTCTTCCTTATCTTTCTAGGGACAGCAAGATCACCAAAATCCGATATCTGTAGTACTAGTTATGCTCTGCGCAAGGCAACAAGGTCAGGATGAGTGAAAAATCCGAAAATTACCAATGTTTAGCAATTAAACCCAATTAAACCCAATACTGAACAAGCAAAAACAATGATTGTAAAAGTTGTATAATTTCCGTCTCTCTCTCGGCTTGTGCGATCTGTAAATTGCTATTTATGCTTATTAATCCTGACATAACCTTAGACCAAATTAAGGGTCTCTGAATAAGCTTCCAAACAAGGTATCATATGCCTTAATTGGGTTTAAGATGAGTAAGTTTGGCCCATTTAAGTGAAGGAACATCATGGACTGCGCACTGATCCACGCAAGAGAACTCGAGACCCAATTTAGCCTTGATTTTGGACTAATTTGACAATTCTTATGAAACCAGAAATTGTAGGTCTCTTCCTTATCTTTCTAGGGACAGCAAGATCACCAAAATCCGATATCTGTTGCTCCAGTTATACTCTGCGCAAGGCAACAAGGTCAGGATGAGTGAAAAATCCGAAAATTAACAATGTTTAGAAATTAAGCCCAATTAAGCCTAATAATGTGAAAGTAAAAACAATGATTGTAAGAGTTGTCTAATTTCCGTCTCTATCTGGATAGTGCGGCTGTAAACTGCTATTTATGCTTATTAATCTTGACCTAACATTAGACCAAATTAAGGGCCTCTGAATAAGCTTCCAAACAAGGTTTCATATGCCTTAATTGGGCTTAAGATGAGTATGTTAGGCCCATTTAAGTGAAGGAACATAATGGACTGCGCACTAATCCGCACCAGAGAACTCAGGACCCAATTTAGCCTTGATTTTGGCCTAATTTGACAATTCTTATGAAACCTGAAATTGTAGGTCTCTTCCTTATCTTTCTAGGGACAGCAAGATCACCAAAATCCGATATCTGTAGCTCTAGTTATACTCGGCGCAAGGCAACAAGGTCAGGATGAGTGAAAAATCCGAAAATTAACAATGTTTAGCAATTAAGCCCGATAATGTAAAAGCAAAAACAATGATTGTAAAAGTTGTATAATTTCCGTCTCTCTCTGGCTTGTGCGGCTGTAAACTGCTATTTATGCTTATTAATCATGACCTAACCCTAGACCGAATTAAGGGTCTCTGAATAAGCTTTCTAACAAGGTATCATATGCCTTAATTGGGCTTAAGATGAGTAAGTTAGGCCCATTTAAGTGAAGGAACATCATGGACTACGCACTAATCCGCACCAGAGAACTCGGGACCCAATTTAGCCATGATTTTGGACTAATTTGACAATTCTTGTGAAACCTAAAATTGTAGGTCTCTTCATTATCTTTCTAGGGACAGCAAGATCACCAAAATCCGATATTTGTAGCACTAGTTATGCTCTGCGCATGGCAACATGGTCAGGATGAGTGAAAAATCCGAAAATTACCATTGTTTAGAAATTAAGCCCTATTAAACCCAATAATCTAAAAGCAAAAACAATGATTGTAAAAGTTGTCTAATTTCCGTCTCTTTCTGGCTTGTGCGGTTGAAAACTGCTATTTATGCTTATTAATCCAGACCTAACCCTAGACCAAATTAAGGCCCCTGAATAAGCTTTCCAACAAGGTATCATATGCATTAATTGGGCTTAAGATGAGTAAGTTAGGCCCATTTAAGTGAAGGAACATCATGGACTGTGTACTGATCCGCGCCAGAGAACTCGGGACCCAATTTAGCATTGGTTTTGGCCTAATTTGACAATTCTTGTGAAACCTGAAATTGTAGGTCTCTTCCTTATCTTTCTAGGGACAGCAAATCACCAAAATCCGATATCTGTAGCTCTAGTTATGCTCTGTGCAAGGCAACAAGGTCAGGATGAGTGAAAAATCGGAAAATTAACAATGTTTAGCAGTTAAGCCCAATAATTTAAAAGCAAAAACAATGATTGTAAAAGTTGTATAATTTCCGTCTCTCTCTGGCTTGTGCGGCTGTAAACTGCTATTTATGCTTATTAATCCTAATCTAACCCTGGACCAAATTAAGGGCCTCTGAATAAGCTTCCAAACAAGGTATCATATGCCTTAATTGGGCTTAAGATGAGTAAGTTAGGCCCATTTAAGTGAAGGAACATCATGGATCTGCATGACCGATCCGCGCCAGAGAACTCGGGACCTAATTTAGCCTTGATTTTGGGCTAATTAGACAATTCTTGTTAAACATGAAATTGTAGGTGTCTTCCTTATCTTTCTAGGGACAGCAAGATCACCAAAATCCGATATCTGTAGTACTAGTTATGCTCTGCGCAAGGCAACAAGGTCAGGATGAGTGAAAAATCCGAAAATTACCAATGTTTAGCAATTAAACCCAATTAAACCCAATAATGTAAAAGCAAAAACAATGATTGTAAAAGTTGTATAATTTCCGTCTCTCTCTGGCTTGTGCGACTGTAAATTGCTATTTATGCTTATTAATCCTGACATAACCTTAGACCAAATTAAGGGTCTCTGAATAAGCTTCCAAACAAGGTATCATATGCCTTAATTGGGTTTAAGATGAGTAAGTTTGGCCCATTTAAGTGAAGGAACATCATGGACTGCGCACTGATCCACGCAAGAGAACTCGAGACCCAATTTAGCCTTGATTTTGGACTAATTTGACAATTCTTATGAAACCAGAAATTGTAGGTCTCTTCCTTATCTTTCTAGGGACAGCAAGATCACCAAAATCCGATATCTGTTGCTCCAGTTATACTCTGCGCAAGGCAACAAGGTCAGGATGAGTGAAAAATCCGAAAATTAACAATGTTTAGAAATTAAGCCCAATTAAGCCTAATAATGTGAAAGTAAAAACAATGATTGTAAGAGTTGTCTAATTTCCGTCTCTATCTCGGATAGTGCGGCTGTAAACTGCTATTTATGCTTATTAATCTTGACCTAACATTAGACCAAATTAAGGGCCTCTGAATAAGCTTCCAAACAAGGTATCATATGCCTTAATTGGGCTTAAGATGAGTATGTTAGGCCCATTTAAGTGAAGGAACATAATGGATCTGCGCACTAATCCGCACCAGAGAACTCAGGACCCAATTTAGCCTTGATTTTGGCCTAATTTGACAATTCTTATGAAACCTGAAATTGTAGGTCTCTTCCTTATCTTTCTAGGGACAGCAAGATCACCAAAATCCGATATCTGTAGCTCTAGTTATACTCGGCGCAAGGCAACAAGGTCAGGATGAGTGAAAAATCCGAAAATTAACAATGTTTAGCAATTAAGCCCGATAATGTAAAAGCAAAAACAATGATTGTAAAAGTTGTATAATTTCCGTCTCTCTCTGGCTTGTGCGGCTGTAAACTGCTATTTATGCTTATTAATCATGACCTAACCCTAGACCGAATTAAGGGTCTCTGAATAAGCTTTCTAACAAGGTATCATATGCCTTAATTGGGCTTAAGATCAGTAAGTTAGGCCCATTTAAGTGAAGGAACATCATGGACTACGCACTAATCCGCACCAGAGAACTCGGGACCCAATTTAGCCATGATTTTGGACTAATTTGACAATTCTTGTGAAACCTAAAATTGTAGGTCTCTTCATTATCTTTCTAGGGACAGCAAGATCACCAAAATCCGATATTTGTAGCACTAGTTATGCTCTGCGCAGGGCAACATGGTCAGGATGAGTGAAAAATCCGAAAATTACCATTGTTTAGAAATTAAGCCCTATTAAACCCAATAATCTAAAAGCAAAAACAATGATTGTAAAAGTTGTCTAATTTCCGTCTCTTTCTGGCTTGTGCGGTTGAAAACTGCTATTTATGCTTATTAATCCAGACCTAACCCTAGACCAAATTAAGGGCCCCTGAATAAGCTTTCCAACAAGGTATCATATGCATTAATTGGGCTTAAGATGAGTAAGTTAGGCCCATTTAAGTGAAGGAACATCATGGACTGTGTACTGATCCGCGCCAGAGAACTCGGGACCCAATTTAGCATTGGTTTTGGCCTAATTTGACAATTCTTGTGAAACCTGAAATTGTAGGTCTCTTCCTTATCTTTCTAGGGACAGCAAATCACCAAAATCCGATATCTGTAGCTCTAGTTATGCTCGTGCAAGGCAACAAGGTCAGGATGAGTGAAAAATCGGAAAATTAACAATGTTTAGCATTAAGCCCAATAATTTAAAAGCAAAAACAATGATTGTAAAAGTTGTATAATTTCCGTCTCTCTCTCTGGCTTGTGCGGCTGTAAACTGCTATTTATGCTTATTAATCCTAATCTAACCCTGGACCAAATTAAGGGCCTCGAATAAGCTTCCAAACAAGGTATCATATGCCTTAATTGGGCTTAAGATGAGTAAGTTAGGCCCATTTAAGTGAAGGAACATCATGGACTGCGCACTGATCCGCGCCAGAGAACTCGGGACCTAATTTAGCCTTGATTTTGGGCTAATTAGACAATTCTAGTTAAACATGAAAATGTAGTAGTCATCCTTATCTTTCTAGGGACAGCAAGATCACCAAAATCCGATATCTGTAGTACTAGTTATGCTCTGCGCAAGGCAACAAGGTCAGGATGAGTGAAAAATCCGAAAATTACCAATGTTTAGCAATTAAACCCAATTAAACCCAATAATGTAAAAGCAAAAACAATGATTGTAAAAGTTGTATAATTTCCGTCTCTCTCTGGCTTGTGCGACTGTAAATTGCTATTTATGCTTATTAATCCTGACATAACCTTAGACCAAATTAAGGGTCTCTGAATAAGCTTCCAAACAAGGTATCATATGCCTTAATTGGGTTTAAGATGAGTAAGTTTGGCCCATTTAAGTGAAGGAACATCATGGACTGCGCACTGATCCACGCAAGAGAACTCGAGACCCAATTTAGCCTTGATTTTGGACTAATTTGACAATTCTTATGAAACCAGAAATTGTAGGTCTCTTCCTTATCTTTCTAGGGACAGCAAGATCACCAAAATCCGATATCTGTTGCTCCAGTTATACTCTGCGCAAGGCAACAAGGTCAGGATGAGTGAAAAATCCGAAAATTAACAATGTTTAGAAATTAAGCCCAATTAAGCCTAATAATGTGAAAGTAAAAACAATGATTGTAAGAGTTGTCTAATTTCCGTCTCTATCTGGATAGTGCGGCTGTAAACTGCTATTTATGCTTATTAATCTTGACCTAACATTAGACCAAATTAAGGGCCTCTGAATAAGCTTCCAAACAAGGTTTCATATGCCTTAATTGGGCTTAAGATGAGTATGTTAGGCCCATTTAAGTGAAGGAACATAATGGACTGCGCACTAATCCGCACCAGAGAACTCAGGACCCAATTTAGCCTTGATTTTGGCCTAATTTGACAATTCTTATGAAACCTGAAATTGTAGGTCTCTTCCTTATCTTTCTAGGGACAGCAAGATCACCAAAATCCGATATCTGTAGCTCTAGTTATACTCGGCGCAAGGCAACAAGGTCAGGATGAGTGAAAAATCCGAAAATTAACAATGTTTAGCAATTAAGCCCGATAATGTAAAAGCAAAAACAATGATTGTAAAAGTTGTATAATTTCCGTCTCTCTCTGGCTTGTGCGGCTGTAAACTGCTATTTATGCTTATTAATCATGACCTAACCCTAGACCGAATTAAGGGTCTCTGAATAAGCTTTCTAACAAGGTATCATATGCCTTAATTGGGCTTAAGATCAGTAAGTTAGGCCCATTTAAGTGAAGGAACATCATGGACTACGCACTAATCCGCACCGAGAGAACTCGGGACCCAATTTAGCCATGATTTTGGACTAATTTGACAATTCTTGTGAAACCTAAAATTGTAGGTCTCTTCATTATCTTTCTAGGGACAGCAAGATCACCAAAATCCGATATTTGTAGCACTAGTTATGCTCTGCGCAGGGCAACATGGTCAGGATGAGTGAAAAATCCGAAAATTACCATTGTTTAGAAATTAAGCCCTATTAAACCCAATAATCTAAAAGCAAAAACAATGATTGTAAAAGTTGTCTAATTTCCGTCTCTTTCTGGCTTGTGCGGTTGAAAACTGCTATTTATGCTTATTAATCCAGACCTAACCCTAGACCAAATTAAGGGCCCCTGAATAAGCTTTCCAACAAGGTATCATATGCATTAATTGGGCTTAAGATGAGTAAGTTAGGCCCATTTAAGTGAAGGAACATCATGGACTGTGTACTGATCCGCGCCAGAGAACTCGGGACCCAATTTAGCATTGGTTTTGGCCTAATTTGACAATTCTTGTGAAACCTGAAATTGTAGGTCTCTTCCTTATCTTTCTAGGGACAGCAAATCACCAAAATCCGATATTTGTAGCTCTAGTTATGCTCTGTGCAAGGCAACAAGGTCAGGATGAGTGAAAAATCGGAAAATTAACAATGTTTAGCAGTTAAGCCCAATAATTTAAAAGCAAAAACAATGATTGTAAAAGTTGTATAATTTCCGTCTCTCTCTGGCTTGTGCGGCTGTAAACTGCTATTTATGCTTATTAATCCTAATCTAACCCTGGACCAAATTAAGGGCCTCTGAATAAGCTTCCAAACAAGGTATCATATGCCTTAATTGGGCTTAAGATGAGTAAGTTAGGCCCATTTAAGTGAAGGAACATCATGGACTGCGCACTGATCCGCGCCAGAGAACTCGGGACCTAATTTAGCCTTGATTTTGGGCTAATTAGACAATTCTTGTTAAACATGAAATTGTAGGTGTCTTCCTTATCTTTCTCGGGACAAAGCAAGATCACCAAAATCCGATATCCCGTAGTACTAGTTATGCTCTGCGCAAGGCAACAAGGTCAGGATGAGTGAAAAATCCGAAAATTACCGATGTTTAGCAATTAACCCCAATTAAACCCAATACTGTAAATCCAAAAACAATGATTGTAAAAGTTGTATAATTTCCGTCTCTCTCTGGCTTGTGGCTGTAAATTGCTATTTATGCTTATTAATCCCGACATAACCTTAGACCAAATTAAGGGTCTCTGAATAAGCTTCCAAACAAGGTATCATATGCCTTAATTGGGTTTAAGATGAGTAAGTTTGGCCCATTTAAGTGAAGGAACATCATGGATCGCAAGATCGATCCACGCAAGAGAACTCGAGACCCAATTTAGCCTTGATTTTGGACTAATTTGACAATTCTTATGAAACCAGAAATTGTAGGTCTCTTCCTTATCTTTCTAGGGACAGCAAGATCACCAAAATCCGATATCTGTTGCTCCAGCTTATACTGCGCAAGGCAACAAGGTCAGGATGAGTGAAAAATCCGAAAATTAACAATGTTTAGAAATTAAGCCCAATTAAGCCTAATAATGTGAAAGTAAAAACAATGATTGTAAGAGTTGTCTAATTTCCGTCTCTATCTGGATAGTGCGGCTGTAAACTGCTATTTATGCTTATTAATCTTGACCTAACATTAGACCAAATTAAGGGCCTCTCGAATAAGCTTCCAAACAAGGTTTCATATGCCTTAATTGGGCTTAAGATGAGTATGTTAGGCCCATTTAAGTGAAGGAACATAATGGATCGCGCACTAATCCGCACTGAGAGAACTCGGGACCCAATTTAGCCTTGATTTTGGCCTAATTTGACAATTCTTATGAAACCTGAAATTGTAGGTCTCTTCCTTATCTTTCTAGGGACAGCAAGATCACCAAAATCCGATATCTCGTAGCTCTAGTTATACTCGGCGCAAGGCAACAAGGTCGAGGATGAGTGAAAAATCCGAAAATTAACAATGTTTAGCAATTAAGCCCGATAATGTAAAAGCAAAAACAATGATTGTAAAAGTTGTATAATTTCCGTCTCTCTCTGGCTTGTGCGGCTGTAAACTGCTATTTATGCTTATTAATCATGACCTAACCCCAGACCGAATTAAGGGTCTCTGAATAAGCTTTCTAACAAGGTATCATATGCCTTAATTGGGCTTAAGATCGAGTAAGTTAGGCCCATTTAAGTGAAGGAACATCATGGACTACGCACTAATCCGCACCGCAGAACTCGGGACCCAATTTAGCCATGATTTTGGACTAATTTGACAATTCTTGTGAAACCTAAAATTGTAGGTCTCTTCATTATCTTTCTAGGGACAGCAAGATCACCAAAATCCGATATTTGTAGCACTAGTTATGCTCTAGCAGGCAACATGGTCAGGATGAGTGAAAAATCCGAAAATTACCATTGTTTAGAAATTAAGCCCTATTAAACCCAATAATCTAAAAGCAAAAACAATGATTGTAAAAGTTGTCTAATTTCCGTCTCTTTCTGGCTTGTGCGGTTGAAAACTGCTATTTATGCTTATTAATCCAGACCTAACCCTAGACCAAATTAAGGGCCCCTGAATAAGCTTTCCAACAAGGTATCATATGCATTAATTGGGCTTAAGATGAGTAAGTTAGGCCCATTTAAGTGAAGGAACATCATGGACTGTGTACTGATCCGCGCCAGAGAACTCGGGACCCAATTTAGCATTGGTTTTGGCCTAATTTGACAATTCTTGTGAAACCTGAAATTGTAGGTCTCTTCCTTATCTTTCTAGGGACAGCATGATCACCAAAATCCGATATCTGTAGCTCTAGTTATGCTCTGTGCAAGGCAACAAGGTCAGGATGAGTGAAAAATCGGAAAATTAACAATGTTTAGCAGTTAAGCCCAATAATGTAAAAGCAAAAACAATGATTGTAAAAGTTGTATAATTTCCGTCTATCTCTGGCTTGTGCGGCTGTAAACTGCTATTTATGCTTATTAATCCTAACCTAACCCTGGACCAAATTAAGGGCCTCTGAATAAGCTTCCTAACAAGGTATCATATGCCTTAATTGGGCTTAAGATGAGTAAGTTAGGCCCATTTAAGTGAAGGAACATCATGGACTGCGCACTGATATGCGCCAGAGAACTCGGGACCTAATTTAGCCTTGATTTTGGCCTAATTAGACAATTCTTGTTAAATATGAAATTGTAGGTGTCTTCCTTATCTTTCTAGGGACAGCAAGATCACCAAAATCCGATATCTGTAGTACTAGTTATGCTCTGCGCAAGGCAACAAGGTCAGGATGAGTGAAAAATCCGAAAATTACCAATGTTTAGCAATTAAGCCCAATTAAACCCAATAATGTAAAAGCAAAAACAATGATTGTAAAAGTTGTATAATTTTCGTCTCTCTCTGGCTTGTGCGACTGTAAACTGCTATTGATGGTTATTAATCCTGACATAACCTTAGACCAAATTAAGGGTCTCTGAATAAGCTTCCAAACAAGGTATCATATGCCTTAATTGGGTTTAAGATGAGTAAGTTTGGCCCATTTAAGTGAAGGAACATCATGGACTGCGCACTGATCCACGCCAGAGAACTCGAGACCCAATTTAGCCTTGATTTTGGCCTAATTTGACAATTCTTATGAAACCAGAAATTGTAGGTCTCTTCCTTATCTTTCTAGGGACAGCAAGATCACCAAAATCCGATATCTGTTGCTCCAGTTATACTCTGCGCAAGGCAACAAGGTCACGATGAGTGAAAAATCCGAAAATTAACAATGTTCAGAAATTAAGCCCAATTACGCCTAATAATGTAAAAGTAAAAACAATGATTGTAAAAGTTGTCTAATTTCCGTCTCTCTCTGGATAGTGCGGCTGTAAACTGCTATTTATGCTTATTAATCTTGACCTAACATTAGACCAAATTAAGGGCCTCTGAATAAGCTTCCAAACAAGGTATCATATGCCTTAATTGGGCTTAAGATGAGTATGTTAGGCCCATTTAAGTGAAGGAACATAATGGATCACAGACCGATCCGCGCCAGAGAACTCAGGACCCAATTTAACCTTGATTTTGGCCTAATTTGACAATTCTTATGAAACCTGAAATTGTAGGTCTCTTCCTTATCTTTCTAGGGACAGCAAGATCACCAAAATCCGATATCTGTAGCTCTAGTTATACTCGGCGCAAGGCAACAAGGTCAGGATGAGTGAAAAATCCGAAAATTAACAATGTTTAGCAATTAAGCCCGATAATGTAAAAGCAAAAACAATGATTGTAAAAGTTGTATAATTTCCGTCTCTCTCTGGCTTGTGCGGCTGTAAACTGCTATTTATGCTTATTAATCATGACCTAACCCCAGACCGAATTAAGGGTCTCTGAATAAGCTTTCCAACAAGGTATCATATGCCTTAATTGGGCTTAAGATCAGTAAGTTAGGCCCATTTAAGTGAAGGAACATCATGGACTACGCACTAATCCGCACCAGAGAACTCGGGACCCAATTTAGCCATGATTTTGGACTAATTTGACAATTCTTGTGAAACCTAAAATTGTAGGTCTCTTCATTATCTTTCTAGGGACAGCAAGATCACCAAAATCCGATATTTGTAGCACTAGTTATGCTTTCTGCGAGGGCAACATGGTCGGGATGAGTGAAAAATCCGAAAATTACCATTGTTTAGAAATTAAGCCCTATTAAACCCAATAATCTAAAAGCAAAAACAATGATTGTAAAAGTTGTCTAATTTCCGTCTCTTTCTGGCTTGTGCGGTTGAAAACTGCTATTTATGCTTATTAATCCAGACCTAACCCTAGACCAAATTAAGGGCCCCTGAATAAGCTTTCCAACAAGGTATCATATGCATTAATTGGACTTAAGATGAGTAAGTTAGGCCCATTTAAGTGAAGGAACATCATGGACTGTGTACTGATCCGCGCCAGAGAACTCGGGACCCAATTTAGCATTGGTTTTGGCCTAATTTGACAATTCTTGTGAAACCTGAAATTGTAGGTCTCTTCCTTATCTTTCTAGGGACAGATGATCACCAAAATCCGATATCCCGTAGCTCTAGTTATGCTCCATGCAAGGCAACAAGGTCAGGATGAGTGAAAAATCGGAAAATTAACAATGTTTAGCAGTTAAGCCCAATAATGTAAAAGCAAAAACAATGATTGTAAAAGTTGTATAATTTCCGTCTATCTCTGGCTTGTGCGGCTGTAAACTGCTATTTATGCTTATTAATCCTAACCTAACCCTGGACCAAATTAAGGGCCTCTGAATAAGCTTCCTAACAAGGTATCATATGCCTTAATTGGGCTTAAGATGAGTAAGTTAGGCCCATTTAAGTGAAGGAACATCATGGACTGCGCACTGATATGCGCCAGAGAACTCGGGACCTAATTTAGCCTTGATTTTGGCCTAATTAGACAATTCTTGTTAAATATGAAATTGTAGGTGTCTTCCTTATCTTTCTAGGGATGACAAGATCACCAAAATCCGATATCTGTAGTACTAGTTATGCTCTGCGCAAGGCAACAAGGTCAGGATGAGTGAAAAATCCGAAAATTACCAATGTTTAGCAATTAAGCCCAATTAAACCCAATAATGTAAAAGCAAAAACAATGATTGTAAAAGTTGTATAATTTTCGTCTCTCTCAGGCTTGTGCGATCAGAACCGCTATTGATGGTTATTAATCCTGACATAACCTTAGACCAAATTAAGAGTCTCTGAATAAGCATCCAAACAAGGTATCATATGCCTTAATTGGGTTTAAGATGAGTAAGTTAGGCCCATTTAAGTGAAGGAACATCATGGACTCGCGACCGATCCACGCCTGCAGAACTCGAGACCCAATTTAGCCTTGATTTTGGCCTAATTTGACAATTCTTATGAAACCAGAAATTGTAGGTCTCTTCCTTATCTTTCTAGGGACAAAGCAAGATCACCAAAATCCGATATCTGTTGCTCTAGTTATACCGCGCAAAGGCAACAAGGTCACGATGAGTGAAAAATCCGAAAATTAACAATGTTTAGAAATTAAGCCCAATTACGCCTAATAATGTAAAAGTAAAAACAATGATTGTAAAAGTTGTCTAATTTCCGTCTCTCTTCTGGATAGTGCGGCTGTAAACTGCTATTTATGCTTATTAATCTTGACCTAACATTAGACCAAATTAAGGGCCTCCGAATAAGCTTCCAAACAAGGTATCATATGCCTTAATTGGGCTTAAGATGAGTATGTTAGGCCCATTTAAGTGAAGGAACATAATGGACTGCAGATTGATCCGCGCCTGAGAGAACTCGGGACCCAATTTAACCTTGATTTTCTCCTAATTTGACAATTCTTATGAAACCTGAAATTGTAGGTCTCTTCCTTATCTTTCTAGGGACAGCAAGATCACCAAAATCCGATACTCTGTAGCTCTAGTTATACTCAAAGCAAGGCAACAAGGTCAGGATAAGTGAAAATTCCGAAAATTAATAATGTTTAGCAATTAAGCCCAACAATGCAAAAGCAAAAACAATGATTGTAAAAGTTGTATAATTTGCGTCTCTCTCTGGCTTGTGCGGCTGTAAACGGCTATTTATGGTTATTAATCATGACCTAACCCAAGACCAAATTAAGGGCCTCTGAATAAGCTTTCCAACAAGGTATCGTATGCCTTAATTGGGCTTAAGATGAATAACCTAGGCCCATTTAAGTGATGGAACATCATGGTATGCATGACCGATCCCGCCAGAGAACTCGGGACCCAATTTTGCCTTGATTTTGGACTAATTTGACAATTCTTGTGAAACCTGAAATTGTAGGTCTCTTCCTTATCTTTCTAAGGACAGCAAGATCACCAAAATCCGATATTTGTAGCACTAGTTATGCTCAGCAGGCAACATGCTCGGGATGAGTGAAAAATCCGAAAATTACCAATGTTTAGAAATTAAGCCCTATTAAACCCAATAATCTAAAAGCAAAAACAATGATTGTAAAAGTTGTCTA
>JAUPTC010000010.1:9792914-9816288 GCA_030762895.1 Sophora flavescens | reverse complement strand
CAAGGTATCATATGCCTTAATTGGGCTAAAGACTTGAGTATGTTAGGCCCATTTAAGTGAAGGAACATAATTGAGTGCTTATGATCCGCGCCGAGAACTCAGACCCATTTAACCTTGATTTTGGCCTAATTTGACAATTCTTATGAAACCTGAAATTGTAGGTCTCTTCCTTATCTTTCTAGGGACAGCAAGATCACCAAAATCCGATATCGTAGCTCTAGTTATACTCGCAAAGGCAACAAGGTCGATGAGTGAAAAATCCGAAAATTAACAATGTTTAGCAATTAAGCCCGATAATGTAAAAGCAAAAACAATGATTGTAAAAGTTGTATAATTTCCGCTCTCTCTGGCTAGTGCGGCTGTAAACTGCTATTTATGCTTATTAATCATGACCTAACCCTGGACCAAATTAAGGGTCTCTGAATAAGCTTTCCAACAAGGTATCATATGCCTTAATTGGGCTTAAGATCAGTAAGTTAGGCCCATTTAAGTGAAGGAACATCATGGACTACGCACTAATCCGCACCAGGAGAACTTCGGGACCCAATTTAGCCATGATTTTGGACTAATTTGACAATTCTTGTGAAACCTAAAATTGTAGGTCTCTTCATTATCTTTCTAGGGACAGCAAGATCACCAAAATCCGATATTTGTAGCACTAGTTATGCTTCGCAAGGCAACATGGTCGGGATGAGTGAAAAATCCGAAAATTACCATTGTTTAGAAATTAAGCCCCCCAATAATCTAAAAGCAAAAACAATGATTGTAAAAGTTGTCTAATTTCAGTCTCTTTCCGGCTTAAAGTCGGTTGAAAACTGCTATTTATGCTTATTAATCCAGACCTAACCCTAGACCAAATTAAGGGCCCCTGAATAAGCTTTCCAACAAGGTATCATATGCATTAATTGGACTTAAGATGAGTAAGTTAGGCCCATTTAAGTGAAGGAACATCATGGACTGTGTACTGATCCGCGCCAGAGAACTCGGGACCCAATTTAGCATTGGTTTTGGCCTAATTTGACAATTCTTGTGAAACCTGAAATTGTAGGTCTCTTCCTTATCTTTCTAGGGACAGCATGATCACCAAAATCCGATATCTGTAGCTCTAGTTATGCTCTGTGCAAGGCAACAAGGTCAGGATGAGTGAAAAATCGGAAAATTAACAATGTTTAGCAGTTAAGCCCAATAATGTAAAAGCAAAAACAATGATTGTAAAAGTTGTATAATTTCCGTCTATCTCTGGCTTGTGCGGCTGTAAACTGCTATTTATGCTTATTAATCCTAACCTAACCCTGGACCAAATTAAGGGCCTCTGAATAAGCTTCCTAACAAGGTATCATATGCCTTAATGGGGGCTTAAGATGAGTAAGTTAGGCCCATTTAAGTGAAGGAACATCATGGACTGCGCACTGATCCGCGCCAGAGAACTCGGGACCTAATTTAGCCTTGATTTTGGCCTAATTAGACAATTCTTGTTAAATATGAAATTGTAGGTGTCTTCCTTATCTTTCTAGGGACAGCAAGATCACCAAAATCCGATATCGTAGTACTAGTTATGCTCTGCAAGGCAACAAGGTCGGATGAGTGAAAAATCCGAAAATTACCAATGTTTAGCAATTAAGCCCAATTAAACCCAATAATGTAAAAGCAAAAACAATGATTGTAAAAGTTGTATAATTTTCGTCTCTCTCTGCTTGTGCAAAACTGCTATTGATGGTTATTAATCCCCGACATAACCTTAGACCAAATTAAGGGTCTCGAATAAGCATCCAAACAAGGTATCATATGCCTTAATTGGGTTTAAGATGAGTAAGTTAGGCCCATTTAAGTGAAGGAACATCATGGATCATGCGATCCACGCCAGAGAACTCGGGACCCAATTTAGCCTTGATTTTGGCCTAATTTGACAATTCTTATGAAACCAGAAATTGTAGGTCTCTTCCTTATCATTCTAGGGACAGCAAGATCACAAAAATCCGATATCTGTAGCTCTGGCTTTGCACCGCGCAAGGCAACAAGGTCAGGATGAGTGAAAAATCCGAAAATTACCAATGTGTAGCAATTAAGCCCAATAATGTAAAAGCAAAAACAATGATTGTAAAAGTTGTCTAATTTTCGTCCCTCTCTGGATAGTGCGGCTGTAAACTGCTATTTATGCTTATTAATCTTGACCTAACATTAGACCAAATTAAGGGCCTCTGAATAAGCTTCCAATCAAGGTATCATATGCCTTAATTGGGCTTAAGATGAGTATGTTAGGCCCATTTAAGTGAAGGAACATAATGGATCTGCTCTGATCCGCGAGAGAACTCGGGACCCAATTTAACCTTGATTTTCTCCTAATTTGACAATTCTTATGAAACCTGAAATTGTAGGTCTCTTCCTTATCTTTCTAGGGACAGCAAGATCACCAAAATCCGATATCTGTAGCTCTAGTTATACTCAGCGCAAGGCAACAAGGTCAGGATGAGTGAAAAATCCGAAAATTAACAATGTTTAGCAATTAAGCCCGATAATGTAAAAGCAAAAACAATGATTGTAAAAGTTGTATAATTTCCGTCTCTCTCTGGCTTGTGCGGCTGTAAACTGCTATTTATGGTTATTAATCATGACCTAACCCCAGACCAAATTAAGGGTCTCTGAATAAGCTTTCCAACAAGGTATCATATGCCTTAATTGGACTTAAGATGAATAACCTAGGCCCATTTAAGTGATGGAACATCATAGATCGCGTCGATCCCGCCAGAGAACTCGGGACCCAATTTTGCCTTGATTTTGGACTAATTTGACAATTCTTGTGAAACCTGAAATTGTAGGTCTCTTCCTTATCTTTCTAAGGACAGCAAGATCACCAAAATCCGATATTTGTAGCACTAGTTATGCTCTGCGCAGGGCAACATGCTCAGGATGAGTGAAAAATCCGAAAATTACCAATGTTTAGAAATTAAGCCCTATTAAACCCAATAATCTAAAAGCAAAAACAATGATTGTAAAAGTTGTCTAATTTCCGTCTCTTGCTGGCTTGTGCGGTTGTAAACTGCTATTTATGCTTATTAATCCAGACCTAACCCTAGACCAAATTAAGGGCCCCTGAATAAGCTTTCCAACAAGGTATCATATGCACTAATTGGGCTTAAGATGAGTAAGTAAGGCCCATTTAAGTGAAGGAACATCATGGACTGTGTACTTATCCGCGCCAGAGAACTCGGGACCCAATTTAGCATTGGTTTTGGCCTAATTTGACAATTCTTGTGAAACCTGAAATTGTAGGTCTCTTCCTTATCTTTCTAGGGACAGCAAGATCACCAAAATCCGATATCTGTAGCTCTAGTTATACTCGGCGCAAGGCAACAAGGTCAGGATGAGTGAAAAATCCGAAAATTAACAATGTTTAGCAATTAAGCCCGATAATGTAAAAGCAAAAACAATGATTGTAAAAGTTGTATAATTTCCGTCTCTCTCTGGCTTGTGCGGCTGTAAACTGCTATTTATGGTTATTAATCATGACCTAACCCCAGACCAAATTAAGGGTCTCTGAATAAGCTTTCCAACAAGGTATCATATGCCTTAATTGGACTTAAGATGAATAACCTAGGCCCATTTAAGTGATGGAACATCATAGACTGCGCACTGATCCCGCCAGAGAACTCGGGACCCAATTTTACCTTGATTTTGGACTAATTTGACAATTCTTGTGAAACCTGAAATTGTAGGTCTCTTCCTTATCTTTCTAAGGACAGCAAGATCACCAAAATCCGATATTTGTAGCACTAGTTATGCTCGCAGGAGGCAACATGCTCAGGATGAGTGAAAAATCCGAAAATTACCAATGTTTAGAATTTAAGCCCTATTAAACCCAATAATCTAAAAGCAAAAACAATGATTGTAAAAGTTGTCTAATTTCCGTCTCTTTCTGGCTTGTGCGGTTGTAAACTGCTATTTATGCTTATTAATCCAGACCTAACCCTAGACCAAATTAAGGGCCCCTGAATAAGCTTTCCAACAAGGTATCATATGCACTAATTGGGCTTAAGATGAGTAAGTAAGGCCCATTTAAGTGAAGGAACATCATGGACGCATCGATCCGCTGCCAGAGAACTCGGGACCCAATTTAGCATTGGTTTTGGCCTAATTTGACAATTCTTGTGAAACCTGAAATTGTAGGTCTCTTCCTTATCTTTCTAGGGACAGCAAATCACCAAAATCCGATATCCGTAGCTCTAGTTATGCTCTGTGTCAAGGCAACAAGGTCAGGATGAGTGTAAAATCGGAAAATTAACAATGTTTAGCAGTTAAGCCCAATAATTTAAAAGCAAAAACAATGATTGTAAAAGTTGTATAATTTCCGTCTCTCTCTGGCTTGTGCGGTTGTAAACTGCTATTTATGCTTATTAATCCTAACCTAACCCTGGACCAAATTAAGGGCCTCTAAATAAGCTTCAAACAAGGTATCATATGCCATAATTGGGCTTAAGATGAGTAAGTTAGGCCCATTTAAGTGAAGGAACATCATGGACTGCGCACTGATCCGCGCCAGAGAACTCGGGACCCAATTTAGCCTTGATTTTGGCCTAATTAGACAATTCTTGTTAAACATGAAATTGTAGGTCTCTTCCTTATCTTTCTAGGGACAGCAAGATCACCAAAATCCGATATCTATAGCACTAGTTATCCTCTGGCAAGGCAACAAGGTAAGGATGAGTGAAAAATCCGAAAATTACCAATGTTTAGCAATTAAGCCCAATTAAGCCCAATAATGTAAAAGCAAAAATAATGATTGTAAAAGTTGTATAATTTAGGTCTCTCTGCCTTGTGGCGAATGTAAACCTGCTATTTATGCTTATTAATCCCTGACCTAACCTTAGACCTAATTAAGGGCCTCTAAATAAGCTTCCAAACAAGGTATCATATGCCTTAATTGGGCTTAAGATGAGTAAGTTAGGCCCATTTAAGTGAAGGAACATCATGGGCTGCGCACCGATGGCCGCGTGGAGAACTCGGGACCCAATTTAGCCTTGATTTTGGCCTAATTTGACAATTCTTATGACACCTGAAATTGTAGGTCTCTTCCTTATCTTTCTAGGGACAGCAAGATCGCCAAAACCACATGTCGTAGCTCTAGTTATGTTCTATGCAAGGCAACAAGATCGAGGATGAGTGAAAAATCGGAAAATTAACAATGTTTAGCAATTAAGCCAACAATGTAAAAGCAAAAACAATGATTGTAAAAGTTGTATAATTTCCGTCTATCTCGTATGCGGCTGTAAACTGCTATTTATGCTTATTAATCCTAACCTAACCCTGGACCAAATTAAGGGCCTCTGAATAAGCTTCCAAACAAGGTATCATATGCCTTAATTGGGCTTAAGATGAGTAAGTTAGGCCCATTTAAGTGAAGGAACATCATGGATCTTGTATCGATCCGCCGAGGAGAACTCGGGACCTAATTTAGCCTTGATTTTCGCCTAATTAGACAATTCTTGTTAAACATGAAATTGTAGGTGTCTTCCTTATCTTTCTAGGGACAGCAAGATCACCAAAATCCAATATCCCGAGTACTAGTTATGCTCTGTGGCAACAAAGGTCAAGATGAGTGAAAAATCCGAAAATTACCAATGTTTAGCAATTAAACCCAATAATGTAAAAGCAAAAACAATGATTGTAAAAGTTGTATAATTTCCGTCTCTCTCAGCTTACGGCTGTAGAATGCTATTTATGCTTATTAATCCCGACATAACCTTAGACCAAATTAAGGGTCTCTGAATAAGCATCCAAACAAGGTATCATATGCCTTAATTGGGTTTAAGATGAGTAAGTTTGGCCCACTTAAGTGAAGGAACATCATGGATCGCGATGATCCGCGCTGGAGAACTCGAGACCCAATTTAGCCTTGATTTTGGCCTAATTTGACAATTCTTATGAAACCGTAAATTGTAGGTCTCTTCCTTATCTTTCTAGGGACAGCAAGATCACCAAAATCCGATATCTGTTGCTCTAGTTATACTCTGCTGCAAGGCAACAAGGTTAGGATGAGTGAAAAATCGAAAATTAACAATGTTTAGAAATTAAGCCCAATTAAGCCTAATAATGTAAAAGTAAAAACAATGATTTTAAAAGTTGTCTAATTTCCGTCTCTATCTGGATAGTGCGGCTGTAAACTGCTATTTATGCTAATTAATCTTGACCTAACATTAGACCAAATTAAGGGCCTCTCAATAAGCTTCCAAACAAGGAATCATATGCCTTAATTGGTCTTAAGATGATTATGTTAGGCCCATTTAAGTTAAGGAACATAATGGATCACAGATGGCGATCCCAGAGAACTCAGGACCCAATTTAGCCTTGATTTTGGCCTAATTTGACAATTCTTATGAAACCTGAAATTGTAGGTCTCTTCCTTATCTTTCTAGGGACAGCAAGATCACCAAAATCCGATATATGTAGCTCTAGTTATACTCGGCGCAAGGCAACAAGGTCAGGATGAGTGAAAAATCCGAAAATTAACAATGTTTAGCAATTAAGCCCGATAATGTAAAAGCAAAAACAATGATTGTAAAAGTTGTATAATTTTCGTCTCTCTCTGGCTTGTGCGGCTGTAAACTGCTATTTATGCTTATTAATCCTGACCTAATGCTAGACCGAATTAAGGGCCCTCGAATAAGCTTTCTAACAAGGTATCATATGCCTTAATTGGGCTTAAGATGAGTAAGTTAGGCCCATTTAAGTGAAGGAACATCATGGACTACGCACTAATCCGCACTAGAGAACTCGGGACCCAATTTAGCCTTGATTTTGGACTAATTTGACAATTCTTGTGAAACCTAAAATTGTAGGTCTCTTCATTATCTTTCTAGGGACAGCAAGATCACCAAAATCCGATATTTGTAGCTCTAGTTATGCTCTTTGCAAGGCAACAAGGTCGGGATGAGTGAAAAATCCAAAAATTAACAATGTTTAGCAGTTAAGCCCAATAATGTAAAAGCAAAAACAATGATTGTAGAAATTGTATAATTTCCGTCTCTCTCGGTCTTGTGCGCGCCTCAGAACCGCTATTTATGCTTGTTAATCCTGACCTAACTCTAGAACAAATTGAAGGCCTCTGAATAAGCATCCAAACAAGGTATCATATGCCTTAATTGGGCTTAAGATGAGTAAGTTAGGCCCATTTAAGTGAAGGAACATGATGGACTGCGTACTGATCCGTGCAAGAGAACTCAGGACCCAATTTAGCCTTGATTTTGGCCTAATTTGACAATTCTTGTGAAACCTGAAATTGCAGGTCTCTTCCTTATCTTTCTAGGGACCGCAAGATCACCAAAATCCGATATCTGTAGCTCTAGTTATGCTCTGCGCAAGGTAACATGGTTAGGATGAGTGAAAGATCCGAAAATTAACAATGTTTAGCAATTAAGCACAATTAAGCCTAATAATGTAAAAGTAAAAACAATGATTGTAAAAGTTGTCTAATTTCCGTTTCTCTCTGGCTTGTGTGAGTGTAAACTGCTATTTATGCTTATCTTTCTAGGGACAGCAAATCACCAAAATCCGATATCTGTAGCTCTAGTTATGCTCTCAGGCAAGGCAACAAGGTCGGGGATGAGTGAAAAATCGGAAAATTGACAATGTTTAGCGATTAAGCCCAATAATTTAAAAGCAAAAACAATGATTGTAAAAGTTGTATAATTTCCGTCTCTCTCTGGCTTGTGCGGTTGTAAACAGCTATTTATGCTTATTAATCCTAACCTAACCCTGGACCAAATTAAGGGCCTCTAAATAAGCTTCCAAACAAGGTATCATATGCCATAATTGGGCTTAAGATGAGTAAGTTAGGCCCATTTAAGTGAAGGAACATCATGGACTGCGCACTGATCCGCGCCAGAGAACTCGGGACCCAATTTAGCCTTGATTTTGGCCTAATTTGACAATTCTTATGACACCTGAAATTGTAGGTCTCTTCCTTATCTTTCTAGGGACAGCAAGATCTCCAAAATCCGATATCTGTAGCACTAGTTATGCTCTGCGCAAGGCAACAAGGTAAGGATGAGTGAAAAATCCGAAAATTACCAATGTTTAGCAATGAAGCCCAATTAAGCCCAATAATGTAAAAGCAAAAAACAATGATTGTAAAAGTTGTATAATTTAGGTCTCTCTCTGGCTTGTGCGAATGTAAACTGCTATTTATGCTTATTAATCCTGACCTAACCTTAGACCTAATTAAGGGCCTCTAAATATGCTTCCAAACAAGGTATCATATGCCTTAATTGGGCTTAAGATGAGTAAGTTAGGCCCATTTAAGTGAAGGAACATCATGGACTGCGCACTGATCGGCGCCAGAGAACTCCTGGGACCCAATTTAGCCTTGATTTTGGCCTAATTTGACAATTCTTATGACACCTAAAATTGTAGGTCTCTTCCTTATCTTTCTAGGGATGACAAGATCACCAAAATCCGATATATCTGTAGCTCTAGTTATGTTCTATGCAAGGAAACAAGGTCAGGATGAGTGAAAAATCGGAAAATTAACAATGTTTAGCAGTTAAGCCCAATAATGTAAAAGCAAAAACAATGATTGTAAAAGTTGTATAATTTCCGTCTATCTCTGGCATGTACGGCTGTAAACTGCTATTTATGCTTATTAATCCTAACCTAACCCTGGACCAAATTAAGGGCCTCTGAATAAGCTTCCTAACAAGGTATCATATGCCTTAATTGGGCTTAAGATGAGTAAGTTAGGCCCATTTAAGTGAAGGAACATCATGGACTGCGCACTGATCCGCGCCAGAGAACTCGGGACCTAATTTAGCCTTGATTTTGGCCTAATTAGACAATTCTTGTTAAACATGAAATTGTAGGTGTCTTCCTTATCTTTCTAGGGACAGCAAGATCACCAAAATCCGATATCTGTAGTACTAGTTATGCTCTGCGCAAGGCAACAAGGTCAGGATGAGTGAAAAATCCGAAAATTACCAATGTTTAGCAATTAAGCCCAATTAAACCCAATAATGTAAAAGCAAAAACAATGATTGTAAAAGTTGTATAATTTTCGTCTCTCTCTGGCTTGTGCGACTGTAAACTGCTATTGATGGTTATTAATCCTGACATAACCTTAGACCAAATTAAGGGTCTCTGAATAAGCATCCAAACAAGGTATCATATGCCTTAATTGGGTTTAAGATGAGTAAGTTAGGCCCATTTAAGTGAAGGAACATCATGGATCGCATGATCGATCCACGCAGAGAACTCGAGACCCAATTTAGCCTTGATTTTGGCCTAATTTGACAATTCTTATGAAACCGAAATTGTAGGTCTCTTCCTTATCTTTCTAGGGACAGCAAGATCACCAAAATCCGATATCTGTTGCTCTAGTTATACTCTGCGCAAGGCAACAAGGTCAGGATGAGTGAAAAATCCGAAAATTAACAATGTTCAGAAATTAAGCCCAATTACGCCTAATAATGTAAAAGTAAAAACAATGATTGTAAAAGTTGTCTAATTTCCGTCTCTCTCTGGATAGTGCGGCTAAATCTGCTATTTATGCTTATTAATCTTGACCTAACATTAGACCAAATTAAGGGCCTCTGAATAAGCTTCCAAACAAGGTATCATATGCCTTAATTGGGCTTAAGATGAGTATGTTAGGCCCATTTAAGTGAAGGAACATAATGGACTGCGCACTGATCCGCGCCAGAGAACTCAGGACCCAATTTAACCTTGATTTTCGCCTAATTTGACAATTCTTATGAAACCTGAAATTGTAGGTCTCTTCCTTATCTTTCTAGGGACAGCAAGATCACCAAAATCCGATATCTGTAGCTCTAGTTATACTCAGCGCAAGGCAACAAGGTCAGGATGAGTGAAAAATCCGAAAATTAACAATGTTTAGCAATTAAGCCCGATAATGTAAAAGCAAAAACAATGATTGTAAAAGTTGTATAATTTCCGTCTCTCTCTGGCTTGTGCGGCTGTAAACTGCTATTTATGCTTATTAATCATGACCTAACCCCGAGACCAAATTAAGGGTCTCCGAATAAGCTTTCCAACAAGGTATCATATGCCTTAATTGGGCTTAAGATGAGTAACCTAGGCCCATTTAAGTGATGGAACATCATAGACTGCGCACTGATCCCGCCAGAGAACTCGGGACCCAATTTTGCCTTGATTTTGGACTAATTTGACAATTCTTGTGAAACCTGAAATTGTAGGTCTCTTCCTTATCTTTCTAAGGACCGCAAGATCACCAAAATCCGATATTTGTAGCACTAGTTATGCTCTGCGCAGGGCAACATGCTCAGGATGAGTGAAAAATCCGAAAATTACCAATGTTTAGAAATTAAGCCCTATTAAACCCAATAATCTAAAAGCAAAAACAATGATTGTAAAAGTTGTCTAATTTCCGTCTCTTTCTGGCTTGTGCGGTTGTAAACTGCTATTTATGCTTATTAATCCTGACCTAACCTTAGACCTAATTAAGGGCCTCTAAATAAGCTTCCAAACAAGGTATCATATGCCTTAATTGGGCTTAAGATGAGTAAGTTAGGCCCATTTAAGTGAAGGAACATCATGGACTGCGCACTGATCGGCGCCAGAGAACTCGGGACCCAATTTAGCCTTGATTTTGGCCTAATTTGACAATTCTTATGACACCTGAAATTGTAGGTCTCTTCCTTATCTTTCTAGGGACAGTAAGATCGCCAAAATCCGATATCTGTAGCTCTAGTTATGTTCTATGCAAGGCAACAAGATCAGGATGAGTGAAAAATCGGAAAATTAACAATGTTTAGCAGTTAAGCCCAATAATGTAAAAGCAAAAACAATGATTGTAAAAGTTGTATAATTTCCGTCTATCTCTGGCATGTGCGGCTGTAAACTGCTATTTATGCTTATTAATCCTAACCTAACCCTGGACCAAATTAAGGGCCTCTGAATAAGCTTCCAAACAAGGTATCATATGCCTTAATTGGGCTTAAGATGAGTAAGTTAGGCCCATTTAAGTGAAGGAACATCATGGACTGCGTACTGATCCGCGCCAGAGAACTCGGGACCTAATTTAGCCTTGATTTTCGCCTAATTAGACAATTCTTGTTAAACATGAAATTGTAGGTGTCTTCCTTATCTTTCTAGGGACAGCAAGATCACCAAAATCCAATATCTGTAGTACTAGTTATGCTCTGCGCAAGGCAACAAGGTCAAGATGAGTGAAAAATCCGAAAATTACCAATGTTTAGCAATTAAACCCAATAATGTAAAAGCAAAAACAATGATTGTAAAAGTTGTATAATTTCCGTCTCTCTCTGGCTTGTGCGACTGTAAACTGCTATTTATGCTTATTAATCCTGACATAACCTTAGACCAAATTAAGGGTCTCTGAATAAGCATCCAAACAAGGTATCATATGCCTTAATTGGGTTTAAGATGAGTAAGTTTGGCCCACTTAAGTGAAGGAACATCATGGACTGCGCACTGATCCGCGCCAGAGAACTCGAGACCCAATTTAGCCTTGATTTTGGCCTAATTTGACAATTCTTATGAAACCAGAAATTGTAGGTCTCTTCCTTATCTTTCTAGGGACAGCAAGATCACCAAAATCCGATATCTGTTGCTCTAGTTATACTGCGCAAGGCAACAAGGTCAGGATGAGTGAAAAATCCGAAAATTAACAATGTTTAGAAATTAAGCCCAATTAAGCCTAATAATGTAAAAGTAAAAACAATGATTTTAAAAGTTGTCTAATTTCCGTCTCTATCTGGATAGTGCGGCTGTAAACTGCTATTTATGCTAATTAATCTTGACCTAACATTAGACCAAATTAAGGGCCTCTGAATAAGCTTCCAAACAAGGTATCATATGCCTTAATTGGGCTTAAGATGAGTATGTTAGGCCCATTTAAGTGAAGGAACATAATGGGATCGCATGACCGATCCGCGCCGAGAACTAGGGACCCAATTTTGCCTTGATTTTGGCCAAATTTGACAATTCTTATGAAACCTGAAATTGTAGGTCTCTTCCTTATCTTTCTAGGGACAGCAAGATCACCTAAATCCGTTATATGTAGCTCTAGTTATACCGGGCGCAAGGCAACAAGGTCGGGATGAGTGAAAAATCCGAAAATTAACAATGTTTAGCAATTAAGCCCGATAATGTAAAAGCAAAAACAATGATTGTAAAAGTTGTATAATTTTCGTCTCTCTCTGGCTTGTGCGGCTGTAAACTGCTATTTATGCTTATTAATCCTGACCTAATGCTAGACCGAATTAAGGGCCTCTGAATAAGCTTTCTAACAAGGTATCATATGCCTTAATTGGGCTTAAGATGAGTAAGTTAGGCCCATTTAAGTGAAGGAACATCATGGACTACGCACTAATCCGCACTAGAGAACTCGGGACCCAATTTAGCCTTGACTTTGGACTAATTTGACAATTCTTGTGAAACCTAAAATTGTAGGTCTCTTCATTATCTTTCTAGGGACAAAGCAAGATCACCAAAATCCGATATCTCGTAGCTCTAGTTATGCTCTTTGCAAGGCAACAAGGTCGGGATGAGTGAAAAATCCAAAAATTAACAATGTTTAGCGCTTAAGCCCAATAATGTAAAAGCAAAAACAATGATTGTAGAAATTGTATAATTTCCGTCTCTCTCGGTCTTGTGCGTCTGATAACCGCTATTTATGCTTGTTAATCCGACCTAACTCTAGAACAAATTGAAGGCCTCTGAATAAGCTTCCAAACAAGGTATCATATGCCTTAATTGGGCTTAAGATGAGTAAGTTAGGCCCATTTAAGTGAAGGAACATGATGGACTGCGTACTGATCCGTGCAAGAGAACTCAGGACCCAATTTGCCTTGATTTTGGCCTAATTTGACAATTCTTGTGAAACCCGAAATTGCAGGTCTCTTCCTTATCTTTCTAGGGACGCAAAGATCACCAAAATCCGATATCTGTAGCTCTAGTTATGCTCTGCGCAAGGTAACATGGTTAGGATGAGTGAAAGATCCGAAAATTAACAATGTTTAGCAATTAAGCACAATTAAGCCTAATAATGTAAAAGTAAAAACAATGATTGTAAAAGTTGTCTAATTTCCGTTTCTCTCTGGCTTGTGTGAGTGTAAACTGCTATTTATGCTTATCTTTCTAGGGACAGCAAATCACCAAAATCCGATATCTGTAGCTCTAGTTATGCTCTGTGCAAGGCAACAAGGTCAGGATGAGTGAAAAATCGGAAAATTGACAATGTTTAGCAGTTAAGCCCAATAATTTAAAAGCAAAAACAATGATTGTAAAAGTTGTATAATTTCCGTCTCTCTCTGGCTTGTGCGGTTGTAAACTGCTATTTATGCTTATTAATCCTAACCTAACCCTGGACCAAATTAAGGGCCTCTAAATAAGCTTCCAAACAAGGTATCATATGCCATAATTGGGCTTAAGATGAGTAAGTTAGGCCCATTTAAGTGAAGGAACATCATGGACTGCGCACTGATCCGCGCCAGAGAACTCGGGACCCAATTTAGCCTTGATTTTGGCCTAATTTGACAATTCTTATGACACCTGAAATTGTAGGTCTCTTCCTTATCTTTCTAGGGACAGCAAGATCGCCAAAATCCGATATCTGTAGCTCTAGTTATGTTCTATGCAAGGCAACAAGGTCAGGATGAGTGAAAAATCGGAAAATTAACAATGTTTAGCGATTAAGCCCAATAATGTAAAAGCAAAAACAATGATTGTAAAAGTTGTATAATTTCCGCCTTCTCTCTGGCATGTGCGGCTGTAAACTGCTATTTATGCTTATTAATCCTAACCTAACCCTGGACCAAATTAAGGGCCTCTGAATAAACTTCCAAACAAGGTATCATATGCCTTAATTGGGCTTAAGATGAGTAAGTTAGGCCCATTTAAGTGAAGGAACATCATGGACTGCGCACTGATCCGCGCCAGAGAACTCGGGACCCAATTTAGCCTTGATTTTGGCCTAATTAGACAATTCTTGTTAAACATGAAATTGTAGGTGTCTTCCTTATCTTTCTAGGGACAGCAAGATCACCAAAATCCGATATCTATAGTACTAGTTATGCTCTACGCAAGGCAACAAGGTCAGGATGAGTGAAAAATCCGAAAATTACCAATGTTTAGCAATTAAGCCCAATTAAACCCAATAATGTAAAAGCAAAAACAATGATTGTAAAAGTTGTCTACTTTCCGTCTCTCTCTGGCTTGTGCGACTGTAAACTGCTATTTATGCTTATTAATCCTGACATAACCTTAGACCAAATTAAGGGTCTCTGAATAAGCATCCAAACAAGGTATCATATGCCTTAATTGGGTTTAAGATGAGTAAGTTAGGCCCATTTAATTGAAGGAACATCATGGACTGAGCACTGATCCGCGCCAGAGAACTCGAGACCCAATTTAGCCTTGATTTTGGCCTAATTTGACAATTCTTATGACACCAGAAATTGTAGGTCTCTTCCTTATCTTTCTAGGGACAGCAAGATCACCAAAATCCAATATCTGTTGCTCTAGTTATACTCTGCGCAAGGCAACAAGGTCAGGATGAGTGAAAAATCCGAAAATTAACAATGTTCAGAAATTAAGCCCAATTAAGCCTAATAATGTAAAAGTAAAAACAATGATTGTAAAAGTTGTCTAATTTCCGTCTCTCTCTGGATAGTGCGGTTGTAAACTGCTATTTATGCTTATTAATCTTGACCTAACATTAGACCAAATTAAGGGCCTCTGAATAAGCTTCCAAACAAGGTTTCATATGCCTTAATTGGGCTTAAGATGAGTATGTTAGGCCCATTTAAGTGAAGGAACATAATGGACTGCGCACTGATCCGCGCCAGAGAACTCAGGGCCCAATTTAGCCTTGATTTTGGCCTAATTTGACAATTCTTATGAAACCTGAAATTGTAGGTCTCTTCCTTATCTTTCTAGGGACAGCAAGATCTCCAAAATCCGATATCTGTAGCTCTAGTTATACTCGGCGCAAGGCAACAAGGTCAGGATGAGTGAAAAATCCGAAAATTAACAATGTTTAGCAATTAAGCCCGATAATGTAAAAGCAAAAACAATGATTGTAAAAGTTGTATAATTTCCGTCTCTCTCTGGCTTGTGCGGCTGTAAACTGCTATTTATGCTTATTAGGTCCTATATGACCTAAAAAGTCCATTTGTACTCTATTAGGATCAAACAAGTCCATTTGGGCTCCAATTGGACCAAAGATGTACAAATTGGCCCAGTTAGGTCCTATATGACCTAAAAAGTGCATTTTGGCTCTATTAGGATCAAACAAGTCCATTTGGGCTCCAATAGGACCAAAGAAGTACAAATTGGCACAGTTAGGTCCTATATGACCTAAAAAATCCATTAGGACCTATTAGGATCAAACAAGTCCATTTGGGCTCCAATAGGAACAAACAAGTACAAATTGACCCAGTTAGGTCCTTTATGACCTAACAAGTCCATTTGGGCTCTATTAGGATCAAACAAGTGCATTTGGGCTCCATAAGGACCAAAGAAGTACAAATTGACCCAGTTAGGTCCTTTATGACCTAACAATTCCATATGGGCTCTATTAGGATCAAACAAGTCCATTGGGGCTCTATTAGGATCAAACAAGTACATTTGGCCTCCATTAGGACCAAAGAAATACAAATTGGCCCAGTTAGGTCCTATATGACCTAAAATGTCCAGTGGGCTCTATTAGGATCAAACAAGTCCATTTGGGCTCCAATAGGACCAAAGTACAAATTGGCCCAGTTAGGTCCTATATGACCTAAAAAGTCCATTTGGGCTCTATTAGAATCAAACAAGTCCATTTGGGCTCCACTACGACCAAAGAAGTACAAATTGGCCCAGTTAGGTCCTATATGACCTAAAACGTCAATTTGGGCTCTATTAGGATCAAACAAGTCTATTTGGGCTCCATTAGGACCAAAGTAGTACAAATTGGCCCAGTTAGGTCCTATATGACCTAAAAAGTCCATTTCGGCACTACTAGTATCAAACAAGTCCATTTGGGCTCCAATAGGTTCAAAGAAGTACAAATTGGCCCCGTTAGGTCCTATTTGACCAAAAAGGTCTATTTGAGCTCTATTAGGATGAAACAAGTCCATTTGGGCTCCAATAGGACCAAAGAAGAACAAATTGGCCCAGTTAGGTCCTATATGACCTAAAAAGTGCATTTTGGCTCTATTAGGATCAAACAAGTCCATTTGGGCTCCAATAGGACCAAAGAAGTACAAATTGGCCCAGTTAGGTCCTATATGACCTAAAAAGTGCATTTTGGCTCTATTAGGATCAAACAAGTGCATTTGGGCTCCATTAGGACCAAAAAAGTGCAAATTGGCCCAGTTAGGTCCTATATGACCTAAAATGTCCAGTTGGGATCTATTAGGATCATACAAGTCCATTTGGGCTCCAATAGGACCTAAGAAGTACAAATTGGCCTAGTTAGGTCCTATATGACCTAAAAAGGACATTTTGGCTCTATTAGGATCAAACAAATGCATTTGGGCTCCATTAGGACCAAAGATGTACAAATTGGCCCAGTTAGGTCCTTTATGACCTAACAAGTTCATATGGGCTCTATTAGGATCAAACAAGTCCATTTGGGCTCTATTAGGTTCAAACAAGTCTATTTGGGCTCCAATAGGACCAAAGAAGTACAAATTGGCCCAGTTAGGTCCTATATGACCTAAAAAGTCCATTTGTGCTCTATTAGGATCAAACAAGTCCATTTGGGCTCCAATAGGACCAAAGATGTACAAATTGGCCCAGTTAGGTCCTATATGACCTAAAAAGTGCATTTTGGCTCTATTAGGATCAAACAAGTCCATTTGGGATCCAATAGGACCAAAGAAGTACAAATTGGCACAGTTAGGTCCTATATGACCAAAAAAATCCATTAGGACCTATTAGGATCAAACAAGTCCATTTGAGCTCCAATAGGACCAAACAAGTACAAATTGGCCCAGTTAGGTCCTTTATGACCTAACACGTCCATTTGGGCTCTATTAGGATCAAACAAGTGCATTTGGGCTCCATTAGGACCAAAGAAGTACAAATTGGCCCAGTTAGGTCCTTTATGACCTAACAAGTCCATATGGGCTCTATTAGGATCAAACAAGTCCGTTGGGGCTCTATTAGGATCAAACAAGTACATTTGGCCTCCATTACGACCAAAGAAGTACAAATTGGCCCAGTTAGGTCCTATATGACCTAAAATGTCCAGTTGGGCTGTATTAGGATCAAACAAGTCCCTTTGGCATCCAATAGGACCAAAGAAGTACAAATTGGCGCAGTTAGGTCCCATATGACCTAAAAAGTCCATTTGGGCTCTATTAGGATCAAACAAGTCCATTTGGCCTCCAATACGACCAAAGAAGTACAAATTGGCCCGGTTAGGTCCTATGTGACCTAAAAAGTCCATTTGGGCTCTATTAGGATCAAACAAGTCCATTTGGGCTCCATTAGGACCAAAGTAGTACAAATTGGACCGATTAGGTCCTATATGACCTAAAATGTCCAGTTGGGCTCTATTAGGATCAAACAAGTCCATTTGGGCTCCAATAGGACCAAAGAAGTACAAATTGGCCCAGTTAGGTCCTATATGACCTAAAAAGTCCATTTGGGCTCTATTAGGATGAAACAAGTCCATTTGGGCTCCAACAGGACCAAAGAAGTACCAATTGGCCCAGTTAGGTCCTTTATGACCTAAAAAGTCCATTTGGGCTCTATTAGGATCAAACAGGTCCATTTGGGCTCTATTAGGACCAAAGAAGTACAAATTGGCCCAGTTATGTCCTTTATTACCTAACAAGTCCATATGGGCTCTATTAGGATCAAACAAGTCCATTGGGGCTCAATTAGGACCAAACAAGTCCATTTGGCCTCCAATAGGACCAAAGAAGTACAAATTGGCCCAGTTAGGTGCTATATGACCTAAAAAGTGCATTTTGGCTATATTAAGATCAAACAAGTCCATTTGGGATCCAATGGGACCAAAAAGTACAAATTGGCCCAGTTAGGTCCTTTATGACCTAACAAGTCCATATGGGCTCTATTAGGTTCAAACAAGTCCATTGGGGCTCTATTAGGATCAAACAAGTCCATTTGGCCTCCAATAGGACCATTGATGTACAAATTGACCCAGTTAGGTCCTATATGACCTAAAAAGTCCATTTGGGCTCTATTAGGATCAAACAAGTCCATTTAGGCTCCAATAGGACCAAAGAAGTACAAATTGGCCCAGTTAGGTCCTTTATGACCTAAAAAGTCCATTTGGGCTCTATTAGGATTAAACAGGTCCATTTGGGATCCATTAGGACCAAAGAAGTACAAATTGGCCCAGTTATGTCCTTTATGACCTAACAAGTCCATATGGGCTCTATTAGGTTCAAACAAGTCCATTGGGGCTCTATTAGGATCAAACAAGTCCATTTGGCCTCCAATCGGACCATAGAAGTACAAATTGGCCCAGTAGGTCCTATATGACCTAAAAATTGCATTTTGGCTCTACTAAGATCAAACAAGTCCATTTGGGCTCCAATAGGACCAAACAAGTACAAATTGGCCCAGTTAGGTCCTATATGACCTAACAAGTCCATATGGGCTCTATTAGGATCAAACAAGTCCATTGGGACTCTATTAGGATCAAACAAGTCCATTTCGCCTCCAATAGGACCAAAGAAGTACAAATTGGCCCAGTTAGGTCCTATATGACCTAAATAGTGTATTTTGGCTCTATTAAGTTCAAACATGTCCATTTGGGCTCCAATAGGACCAAAGAAGTACAAATTGGCCCACCGGATTAGGTCCTATATGACCTAAAAAGTCCATTTGGGCTCTATTAGGATCAAACAAGTCCATTTGGAATCCATTTGGACCAAAGAAGTACAGATTGGCCCAGCTAGGTCCAATATGACCTAAAAAGTCCATTAGGACCTATTAGGATCAAACAAGTCCATTTGGGCTCCAATCGGACCAAAGAAGTACAAATTGGCCTAGTTAGGTCCTATATGACCTAAAAAGTCCATTTGGGCTCTATTAGGATCAAACAAAAACAAGTCCATTTGGGCTCCATTAGGACCAAAGAAGTACAAATTGGCCCAGTTAGGTCCTATATGACCTAAAAAGTCCATTTGGGCTCTATTAGGATCAAACAAGTCCATTTGGGCTCTACTAGGATCACACAAGTCCATTTGGGCTCTATTAGGATCAAACAAGTCCATTTGGGCTCCAATAGGACCAAAGATGTACAAATTGGCCCAGTTAGGTCCTATATGACCTAAAAAGTGCATATGGGCTCTATTAGGTTCAAACAAGTCCATTGGGGCTCTATTAGGATCAAACAAGTCCATTTGGCCTCCAATAGGACCATTGAAGTACAAATTGGCCCAGTTAGGTCCTATATGACCAAAAAAGTCCATTTGGGCTCTATTTGGATCAAACAAGTCCATTTGGGCTCCAATAGGACCAAAGAAGTACAAATTGGCCCAGTTAGGTCCTTTATGACCTAAAAAGTCCATTTGGGCTCTATTAGGATTAAACAGGTCAATTTGGGTTCCATTAGGACCAAAGAAGTACAAATTGGCCCAGTTATGTCCTTTATGACCTAACAAGTCCATATGGGCTCTATTAGGTTCAAACAAGTCCATTGGGGCTCTATTAGGATCAAACAAGTGCATTTGGACTCCAATCGGACCATAGAAGTACAAATTGGCCCAGTAGGTCCTATATGACCTAAAAAGTGCATTTTGGCTCTACTAAGATCAAACAAGTCCATTTGGGCTCCAATAGGACCAAAGAAGTACAAATTGGCCCAGTTAGGTCCTATATGACCTAACAAGTCCATATGGGCTCTATTAGGATCAAACAAGTCCATTGGGACTCTATTAGGATCAAACAAGTCCATTTCGCCTCCAATAGGACCAAAGAAGAACAAATTGGCCCAGTTAGGTCCTATATGACCTAAATAGTGTATTTTGGCTCTATTAAGTTCAAACAAGTCCATTTGGGCTCCAATAGGACCAAAGAAGTACAAATTGGCCCAGTTAGGTCCTATATCACCTAAAAAGTCCATTTGGGCTCTATTAGGATCAAACAAGTCCATTTGGACTCCATTTGGACCAAAGAAGTACATATTGGCACAGCTAGGTCCAATATGACCTAAAAAGTCCATTAGGACCTATTAGGATCAAACAAGTCCATTTGGGCTCCAATAGGACCAAAGAAGTACAAATTGGCCTAGTTAGGTCCTATATGACCTAAAAAGTCCATTTGGGCTCTATTAGGATCAAACAAAAACAAGTCCATTTGGGCTCCATTAGGACCAAAGAAGTACAAATTGGACCAGTTAGGTCCTATATGACCTAAAAAGTCCATTTGGGCTCTATTAGGATCAAACAAGTCCATTTGGGCTCTACTAGGATCACACAAGTCCATTTGGGCTCTATTAGGATCAAACAAGTCCATTTGGGCTCCATTAGGACCAAAGAAGTACAAATTGGCACAGTTAGGTCCTTTATGACCTAACAAGTCCATATGGGCTCTATTAGGATCAAACAAGTCCATTGGGGCTCTATTAGGATCAAACAAGTCCATTTGGCCTCCAATAGGGCCAAAGAAGTACAAATTGGCCCAGTTAGTTCCTATATGACCTAAAAAATCCATTTGGGCTCTATTAGGATCAAACAAGTCCATTTGGGCTCCAATAGTACTAAAGAAGTACAAATTTGCACAGTTAGGTCCTTTATGACCTAACAAGTCCATTTGGGCTCTATTAGGATCAAACAAGTCCATTTGGGCTCTATTAGGACTTGTTTGATCCTAAGACCTAACAAGTCCATTTGGGCTCTATTAGGACCAAAGAAGTACAAATTGGTCCAGTTAGGTCCTATATGACCTAAAAAGTCCATTTGGGCTCTATTAGGATCAAACAAGTCCATTTGGGCTCTATTAGGACCAAAGATGTACAAATTGGCCCAGTTAGGTCCTATATGACCCAAAAACTCCATTTTGGCTATATTAGGATCAAACAAGTCCATTTGGGCTCCAATAGGACCAAAGAAGTTCAAATTGGCCCGATTCGTCCTATATGACCTAAAAAGTCCATTTGGGCTCTATTAAGATCACACAAGTCCATTTGGGCTCTAATAGGACCAAAGAAGTACCAATTGGCCCAGTTAGGTCCTATATGACCTAAAAAGTGCATTTTGGCCTTAATTGGGCTCAAACAAGTCCATTTGGGCTCCAATAGGACCAAAGAAGTACAAATTGGCCTAATTAGGTCCTATCTGACCTAAAAAGTCCATTTGGGCTCCATTAGGACCAAAGAATTACAATTGGGCCGTTCGGGGCAATTGGCCCAATTAGGTCCAAAAAGTCCATTTGGGTTGTATTAGGATCAAACAAGTCCATTTGGGCTCCAATAGGACCAAAGAAGTACAAATTGGCCCAGTTAGGTCCTTTATGACCTAAAAAGTCCATTTCGGCTCTATTAGGATCAAACAGGTCCATTTGGGCTCCATTAGGACCAAAGAAGTACAAATTGGCCCTGTTAAGTCCTTAATGACCTAACAAGTCCATATGGGCTCTATTAGGATCAAACAAGTCCATTGGGGCTCTATTAGGATCAAACAAGTCCATTTGGGCTCCATTAGGACCAAAGAAGTACAAATTGGCCCATTTAGGTCCTATATGACCTAAAAAGTCTATTTGGGCTCCACTAGGATCAAACAAGTCCATTTGGGCTCTATTAGGATCAAACTCTACTAGGATCACACAAGTCCATTTGGGCTCTATTAGGATCAAACAAGTCCATTTGGAATTAATTGCTAAACATAGTTAATTTTCGGATTTTTCACTTATCCCAGTCTTGTTGCCATGCGCAGAGTATAACTAGAGCTACAGAAATCGGATTTTGGTGATCTTGCTGTCCTTAGAAAGATAAGCAAGAGACCTACAATTTCAGGTGACACAGGAATTGTCAATTTAGGCCAAAATCAAGGCTAAATTGGGTCTCGACTTATCTGACCTAACCCTAGACCAAATTATGGCCTCTCGAATAAGCTTTCCAACAAGGCCTTAATTTGGTCTAGGGTTAGGTCAGGATTAATAAGCATAAATAGCAGTTTACAGCCGCACAAGCCAGAGAGAGACGGAAATTAGACAACTTTTACAATCATTGTTTTTGCTTTTACATTATTGGGCATAATTGCTATACATTGTTAATTTTCGGATTTTTCACTCTTCCTGACCTTGTTGCCTTGTGCAGAGCATAACTAGAGCTACAGATATCGGATTTTGATGATCTTGCTGTCCCTAGAAAGATAAGGAAGGGACCTACAATTTCAGGTGCACAAGAATTGTCAAATTATTCAAAAATCAAGGTTAAATTGGGATCTAATAGGACCAAACAAGTCCATTGGGGCTCTATTAGGATCAAACAAGTCCATTTGGGCTCCATTAGGACCAAAGAAGTACAAATTGGCCCAATTAGGTCCTATATGACCTAAAAAGTCCATTTGGGGTCCACTAGGATCAAACAAGTCCATTTGGGCTCTATTAGGATCAAACAAGTCCATTTGGGCTCTACTAGGATCAAACAAGTCCATTTGGGATCCAATAGGACCAAAGAAGTACAAATTGGCCCAGTTAGGTCCTATATGACCTAAAAAGTGCATTTTGCCTCTATTAAGATCAAACAAGTCCATTTGGGCTCCAAAAGGACCAAAGAAGTACAAATTGGCCCATTTAGGTCCTATATGACCTAAAAAGTCCATTTGGGCTCTATTTGGGTCAAACAAGTCCATTTGGGCTCCATTAGGACCAAAGAAGTACAAATTGACCCAGTTAGGTCCTTTATGACCTAACAAGTCCATTTGGGCTCTACTAGGATCACACAAGTCCATTTTGGCTCTATTAGGATCAAACAAGTCCATTTGGACTCCAATAGGACCAAAGAAGTACAAATTGGCCCAGTTAGGTCCTATATGACCTAAAAAGTCCATTTGGGCTCTATTAGGGTCAAACAAGTCCATTTGGGCTCCATTAGGACCAAAGAAGTACAAATTAGCCCAGTTAGGTCCTATATGACCTAAAAAGTCCATTTGGGCTCTATTAGGATCAAACAAGTCCATTTGGGCTCCAATAGGACCAAAGAAGTACAAATTGGCCCAGTTAGGTCCTATATGACCTAAAAAGTGCATTTTGGCTCTATTAAGATCAAACAAGTCCATTTGGGTTCCAATAGGACCAAAGAAGTACAAATTGGCCCAGTTAGGTCCTATATGACCTAAAAAGTGCATTTTGGCTCTATTAAGATCAAACAAGTCATTTGGGCTCCAATAGGACCAAAGAAGTACAAATTGGCCCATTT
>JAUPTC010000010.1:9749299-9792414 GCA_030762895.1 Sophora flavescens | reverse complement strand
TCCTTTGGAGCCCAAATGGACTTGTTTGATCCTAATAGAGCCAAAATGCACTTTTTAGGTCATATAGGACCTAACTGGGCCAATTTGTACTTCTTTGGACTTATTGGAGCCCAAATGGACTTGTTTGATCCTAATAGAGCACAAATGGACTTTTAGGTCAAATAGGACCTAACTGGGCCAATTTGTACTTCTTTGAACCTATTGGAGCCCAAATGGACCTGTTTGATCCTGATAGAGCCAAAATGCACTTTTTAGGTCATATAGGACCTAACTGGAACAATTTGTACTTCTTTGGTCCTATTGGAGCCCAAATGGACTTGTTTGATCCTAATAGAGCCCAAATGGACTTGTTAGGTCATAAAGGACCTAACTGTGTCAATTTGTACTTATTTGGTCCTATAGGAGCCCAAATGGACTTGTTTGATCCTAGTAGAGCCCAACTGGACATTTTAGTTCATATTGGACCTAACTGGGCCATTTTGTATTTCTTTGGTCCTATTGGAGCCCAAATGGACTTGTTTGATCCTAATAGATCCAAAATGCACTTTTTAGGTCATATAGGACCTAACAGGGCCAATTTGTACTTCTTTTGTCCTATTGGAGCCCAAATGGACTTCTTTGATCCTAATAGAGCCCAAATGCACTTTTTAGGTCATATAGGACCTAACTTGGTCAATTTGTACTTCTTTGGTCCTATTGGAGCCAAAATGGACTTGTTTGATCCTAATAGAGCCCAAATGGATTTTTTAGGTCATATAGGACCTATCTGGGCCAATTTGTACTTCTTTGGTCCTAATGGAGCCCAAATGGACTTGTTTGACCCTAGTAGATCCCAAATGGACTTTTTAGGTCATATATGTCCTAACTGGGCCAATTTGTACTTCTTTGGTCCTATTGAGCCCAAATGGACTTGTTTGATCCTAATAGAGCCAAAATACCCTTTTTAGGTCATATAGGACCTAATGGGGCCAATTTGTACATCTTTGGTCTTATTGAAGCCCAAATGGACTTGTTTGATCCTAATAGAGCCAAAATGCACTTTTTAGGTCATATAGACCTAACAAGTGCCAATTTCTACTTTTTTGGTCCTATTGGAGCCCAAATGGACTTGTTTGATCCTAATAGAGCCCAAATGGACTTTTTAGGTCATATAGGACCTACCTAGGCCAATTTGTACTTCTTTGGTCCTATTGGAGCCCAAATGGACTTGTTTGATCCTAATAGAGCCCAAATGGACTTTTTAGGTCATATTGGACCTAACTGGGCCAATTTGTACTTCTTTGGTCCTAATGGAGCCCAAATTGACTTGTTTGACCCTAATAGAGCCCAAATGGACTTGTTTGATCCTAATAGAGCCCAAATGCTCTTGTTTGGTCATAAAGGACCTAACTGGGGCAATATGTACATCTTTGGCCCTAATGGAGCCCAAATGGACTTGTTTGGTCCTAATGGAGGCCAAATGGACTTTTTAGGTCATAAAGGACCTAACTGGGCCAATTTGTACTTCTTTGGTCCTATTGGGGCCCAAATGGACTTGTTTGATCCTAATAGAGGCCAAATGGACTTGTTTGATCCTAATAGAGCCCAAATGGATTTTTTAGGTCATATAGGACCTAACTTGGTCAATTTGTACTTCTTTGGTCCTATTGGAGCCAAAATGGACTTGTTTGATCCTAATAGAGCCCAAATGGATTTTTTAGGTCATATAGGACCTATCTGGGCCAATTTGTACTTCTTTGGTCCTAATGGAGCCCAAATGGACTTGTTTGACCCTAGTAGAGCCCAAATGGACTTTTTAGGTCATATATGTCCTAACTGGGCCAATTTGTACTTCTTTGGTCCAATTGGAGCCCAAATGGACTTGTTTGATCCTAATAGAGCCAAAATACCCTTTTTAGGTCATATAGGACCTAACTGGGCCAATTTGTACATCTTTGGTCTTATTGAAGCCCAAATGGACTTGTTTGATCCTAATAGAGCCAAAATGCACTTTTTAGGTCATATAGGACCTAACAGTGCCAATTTCTACTTTTTTGGTCCTATTGGAGACCAAATGGACTTGTTTGATCCTAATAGAGCCCAAATGGACTTTTTAGGTCATATAGGACCTACCTAGGCCAATTTGTACTTCTTTGGTCCTATTGGAGCCCAAATGGACTTGTTTGATCCTAATAGAGCCCAAATGGACTTTTTAGGTCATATTGGACCTAACTGGGCCAATTTGTACTTCTTTGGTCCTAATGGAGCCCAAATTGACTTGTTTGACCCTAATAGAGCCCAAATGGACTTGTTTGATCCTAATAGAGCCCAAATGCTCTTGTTTGGTCATAAAGGACCTAACTGGGCCAATATGTACATCTTTGGCCCTAATGGAGCCCAAATGGACTTGTTTGGTCCTAATGGAGGCCAAATGGACTTTTTAGGTCATATAGGACCTAACTGGAACAATTTGTACTTCTTTGGTCCTATTGGAGCCCAAATGGACTTGTTTGATCCTAATAGAGCCCAAATGGACTTGTTAGGTCATAAAGGACCTAACTGTGTCAATTTGTACTTATTTGGTCCTATAGGAGCCCAAATGGACTTGTTTGATCCTAGTAGAGCCCAACTGGACATTTTAGTTCATATTGGACCTAACTGGGCCATTTTGTATTTCTTTGGTCCTATTGGAGCCCAAATGGACTTGTTTGATCCTAATAGATCCAAAATGCACTTTTTAGGTCATATAGGACCTAACAGGGCCAATTTGTACTTCTTTGGTCCTATTGGAGCCCAAATGGACTTCTTTGATCCTAATAGAGCCCAAATGCACTTTTTAGGTCATATAGGACCTAACTTGGTCAATTTGTACTTCTTTGGTCCTATTGGAGCCAAAATGGACTTGTTTGATCCTAATAGAGCCCAAATGGATTTTTTAGGTCATATAGGACCTATCTGGGCCAATTTGTACTTCTTTGGTCCTAATGGAGCCCAAATGGACTTGTTTGACCCTAGTAGAGCCAAAATGGACTTTTTAGGTCATATATGTCCTAACTGGGCCAATTTGTACTTCTTTGGTCCAATTGGAGCCCAAATGGACTTGTTTGATCCTAATAGAGCCAAAATGCACTTTTTAGGTCATATAGGACCTAACTGGGCCAATTTGTACATCTTTGGTCTTATTGAAGCCCAAATGGACTTGTTTGATCCTAATAAAGCCAAAATGCACTTTTTAGGTCATATAGGACCTAATCGGCCAATTTCTACTTTTTTGGTCCTATTGGAGACCAAATGGACTTGTTTGATCCTAATAGAGCCCAAATGGACTTTTTAGGTCATATAGGACCTACCTAGGCCAATTTGTACTTCTTTGGTCCTATTGGAGCCCAAATGGACTTGTTTGATCCTAATAGAGCCCAAATGGACTTTTTAGGTCATATTGGACCTAACTGGGCCAATTTGTACTTCTTTGGTCCTAATGGAGCCCAAATTGACTTGTTTGACCCTAATAGAGCCCAAATGGACTTGTTTGATCCTAATAGAGCCCAAATGCTCTTGTTTGGTCATAAAGGACCTAACTGGGCCAATATGTACATCTTTGGCCCTAATGGAGCCCAAATGGACTTGTTTGGTCCTAATGGAGGCCAAATGGACTTTTTAGGTCATATAGGACCTAACTGGAACAATTTGTACTTCTTTGGTCCTATTGGAGCCCAAATGGACTTGTTTGATCCTAATAGAGCCCAAATGGACTTGTTAGGTCATATAGGACCTAACTGGGCCAATTTGTACTTCTTTGGTCCTATTGGAGCCCAAATGGACTTGTTTGATCCTAGTAGAGCCCAACTGGACATTTTAGTTCATATTGGACCTAACTGGGCCATTTTGTATTTCTTTGGTCCTATTGGAGCCCAAATGGACTTGTTTGATCCTAATAGATCCAAAATGCACTTTTTAGGTCATATAGGACCTAACAGGGCCAATTTGTACTTCTTTGGTCCTATTGGAGCCCAAATGGACTTCTTTGATCCTAATAGAGCCCAAATGCACTTTTTAGGTCATATAGGACCTAACTTGGTCAATTTGTACTTCTTTGGTCCTATTGGAGCCAAAATGGACTTGTTTGATCCTAATAGAGCCCAAATGGATTTTTTAGGTCATATAGGACCTATCTGGGCCAATTTGTACTTCTTTGGTCCTAATGGAGCCCAAATGGACTTGTTTGACCCTAGTAGAGCCCAAATGGACTTTTTAGGTCATATATGTCCTAACTGGGCCAATTTGTACTTCTTTGGTCCAATTGGAGCCCAAATGGACTTGTTTGATCCTAATAGAGCCAAAATACCCTTTTTAGGTCATATAGGACCTAACTGGGCCAATTTGTACATCTTTGGTCTTATTGAAGCCCAAATGGACTTGTTTGATCCTAATAGAGCCAAAATGCACTTTTTAGGTCATATAGGACCTAACAGTGCCAATTTCTACTTTTTTGGTCCTATTGGAGACCAAATGGACTTGTTTGATCCTAATAGAGCCCAAATGGACTTTTTAGGTCATATAGGACCTACCTAGGCCAATTTGTACTTCTTTGGTCCTATTGGAGCCCAAATGGACTTGTTTGATCCTAATAGAGCCCAAATGGACTTTTTAGGTCATATTGGACCTAACTGGGCCAATTTGTACTTCTTTGGTCCTAATGGAGCCCAAATTGACTTGTTTGACCCTAATAGAGCCCAAATGGACTTGTTTGATCCTAATAGAGCCCAAATGCTCTTGTTTGGTCATAAAGGACCTAACTGGGCCAATATGTACATCTTTGGCCCTAATGGAGCCCAAATGGACTTGTTTGGTCCTAATGGAGGCCAAATGGACTTTTTAGGTCATAAAGGACCTAACTGGGCCAATTTGTACTTCTTTGGTCCTATTGGGGCCCAAATGGACTTGTTTGATCCTAATAGAGGCCAAATGGACTTGTTTGATCCTAATAGAGCCCAAATGGACTTTTTAGGTCATATAGGACCTAACTTGGTCAATTTGTACTTCTTTGGTCCTATTGGAGCCAAAATGGACTTGTTTGATCCTAATAGAGCCCAAATGGATTTTTTAGGTCATATAGGACCTATCTGGGCCAATTTGTACTTCTTTGGTCCTAATGGAGCCCAAATGGACTTGTTTGACCCTAGTAGAGCCCAAATGGACTTTTTAGGTCATATATGTCCTAACTGGGCCAATTTGTACTTCTTTGGTCCTATTGGAGCCCAAATGGACTTGTTTGATCCAAATAGAGCCAAAATACCCTTTTTAGGTCATATAGGACCTAACTGGGCCAATTTGTACATCTTTGGTCTTATTGAAGCCCAAATGGACTTGTTTGATCCTAATAGAGCCAAAATGCACTTTTTAGGTCATATAGGACCTAATCTGGCCAATTTGTACTTCTTTGGTCCTATTGGAGCCCAAATGGACTTGTTTGATCCTAATAGAGCCCAAATGGACTTTTTAGGTCATATAGGACCTAACTGGGCCAATTTGTACTTCTTTGGTCCTATTGGAGCCCAAATGGACTTGTTTGATCCTAATAGAGCCCAAATGGACTTTTTAGGTCATATTGGACCTAACTGGGCCAATTTGTACTTCTTTGGTCCTAATGGAGCCCAAATGGACTTGTTTGACCCTAATAGAGCCCAAATGGACTTGTTTGGTCCTAATAGAGCACAAATGGACTTTTAGGTCAAATAGGACCTAACTGGGCCAATTTGTACTTCTTTGAACCTATTGGAGCCCAAATGGACTTGTTTGATCCTGATAGAGCCAAAATGCACTTTTTAGGTCATATAGGACCTAACTGGAACAATTTGTACTTCTTTGGTCCTATTGGAGCCAAAAATGGACTTGTTTGATCCTAATAGAGCCCAAATGGACTTGTTAGGTCATAAAGGACCTAACTGTGTCAATTTGTACTTATTTGGTCCTATTGGAGCCCAAATGGACTTGTTTGATCCTAGTAGAGCCCAACTGGACATTTTAGTTCATATTGGACCTAACTGGGCCATTTTGTACTTCTTTGGTCCTATTGGAGCCCAATTGGACTTGTTTGATCCTAATAGATCCAAAATGCACTTTTTAGGTCATATAGGACCTAACTGGGCCAATTTGTACTTCTTTGGTCCTATTGGAGCCCAAATGGACTTCTTTGATCCTAATAGAGCCCAAATGCACTTTTTAGGTCATATAGGACCTAACTTGGTCAATTTGTACTTCTTTGGTCCTATTGGAGCCAAAATGGACTTGTTTGATCCTAATAGAGCCCAAATGGATTTTTTAGGTCATATAGGACCTATCTGGGCCAATTTGTACTTCTTTGGTCCTAATGGAGCCCAAATGGACTTGTTTGACCCTAGTAGAGCCCAAATGGACTTTTTAGGTCATATATGTCCTAACTGGGCCAATTTGTACTTCTTTGGTCCAATTGGAGCCCAAATGGACTTGTTTGATCCTAATAGAGCCAAAATACCCTTTTTAGGTCATATAGGACCTAACTGGGCCAATTTGTACATCTTTGGTCTTATTGAAGCCCAAATGGACTTGTTTGATCCTAATAAAGCCAAAATGCACTTTTTAGGTCATATAGGACCTAACAGTGCCAATTTGTACTTTTTTGGTCCTATTGGAGACCAAATGGACTTGTTTGATCCTAATAGAGCCCAAATCGACTTTTTAGGTCATATAGGACCTACCTAGGCCAATTTGTACTTCTTTGGTCCTATTGGAGCCCAAATGGACTTGTTTGATCCTAATAGAGCCCAAATGGACTTTTTAGGTCATATTGGACCTAACTGGGCCAATTTGTACTTCTTTGGTCCTAATGGAGCCCAAATTGACTTGTTTGACCCTAATAGAGCCCAAATGGACTTGTTTGATCCTAATAGAGCCCAAATGCTCTTGTTTGGTCATAAAGGACCTAACTGGGCCAATATGTACATCTTTGGCCCTAATGGAGCCCAAATGGACTTGTTTGGTCCTAATGGAGGCCAAATGGACTTTTTAGGTCATAAAGGACCTAACTGGGCCAATTTGTACTTCTTTGGTCCTATTGGAGCCCAAATGGACTTGTTTGATCCTAATAGAGGCCAAATGGACTTGTTAGGTCATATAGGACCTAACTGGGCCAATTTGTGCTTCTTTGGTCCTATTGGAGCCCAAATGGACTTGTTTGAACCTAATAGAGCCCAAATGGACTTGACTGATCCTAATAGAGCCCAAATGGACTTGTTAGGTCATAAAGGACCTAACTGGGTCAATTTGTACTTCTTTGGTCCTATTGGAGCCCAAATGGACTTGTTTGATCCTAATAGAGCTCAAATGGACTTTTTAGGTCATATAGGACCTAACTGGGACAATTTGTACTTCTTTGGTCCTAATGGAGCCCAAATGGACTTGTTTGATCCTAATAGAGCCCAAATGGGCTTTTTAGGTCATATAGGACCTAACTGGGCCAATTTGTACTTCTTTGGTCCTATTAGTGCCCAAATGGACTTGCCATAATCCCTGGGTTAACCCGTGACCCACTTAGCGTGGGGGTCGTGGGTTAAGCATGTGATCATGGCAAGTGTGTCATGCGTTAACCCAGGGATTATGGCAAGATGATCATGGGTTAACAATGGGATCAAGGAGTAAGGGTCATGGGTTAACCATGGGATCATGGCGTGAGGGTCATGGGTTAACCATGTGATCAGGACAAGTGGGTCATGGGTTAACCACGGGATAATAGCAAGTGGGTCATTGGTTAACCATGGGATCATGGCGTGAGGGTCATGGAGCCCAAATGGACTTGTTTGACCCTAATAGAGCCCAAATGGACTTGTTTGATCCTAATAGAGCCCAAATGGACTTTTTAGGTCATATAGGACCTATCTGGGCCAATTTGTACTTCTTTGGTCCTATTGGAGCCCAAATGGACTTGTTTGATCCTAATAGAGCCAAAATACACTTTTTTGGTCATATAGGACCTAACTGGGCCAATTTGTACTTCTTTGGTCCTATTGGAGCCCAAATGGACTTGTTTGATCCTAATAGAGCCCAAATGGACTTGTTAGGTCATAAAGGACCTAACTGTGTCAATTTGTACTTATTTGGTCCTATTGGAGCCCAAATGGACTTGTTTGATCCTAGTAGAGCCCAACTGGACATTTTAGTTCATATAGGACCTAACTGGGCCAATTTGTACTTCTTTGGTCCTATTGGAGCCCAAATGGACTTGTTTGATCCTAATAGAGCCCAAATGGACTTGTTAGGTCATATAGGACCTAACTGGGCCAATTTGTACATCTTTGGTCCTATTGGAGCCCAAATGGACTTCTTTGGTCCTATTGGAGCCCAAATGGACTTGTTTGATCCTAATAGAGCCTAAATAGACTTTTTAGGTCATATAGGACCTAATTGGGCCAATTTGTACTTCTTTGGTCCTAATGGAGCCCAAATTGACTTGTTTGACCCTAATAGAGCCCAAATGGACTTGTTTGATCCTAATAGAGCCCAAATGGTCTTGTTTGGTCATAAAGGACCTAACTGGTCCAATTTGTACTTCTTTGGTCCAAATGGAGCCCAAATGGACCTGTTTGATCCTAATAGAGGCAAAATATACTTTTTAGGTCATATAGGACCTAACTGGGCAAATTTGTACTTCTTTGGTCCTATTGGATCCCAAATGGACATGTTTGATCCTAATAGAGCCCAAATGGACTTTTTAGGTCATAAAGGACCTAACTGGGCCAATTTGTACTTCTTTGGTCCTAATGGAGCCCAAATGGACTTGTTTGACCCTAATAGAGCCCAAATGGACTTGTTTGATCCTAATAGAGCCCAATTGGACTTGTTTGATCTTAATAGAGCCCAAATGGACTTTTTAGCTCATATAGGACCTATCTGGGCCAATTTGTACTTCTTTGGTCCTACTGGAGCCCAAATGGACTTGTTTGATCCTAATAGAGCCCAAATGGACTTTTTAGGTCATATAGGACCAAACAGGGCCAATTTGTACTTCTTTGGTCCTATTGGAGCCCAAATGGACTTTTTAGGTCATATAGGACTTATCTGGGCCAATTTGTACTTCTTTGGTCCTATTGGAGCCCAAATGGACTTGTTTGATCCAAATAGAGCCAAAATGCACTTTTTAGGTCATATAGGACCTAACTGGTCCAATTTGTACTTCTTTGGTCCTATTGGAGCCCAAATGGACTTGTGTGATCCTAATAGAGCCCAAATGGACTTTTTAGGTCATATAGGACCTAACTGGGCCAATTTGTACTTCTTTGGTCCTAATGGAGCCCAAATGGACTTGTTTGATCCTAATAGAGCCCAAATGGACTTTTTAGGTCATATAAGACCTATCTGGGCCAATTTGTACTTCTTTGGTCCTATTGGAGCCCAAATGGACTTGTTTGATCCTAATAGAGCCAAAATGGACTTTTTGGGTCATATAGGACCTAACTAGGCCAATTTGTACTTCTTTGGTCCTAATGGAGCCCAAATTGACTTGTTTGACCCTAATAGAGCCCAAATGGACTTGTTTGATCCTAATAGAGCCCAAATGGTCTTGTTTGGTCATAAAGGACCTAACTGGTCCAATTTGTACTTCTTTGGTCCTAATGGAGCCCAAATGGACCTGTTTGATCCTAATAGAGCCAAAATAGACTTTTTAGGTCATATAGGACCTAACTGGGCAAATTTGTACTTCTTTGATCCTAATAGAGCCCAAATGGATTTGTTTGATCCAAATAGAGCCCAATTGGACTTTTAGGTCATAAAGGACTAGGAATTTGTACTTCTTTGGTCCTAATGGAGCCCAAATGGACTTGTTTGACCCTAATAGAGCCCAAATGGATTTGTTTGATCCTAATAGAGCCCAATTGGACTTGTTTGATCCAAATAGAGCCCAAATGGACTTTTTAGCTCATATAGGACCTATCTGGGCCAATTTGTACTTCTTTGGTCCTACTGGAGCCCAAATGGACTTGTTTGATCCTAATAGAGCCGAAATACACTTTTTAGGTCATATAGGACCTAACAGGGCCAATTTGTACTTCTTTGGTCCTATTGGAGCCCAAATGGACTTGTTTGATCCTAATAGAGCCCAAATGGACTTTTTAGGTCATATAGGACTTATCTGGGCCAATTTGTACTTCTTTGGTCCTATTGGAGTCCAAATGGACTTGTTTGATCAAAATAGAGCCAAAATGCACTTTTTAAGTCATATAGGACCTAACTGGGCCAATTTGTACTTCTTTGGTCCTATTGGAGCCCAAATGAACTTGTTTGATCCTAATAGAGCCCAAATGGACTTTTTAGGTCATACAGGACCTATCTGGGCCAATTTGTACTTCTTTGGTCCTATTGGAGCCCAAATGGACTTGTTTGATCCTAATAGAGCCCAAATGGACTTTTTAGGTCATATAGGACCTAACTAGGCCAATTTGTACTTCTTTGGTCCTATTGGTGCCCAAATGGACTTGTTTGATCCTAATAGAGCCCAACTGGACATTTTAGGTCATATAGGACCTAACTGGGCCAATTTGTACTTCTTTGGTCCTATTGGAGCCCAAATGGACTTGTTTGATCCTAATGGATCCCAAATGGACTTTTTAGGTCATATAGGACCTAACTGGGCCAATTTGTACTTCTTTGGTCCTATTTGAGCCCAAATGGACTTGTTTGATCCTAATAGAGCCAAAATGCTCTTTTTAGGTCATATAGGACCTAACTGGGCCAATTTGTACTTCTTTGGTCCTATTGGAGGCCAAATGGACTTGTCTGATCCTAATAGAGCCCCAATGGACTTGTTTGATCCTAATAGAGCCCAAATGGACTTGTTATGTCATAAAGGACCTAACTGTGCCAATTTGTACTTCTTTGGTCCTAATGGAGCCCAAATAGACCTATTTGATCCTAATAGAGCCCAAATAGACTTTTTAGGTCATATAGGACCTAACTGGGTCAATTTGTACTTCTTTGGTCCTATTGGATCCCAAATGGACTTGTTTGATCCTAATAGAGCCCAAATGGACTTTTTAGGTCATAAAGGACCTAACTGGGCCTATTTGTACTTCTTTGGTCCTAATGGGGCCCAAATGGACTTGTTTGACCCTAATAGAGCCCAAATGGACTTGTTTGATCCTAATAGAGCCCAAATGGGCTTGTTTGATCCTTATAGAGCCCAAATGGACTTTTTAGGTCATATAGGACCTATCTGGGCTAATTTGTACTTCTTTAGTCCTATTGGAGCCCAAATGGACTTGTTTGATCCTAACAGAGCCAAAATGCAATTTTTAGTTCATATAGGACCTAACTGGGCCAAATTGTACTTCTTTGGTCCTATTGGAACCCAAATGGACTTGTTTGATCCTAATAGAGCCCAAATGGACTTTTTAGGTCATATAGGACCTATCTGGGCCAATTTGTACTTCTTTGATCCTATTGGAGCCAAAATGGACTTGTTTGATCCTAATAGAGCCAAAATGGACTTTTTAGGTCATATAGGACCTAACTGGGCCAATTTGTACTTCTTTGGTCCTATTGGAGCCCAAATGGACTTGTATGATCCTAGTAGAGCCCAACTGGACTTTTTAGTTCATATAGGACCTAACTGGGCCAATTTGTACTTCTTTGGACCTAATGGAGCCCAAATGGACTTGTTTGATCCTAATAGAGCCCAAATGGACTTTTTAGGTAATATAGGACTTATCTGGGCCAATTTGTACTTCTTTGGTCCTATTGGAGCCCAAATGGACTTGTTTGATCCTAGTAGAGCCCAACTGGACATTTTAGTTCATATAGGACCTAACTGAGCCAATTTGTACTTCTTTGGTCCTATTGGAGCCCAAATGGACTTGTTTGATCCTAATAGAGCCCAAATGGACTTGTTAGGTCATATAGGACCTAACTGGGCCAATTTGTACATCTTTGGTCCTATTGGGAAATGCTTTTTGGTCCTATTGGAGCCCAAATGGACTTGTTTGATCTAAAGGAATGGACTTTTGTCATATGGACCTATGGGAATTTGTATTTTTGGTCTAATGGGAATGGTGGACTTGTTTGATCCTAATAGAGCCCAAATGGTCTTGTTTGGTCATAAAGGACCTAACTGGTCCAATTTGTACTTCTTTGGTCCTAATGGAGCCCAAATGGACCTGTTTGATCCTAATAGAGCCCAAATGGACTTTTTAGGTCATATAGGACCTAACTGGGCCAATTTGTACTTCTTTGGTCCTAATGGAGCCCAAATGGACTTGTTTGGCCCTAATAGAGCCCAAATGGACTTGTTTGATCCTAATAGAGCCCAATTGGACTTGTTTGATCCTAATAGAGCCCAAATGGACTTTTTAGCTCATATTGGACCTATCTGGGCCAATTTGTACTTCTTTGGTCCTACTGGAGCCCAAATGGACTTGTTTGATCCTAATAGAGCCGAAATGCACTTTTTAGGTCATATAGGACCTAACAGGGCCAATTTGTACTTCTTTGGTCCTATTGGAGCCCAAATGGACTTGTTTGATCCTAATAGAGCCCAAATGGACTTTTTAGGTCACATAGGACTTATCTGGGCCAATTTGTACTTCTTTGGTCCTATTGGAGCCCAAATGGACTTGTTTAATCCAAATAGAGCCAAAATGCACTTTTTAGGTCATATAGGACCTAACTGGGCCAATTTGTACTTCTTTGGTCCTATTGGAGCCCAAATGAACTTGTTTGATCCTAATAGAGCCCAAATGGACTTTTTAGGTCATATAGGACCTATCAGGGCCAATTTGTACTTCTTTGGTCCTATCGGAGCCCAAATGGACTTGTTTGATCCTAATAGAGCCCAAATGGACTTTTTAGGTCATATAGGACCTAACTAGGCCAATTTGTACTTCTTTGGTCCTATTGGAGCCCAAATGGACTTGTTTGATCCTAATAGAGCCCAAATGGACATTTTAGGTCATATAGGACCTAATGGACTTGTTTGATCCTAATAGAGCCCAACTGGACATTTTATGTCATATAGGACCTAACTGGGCCAATTTTTACTTCTTTGGTCCTATTGGAGCCCAAATGGACTTGTTTGATCCTAATAGATCCCAAATGGACTTGTTTGATCCTAATAGAGCCAAAATGCTCTTTTTAGGTCATATAGGACCTAACTGGGCCAATTTGTACTTCTTTGGTCCTATTGGAGGCCAAATGGACTTGTTTGATCCTAATAGAGCCCCAATGGACTTGTTTGTTCCTAATATAGCCCAAATGGACTTGTTAGGTCATAAAGGACCTAACTGTGCCAATTTGTACTTCTTTGGTCCTAATGGAGCCCAAATGGACCTATTTGATCCTAATAGAGCCCAAATAGACTTTTTAGGTCATATAGGACCTAACTGGGCGAATTTGTACTTCTTTGGTCCTATTGGATCCCAAATGGACTTGTTTGATCCTAATAGAGCCCAAATGGACATTTTAGGTCATATAGGACCTAACTGGCCCTATTTGTACTTCTTTGGTCCATATGGGCTTGTTTGATCCTAATAGAGCACAAATGGACTTGTTTGATCCTAGTAGAGCACAACTGGACATTTTAGGTCATATAGGACCTTACTGGGACAATTTGTACTTCTTTGGTCCTATTGGAGCCCAAATGGACTTGTTTGATCCTAATAGAGGCCAAATGGACTTGTTAGGTCATAAAGGACCTAACTGGGCCAATTTGTACTTCTTTGGTCCTATTGGAGCCCAAATGGACTTGTTTGATCCTAGTAGAGCCCAAATGAACTTTTTAGGTCATATAGGACCTAACTGGGCCAATTTGTACTTCTTTGGCCCTATTGGAGCCCAAATGGACTTGTTTGACCCTAATAGAGCCAAAATGCATTTTTTAGGTCATATAGGACCTAACTGGGCCAATTTGTACTTCTTTGGTCCTATTGGAGGCCAAATGGACTTGTTTGGTCCTAATAGAGCCCAAATGCACTTTTTAGGTCATATAGGACCTAACTGGGCCAATTTTTACTTCATTGGTCCTATTGGAGAACAAATGGACTTGTTTGATCCTAATAGAGCCCAAATGGACTTTTTAGGTCATATAGGACCTATCTGGGCCAATTTGTACTTCCTTGGTCCTAACGGAGCCCAAATGGACTTGTTTGATCCTAATAGAGCCCAAATGGACTTTTTAGGTCATATAGGACCTAACTGGGCCAATTCGTACTTTTTTGGTCCTATTGGAGCCCAAATGTACTTGTTTGATCCTAATAGAGCCAACATACACTTTTTAGGTCATATAGGACCTAACTGGGTCAATTTGTACTTCTTTGGTCCTAATGGAGCCCAAATGGACTTTTTAGGTCATATAGGACCTATCTGGGCCAATTTGTACTTCTTTGGTCCTATTGGAACCCAAATGGACTTGTTTGATCCTAGTAGAGCCCAAATGGACTTTTTAGGTCATATAGGACCTAACTGGGTCAATTTGTACTTCTTTGGTCCTGTTGGAGTCCAAATGGACTTGTTTGATCATAATAGAGCCAAAATGCACTTTTTAGGTCATATAGGACCTAACTAGGTCAATTTGTACTTCTTTGGTCCTATTGGAGCCCAAATGGACTTGTTTGATCCTAATAGAGCGTAAATCCACTTTTCAGGTCATATAGGACCTAACTGGGCCAATTTGTACTTCTTTGGTCCTATTGGAGCCCAAATAGACTTGTTTGATCCTAATAGAGACCAAATGGAATTTTGAGGTCATATAGGACCTATCTGGGTCAATTTGTACTTGTTTGGTCCTAATGGAGCCCAAATGGACTTGTTTGATCCTAATAGAGCCCAAATGGACTTTTTAGGTCATATAGGACCTAACTGGGCCAATTTGTACTTCTTTGGTCCTAATGGAGCCCAAATGGACTTGTTTGATCCTAATAGAGCCCAAATGGACTTTATAGGTCATATAAGACCTATCTGGGCCAATTTGTATTTCTTTGGTCCTATTGGAGCCCAAATGGACTTGTTTGATCCTAATAGAGCCAAAATGGACTTTTTGGGTCATATAGGACCTAACTAGGCCAATTTGTACTTCTTTGGTCCTAATGGAGCCCAAATTGACTTGTTTGACCCTAATAGAGCCCAAATGGACTTGTTTGATCCTAATAGAGCCCAAATGGTCTTGTTTGGTCATAAAGGACCTAACTGGTCCAATTTGTACTTCTTTGGTCCTAATGGAGCCCATATGGACCTGTTTGATCCTAATAGAGCCAAAATAGACTTTTTAGGTCATATAGGACCTAACTGGGCAAATTTGTACTTCTTTGGTCCTTTTGGATCCCAAATGGACTTGTTTGATCCTAATAGAGCCCAAATGGACTTTTTAGGTCATAAAGGACCTAACTGGGCCAATTTGTACTTCTTTGGTCCAAATGGAGCCCAAAAGGAGTTGTTTGACCCTAATAGAGCCCAAATGGATTTGTTTGATCCTAATAGAGCCCAATTGGACTTGTTTGATCCTAATAGAGCCCAAATGGACTTTTTAGGTCATATAGGACTTATCTGGGCCAGTTTGTACTTCTTTGGTCCTATTGGAGCCCAAATGGACTTGTTTGATCCTAATAGAGCCGAAATACACTTTTTAGGTCATATAGGACCTAACAGGGCCAATTTGTACTTCTTTGGTCCTATTGGAGCCCAAATGGACTTGTTTGATCCTAATAGAGCCCAAATGGACTTTTTAGGTAATATAGGACCTATCTGGGCCAATTTGTACTTCTTTGGTCCTATTGGAGCCCAAATGGACTTGTTTGATCCTAATAGAGCCCAAATGGACTTTTTGGGTCATATAGGACCTAACTAGGCCAATTTGTACTTCTTTGGTCATATTGGTGCAGAAATGGACTTGTTTGATCCTAATAGAGCCCAACTGGACATTTTAGGTCATATAGGACCTAACTGGGCCAATTTGTACTTCTTTGGTCCTATTGGAGCCCAAATGGACTTGTTTGATCCTAATAGATCCCAAATAGACTTTTTAGGTCATATAGGACCTAACTGGGCCAATTTGTACTTCTTTGGTCATATTTGAGCCTAAATGGACTTGTTTGATCCTAATAGAGCCAAAATGCTCTTTTTAGGTCATATAGGACCTAACTGGGCCAATTTGTACTTCTTTGGTCCTATTGGAGGCCAAATGGACTTGTTTGATCCTAATAGAGCCCCAATGGACTTGTTTGATCCTAATAGAGCCCAAATGGACTTGTTTGATCCTAATAGAGCCCAAATGGACTTGTTAGGTCATAAAGAACCTAACTGTGCCAATTTGTACTTCTTTGGTCCTAATGGAGCCCAAATGGACCTATTTGATCCTAATAGAGCCCAAATAGACTTTTTAGGTCATATAGGACCTAACTGGGTCAATTTGTACTTCTTTGGTCCTATTTGATCCCAAATGGACTTGTTTGATCCTAATAGAGCCCCAATGGACTTGTTTGATCCTAATAGAGCCCAAATGGACTTGTTAGGTCATAAAGGACCTAACTGTGCCAATTTGTACTTCTTTGGTCCTAATGGAGCCCAAATGGACCTATTTGATCCTAATAGAGCCCAAATAGACTTTTTAGGTCATATATGACCTAACTGGGTCAATTTGTACTTCTTTGGTCCTATTGGATCCCAAATGGACTTGTTGGATCCTAATAGAGCCCAAACGGACTTTTTAGGTCATAAAGGACCTAACTGGGCCTATTTGTACTTCTTTGGTCCTAATGGAGCCCAAATGGACTTGTTTGACCCTAATAGAGCCCAAATGGACTTGTTTGATCCTAATAGAGCCAGAATGGGCTTGTTTGATCCTAATAGAGCCCAAATGGACTTTTTAGGTCATATAGGACCTATCTGGGCTAATTTGTACTTCTTTGGTCCTATTCGAGCCCAAATGGACTTGTTTGATCCTAATTGAGCCAAAATGCACTTTTTAGGTCATATAGGACCTAACTGGGCCAATTTGTACTTCTTTGATCCTATTGGAGCCCAAATGGACTTTTAAGGTCATATAGGACCAATCTGGGCCAATTTGTACTTCTTTGATCCTATTGGAGCCCAAATGGACTTGTTTGATCCTGATAGAGCCAAAATGCACTTTTTAGGTCATATAGGACCTAACTGGGCCAATTTGTACTTCTTTGGTCCTATTGGAGCCCAAATGGACTTGTGTGATCCTAATAGAGCCCAAATGGACTTTTGAGGTCATATAGGACCTAACTGGGCCAATTTGTACTTCTTTGGTCCTAATGGAACCCAAATGCACTTGTTTGATCCTAATAGAGCCCAAATGGACTTTTAAGGTAATATAGGACCTAACTGGGCCAATTTGTACTTCTTTGGTCCTATTGGAACCCAAATGGACTTGTTTGATCCTAGTAGAGCCCAAATGGACTTTTTAAGTCATATAGGACCTAACTGGGTCAATTTGTACTTCTTTGGTCCTATTGGAGTCTAAATGGACTTGTTTGATCATAATAGAGCCAAAATGCACTTTTTAGGTCATATAGGACCTAACTAGGTCAATTTGTACTTCTTTGGTACTATTGGAACCCAAATGGACTTGTTTGACCCTAATAGAGCCCAAATGGACTTGTTTGATCCTAATAGAGCCCAAATGGACTTGTTATGTCATAAAGGACCTAACTGTGCCAATTTGTACTTCTTTGGTCCTATTAGAGCCCAAATGGACATGTTTGATCCTAGTGGAGCCCAAATGGACTTTTCAGGTCATATAGGACCTAACTAGGTCAATTTGTACTTCTTTGGTCCTATGGGAGGCCAAATAGACTTGTTTGATCCTAATAGAGACCAAATGGACTTTTGAGGTCATATAGGACCTATCTGGGTCAATTTGTACTTGTTTGGTCCTAATGGAGCCCAAATGGACTTGTTTGATCCTAATAGAGCCCAAATGGTCTTTTTAGGTCATATAGGACCTAACTGGGCCAATTTGTACTTCTTTGGTCCTATTGGAGCCCAAATGGACTTGTTTGAACCTAATAGTGCCCAAATGGACTTGTTTAATCCTAATAGAGCCCAAATGGACTTGTTAGGTCATAAAGGACCTAACTGGGTCAATTTATACTTCTTTGGTCCTATTGGAGCCCAAATGGACATGTTTGATCCTAATAGAGCCCAAATGGACTTGTTTGATCCTAATAGAGCCCAAATGGACATTTTAGGTCATATAGGACCTAACTGGCCCTATTTGTACTTCTTTGGTCCATATGGGCTTGTTTGATCCTAATAGAGCACAAATGAACTTGTTTGATCCTAGTAGAGCCCAACTGGACATTTTAGGTCGTATAGGACCTTACTGGGCCAATTTGTACTTCTTTGGTCCTATTGGAGCCCAAATGGACTTGTTTGATCCTAATAGAGGCCAAATGGACTTGTTAGGTCATAAAGGACCTAACTGGGCCAATTTGTACTTCTTTGGTCCTATTGGAGCCCAAATGGACTTGTTTGATCCTCGTAGAGCCCAAATGGGCTTTTTAGGTCATATAGGACCTAACTGGGCCAATTTGTACTTCTTTGGTCCTATTGGAGGCCAAATGGACTTGTTTGATCCTAATAGAGCCCAAATGCAATTTTTAGGTCATATAGGACCTAACGGGGCCAATTTGTACTTCTTTGGTCCTATTGGAGCCCAAATGGACTTGTTTGATCCTAATAGAGCGCAAATGGACTTTTTAGGTCATATAGGACCTATCTGGGCCAATTTGTACTTCCTTGGTCCTAATGGAGCCCAAATGGAATTGTTTGATCATAATAGAGCCCAAATGGACTTTTTAGGTCATATAGAACCTATCTGGGCCAATTTGTACTTCTTTGGTCCTATTGGAGCCCAAATGGACTTGTTTGATCCTAATAGAGCCAAAATGCACTTTTTAGGTCATATAGGACCTAACTGGGCCAATTTGTACTTCTTTGGTCCTATTGGAGCCCAAATGGACTTGTTTGATCCTAATAGAGCCAAAATGGACTTTTTGGGTCATATAGGACCAAACTGGGTCAATTTGTACATCTTTGGTCCTAATGGAGCCCAAATGGACTTGTTTGTTCCTAATAGAGCCCAAATGGACTTTTTAGGTCATATAGGACCTAACTGGGCCAATTTGTACTTCTTTGGTCCTATTGGAGCCCAAATTGACTTGTTTGAATCTAATAGAGCCCAAATGGACTAGTTTGATCCTAATAGAGCCCAAATGGACTTGTTAGGTCATAAAGGACCTAACTGGGTCAATTTGTACTTCTTTGGTCTTATTGGAGCCCAAATTGACTTGTTTTATCCTAATAGAGCCCAACTGGACCAAAGAAGTACAAATTGGGCCAGTTAGGTCCTATATGACCTAAAAAGTCCATTTGGGCTCTATTAGGATCAAACAAGTCCATTTGGGCTCTAATAGGGTCAAACATGTCCATTTGGGCTCCATTAGGACCAAAGAAGTACAAATTGGCCCAGTTAGGTCCTTTATGACCTAACAAGACCATTTGGGCTCTACTAGGATCACACAAGTCCATTTGGGCTCCAAAAGGACCAAAGAAGTACAAATTGGCCCAGTTAGGTCCTTTATGACCTAAAAAGTCCATTTGGGCTCTATTAGGATCAAACGAGTCCATTTGGGCTCCATTAGGACCAAAGAAGTACAAATTGGCCCACTTAGGTCCTTTATGACCTAACAAGTCCATATGGGATCTATTAGGATCAAAAAGTTCCAATTGGGCTCCTATATGACCTAAAAAATGCATAAAGGACTTGCCATGATCCCATGGTTAACCCATGACTCCCTTGGGACAAACAAGTCCATTTGGCCTCCATTAGGACCAAAGCAGTACAAATTTGCCCAATTAGGTCCTATATGACCTAAAAAGTCCATTTGGGCTCTATTAGGATCAAACAAGTCCATTTGGGCTCCTATAGGACCAAAGAAGTACAAATTTTCCTAGTTAGGTCCTATATGACCTAAAGAGTGCATAAAGGAGTTGCCATGATCCCATGGTTAACCCATGACTCCCTTGGGACAAACAAGTCCATTTGGCCTACTTTAGGACCAAAGAAGCACAAATTGGCCCAATTAGGTCCTATATGACCTAAAAAGTCCATTTGGGCTCTATTAGGATCAAACAAGTCCATTTGGGCTCCAATAGGACCAAAGAAGTACGAATTTTCCCAGTTAGGTCCTATATGACCTAAAAAGTCCATTTGGGCCCTATTAGGTTCAAACAAGTCCATTTTGGCTCCAATAGGACCAAAGAAGTATAAATTGGACCAGTTAGGTCCTATATGACCTAAAAAGTGCATAAAGGACTTGCCATGATCCCATGGTTAACCCATGACTCCCTTGGGCCAAACAAGTCCATTTGGCCTCCATTAGGACCAAAGAAGTACAAATTGGCCCAATTAGGTACTATATGATCTAAAAAGTCCATTTGGGCTCTATTAGGATCAAACAAGTCCATTTGGGCTCCAATAGGACCAAAGAAGTACAAATTGGCCCAGTTAGGTCCTATATGACCTAAAAAGTGCATTTGGGCTCTATTAGGATCAAACAAGTCCATTTGGGCTCCAATAGGACCAACGAAGTACAAATTGGCCGAGTTAGGTCCTATATGACCTAAAAAGTGTATTTGTGCTCTATTAGGATCAAACAAGTCCATTTTGGCTCCAATAGGACCAAAGAAGTACAAATTGGCCCAGTTAGGTCCTTTATGACCTAAAAAGTCCATTTGGGCTCTATTAGGATCAAACAGGTCCATTTGGGCTCCATTAGGACCAAAGAAGTACAAATTGGCCCATTTAGGTCCTTTATGACCTAACAAGTCCATATGGGCTCTATTAGGATCAAACAGTTCCAATTGGGCTCCTATATGACCTAAAAAATGCATAAAGGACTTGCCATGATCCCATGGTTAACCCATGACTCCCTTGGGACAAACAAGTCCATTTGGCCTCCATTAGGACCAAAGCAGTACAAATTTGCCCAATTAGGTCCTATATGACCTAAAAAGTCCATTTGGGCTCTATTAGGATCAAACAAGTCCATTTGGGCTCCAATAGGACCAAAGAAGTACAAATTTTCCTAGTTAGGTCCTATATGACCTAAAGAGTGCATAAAGGAGTTGCCATGATCCCATGGTTAACCCATGACTCCCTTGGGACAAACAAGTCCATTTGGCCTCCTTTATGACCAAAGAAGCACAAATTGGCCCAATTAGGTCCTATATGACCTAAAAAGTCCATTTGGGCTCTATTAGGATCAAACAAGTCCATTTGGGCTCCAATAGGACCAAAGAAGTACAAATTTTCCCAGTTAGGTCCTATATGACCTAAAAAGTCCATTTGGGCCCTATTAGGTTCAAACAAGTCCATTTTGGCTCCAATAGGACCAAAGAATTACAAATTGGACCAGTTAGGTCCTATATGACCTAAAAAGTGCATAAAGGACTTGCCATGATCCCATGGTTAACCCATGACTCCCTTGGGCCAAACAAGTCCATTTGGCCTCCATTAGGACCAAAGAAGTACAAATTGGCCCAATTAGGTCCTATATGACCTAAAAAGTCCATTTGGGCTCTATTAGGATCAAACAAGTCCATTTGGGCACCAATAGGACCAAAGAAGTACAAATTGGCCCAGTTAGGTCCTATATGACCTAAAAAGTGCATTTGGGCTCTATTAGGATCAAACAAGTCCATTTGGGCTCCAATAGGACCAACGAAGTACAAATTGGCCGAGTTAGGTCCTATATGACCTAAAAAGTGCATTTGGGCTCTATTAGGATCAAACAAGTCTATTTTGGCTCCAATAGGACCAAAGAAGTACAAATTGACCCAGTTAGGTCCTATATGACCTAAAAAGTGAATTTTGGCTCTATTAGGATCAAACAAGTCCATTTGGGCTCCAATAGGACCAACGAAGTACAAATTGGCACAGTTAGGTCCTATATGATCTAAAAAGTCCCTTTGGGCTCTATTAGGATCAAACAAGTCCATTTGGCCTCCAATAGGACCAAAGAAGTACAAATTGGCCCAGTTAGGTCCTATATGACCTAAAAAGTCCATTTGGGCTCTATTAGGATCAAACAAGTCCATTTGGGCTCCAATAGGACCAAAGAAATACAAATTGGCCCAGTTAGGTCGTATATGACCTAAAATGTCAAGTTGGGCTCTATTAGGATCAAATAGGTCCATTTGGGCTCCAATAGGACCAAAGAAGTACAAATTGGCCCAGTTAGGTCCAATATGACCTAAAAGTCCATTTGGGCTCGATTAGGTTCAAACAAGTCCATTTGGGCTCCATTAGGAACAAAGAATTACAATTGGGCCGTTCGGGGCAATTGGCCCAATTAGGTCCAAAAAGTCCATTTGGGCTATATTAGGATCAAACAAGTCCATTTGGGCTCCAATAGGACCAAAGAAGTAACAATTGGCCTAGTTAGGCCCTATATGACCTAAAAAGTCCATTTGGGCTCTATTAGGATCAAACAAGTCCATTTGGGCTCCAATAGGACCAAAGAAGTACAAATTTTCCTAGTTAGGTCCTATATGACCTAAAGAGTGCATAAAGGAGTTGCCATGATCCCATGGTTAACCGATGACTCCCTTGGGACAAACAAGTCCATTTGGCCTCCTTTAGGACCAAAGAAGCACAAATTGGCCCAATTAGGTCCTATATGACCTAAAAAGTCCATTTGGGCTCTATTAGGATCAAACAAGTCCATTTGGGCTCCAATAGGACCAAAGAAGTACAAATTTTCCCAGTTAGGTCCTATATGACCTAAAAAGTCCATTTGGGCCCTATTAGGTTCAAAGAAGTCCATTTTGGCTCCAATAGGACCAAAGAAGTACAAATTGGACCAGTTAGGTCCTATATGACCAAAAAAGTGCATAAAGGACTTGCCATGATCCCATGGTTAACCCATGACTCCCTTGGGCCAAACAAGTCCATTTGGCCTCCATTAGGACCAAAGAAGTACAAATTGGCCCAATTTGGTCCTATAAGACCTAAAAAGTCCATTTGGGCTCTATTAGGATCAAACAAGTCCATTTGGGCTCCAATAGGACCAAAGAAGTACAAATTGGCCCAGTTAGGTCCTATATGACCTAAAAAGTGCATTTGGGCTCTATTAGGATCAAACAAGTCCATTTGGGCTCCAATAGGACCAACGAAGTACAAATTGGCCGAGTTAGGTCCTATATGACCTAAAAAGTGCATTTGTGCTCTATTAGGATCAAACAAGTCCATTTTGGCTCCAATAGGACCAAAGAAGTACAAATTGGCCCAGATAGGTCCTATATGACCTAAAAAGTCTATTTAGGCTCTATTAGGATCAAACAAGTCTATTTTGGCTCCAATAGGACCAAAGAAGTACAAATTGGCCCAGTTAGGTCCTATATGACCTAAAAAGTGCATTTTGGCTCTATTAGGATCAAACAAGTCCATTTGGGCTCCAATAGGACCAAAGATGTACAAATTGGCCCAGTGAGGTCCTATATGACCTAAAATGTCCAGTTGGGCTCTATTAGTATCAAAAAGGTCCATTTGGGCTCCAATAGGACCAAAGAAGTACAAATTGGCCCAATTAGGTCCTATATGACCTAAAATGTCAAGTTGGGCTCTATTAGGATCAAACAAGTCCATTTGGGCTCCAATAGGACCAAAGAAGTACAAATTGACCCAGTTAGGTCCTATATGACCTAAAAGGTCCATTTGGGCTCTATTAGGATCAAACAAGTCCATTTGGGCTCCAATAGCACCAAAGATGTACAAATTGGCCCAGTTAGGTCCTATATGACCTAAAATGTCCAGTTGGGCTCTATTAGTATCAAAAAGGTCCATTTGGGCTCCAATAGGACCAAAGAAGTACAAATTGGCCCAATTAGGTCCTATATGACCTAAAATGTCAAGTTGGGCTCTATTAGGATCAAACAAGTCCATTTGGGCTCCAATAGGACCAAAGAAGTACAAATTGACCCAGTTAGGTCCTATATGACCTAAAAGGTCCATTTGGGCTCTATTAGGATCAAACAAGTCCATTTGGGCTCCAATAGCACCAAAGAAGTACAAATTGGCCCAGTTAGGTCCTATATGACCTAAAAAGTGCATTTGGGCTCTATTAGGATCAAACAAGTCCATTTGGGCTCCAATAGGACCAACAAAGTACAAATTGGCCGAGTTAGGTCCTATATGACCTAAAAAGTGCATTTGTGCTCTATTAGGATCAAACAAGTCCATTTTGGCTCCAATAGGACCAAAGAAGTACAAATTGGCCCAGATAGGTCCTATATGACCTAAAAAGTCTATTTAGGCTCTATTAGGATCAAACAAGTCTATTTTGGCTCCAATAGGACCAAAGAAGTACAAATTGGCCCAGTTAGGTCCTATATGACCTAAAAAGTGCATTTTGGCTCTATTAGGATCAAACAAGTCCATTTGGGCTCCAATAGGACCAAAGATGTACAAATTGGCCCAGTGAGGTCCTATATGACCTAAAATGTCCAGTTGGGCTCTATTAGTATCAAAAAGGTCCATTTGGGCTCCAATAGGACCAAAGAAGTACAAATTGGCCCAATTAGGTCCTATATGACCTAAAATGTCAAGTTGGGCTCTATTAGGATCAAACAAGTCCATTTGGGCTCCAATAGGACCAAAGAAGTACAAATTGACCCAGTTAGGTCCTATATGACCTAAAAGGTCCATTTGGGCTCTATTAGGATCAAACAAGTCCATTTGGGCTCCAATAGCACCAAAGATGTACAAATTGGCCCAGTTAGGTCCTATATGACCTAAAATGTCCAGTTGGGCTCTATTAGTATCAAAAAGGTCCATTTGGGCTCCAATAGGACCAAAGAAGTACAAATTGGCCCAATTAGGTCCTATATGACCTAAAATGTCAAGTTGGGCTCTATTAGGATCAAGCAAGTCCATTTGGGCTCCAATAGGACCAAAGAAGTACAAATTGACCCAGTTAGGTCCTATATGACCTAAAAGGTCCATTTGGGCTCTATTAGGATCAAACAAGTCCATTTGGGCTCCAATAGCACCAAAGATGTACAAATTGGCCCAGTTAGGTCCTATATGACCTAAAATGTCCAGTTGGGCTCTATTAGTATCAAAAAGGTCCATTTGGGCTCCAATAGGACCAAAGAAGTACAAATTGGCCCAATTAGGTCCTATATGACCTAAAATGTCCAGTTGGGCTCTATTAGGATCAAACAAGTCCATTTGGGCTCCAATAGGACCAAAGAAGTACAAATTGGCCCAGTTAGGTCCAATATGACCTAAAAGTCCATTTGGGCTCGATTAGGTTCAAACAAGTCCATTTGGGCTCCATTAGGACCAAAGAATTACAATTGGGCCGTTCGGGGCAATTGGCCCAATTAGGTCCAAAAAGTCCATTTGGGCTATATTAGGATCAAACAAGTCCATTTGGGCTCCAATTGGACCAAAGAAGTACAAATTGGCCTAGTTAGGCCCTATATGACCAAAAAGTCCATTTGGGCTCTATTAGGATCAAACAAGTCCATTTGGGATCTAATAGGACCAAAGAAGTACAAAATTGGCACAGTTAGGTCCTATATGACCTAAAATGTCCACTTGGGCTCTATTAGGATCAAACAAGTCCATTTGGGCTCCAATAGGACCAAAGAAGTAAAAATTGGCACAGTTAGGTCCTATATGACCTAAAAAGTGCATTTTGGCTCTATTAGGATCAAACAAGTCCATTTGGGCTCCAATAGGACCAAAGTAGTACAAATTGGCCCAGTTAGGTCCTATATGACCTAAAAAGTGCATTTTGGCTCTATTAGGATCAAACAAGTCCATTTGGGGCTCCATTAGGACCAAAGAAGTACAAATTGGCCCAGATAGGTCCTATATGACCTTAAAAGTCCATTTGGGCTCTATTAGGATCAAACGAGTCCATTTGGGCTCCAATAGGACCAAAGAAGTACAAATTGGCCCAGCTAGGTCCTATATGACCTAAAATGTCAAGTTGGGCTCTATTAGGATCAAACAAGTCCATTTGGGCTCCAATAGGACCAAAGAAGTACAAATTGGCCCAGTAAGGTCCTATATGACCTAAAAGTAAGGATCAAAAAGTCCATTTGGGCTCTATTAGGAACAAACAAGTCCATTTGGGCTCCATTAGTACCAAAGAAGTACAAATTGGCCCAGTTAGGTCCTATATGACCTAAAAAGTCCATTTGGGCTCTATTAGGATCAAACAAGTCCATTTGGGCTCCAATAGGACCAAAGAAGTACAAATTGGCCCAGTTAGGTCCTATATGACCTAAAAAGTGCATTTTTGCTCTATTAGGATCAAACAAGTCCATTTGGGGCTCAATTAGGAAAGGTGGGGTTGTAGTTTTGGGCTATTAGGATCAAACAAGTCCATTTGGGCTCCTATAGGACCAAAGAAGTACAAATTGGCCCAGTTATGACCTAAAAAGTGCATTTGGGCTCTATTAGGATCAAACAAGTCCATTTGGGCTCCAATAGGACCAAAGAAGTACAAATTGGCCGAGTTAGGTCCTATATGACCTAAAAAGTGCATTTGTGCTCTATTAGGATCAAACAAGTCCATTTGGGCTCCAATAGGACCAAAGAAGTACAAATTGGCCCAGATAGGTCCTATATGACCTAAAAAGTCTATTTAGGCTCTATTAGAATCAAACAAGTCTATTTTGGCTCCAATAGGACCAAAGAAGTACAAATTGACCCAGTTAGGTCCTATATGACCTAAAAAGTGCATTTTGGCTCTATTAGGATCAAACAAGTCCATTTGGGCTCCAATAGGACCAAAGAAGTACAAATTGGCCCAGATAGGTCCTATATGACCTAAAAAGTCCATTTGGGCTGTATTAGGATCAAACGAGTCCATTTGGGCTCCAATAGGACCAAAGAAGTACAAATTGGCCCAGCTAGGTCCTATATGACCTAAAATGTCAAGTTGGGCTCTATTAGGATTAAACAAGTCCATTTGGGCTCCAATAGGACCAAAGAAGTACAAATTGGCCCAGTAAGGTCCTATATGACCGAAAAAGTGTATTTTGGCTCTATTAGGATCAAACAAGTCCATTTGGGCTCCAATAGGACCAAAGAAGTACAAATTGGCCCAGTTAGGTCCTATATGACCTAAAAAGTCCATTTGGGCTCCACTAGGATCAAACAAGTCCATTTGGGCTCTAATAGGACCAAAGAAGTACAAATTGGCACAGTTAGGTCCTTTATGACATAACAAGTCCATTTGGGCTCTATTAGGATCAAACAAGTCCATTTGGGCTCTATTAGGGTCAAACAAGTCCATTTGGGTTCCAATAGTACCAAAGAAGTACAAATTGGCCCAGTTTGGTCCTATATGACCTAAAAAGTGCATTTTGGCTCTATTAGGATCAAACAAGTCCATTTGGGCTCCAATAGGACCAAAGAAGTACAAATTGGACCAGTTAGGTCCTATATGACCTAAAAAGTGCATTTTTGCTCTATTAGGATCAAACAAGTCCATTTGGGGCTCTATTAGGACCAAAGAAGTACAAATTGGCCCTGATAGGTCCTATATGACCTACAAAGTCCATTTGGGCTCTATTAGGATCAAACAAGTCCATTTGGGCTCCAATAGGACCAAAGAAGTACAAATTGGCCCAGTTAGGTCCTATATGACCTAAAAAGTGCATTTGGGCTCTATTAGGATCAAACAAGTCCATTTGGGCTCCAATAGGACCAAAGAAGTACAAATTGGCCGAGTTAGGTCCTATATGACCTAAAAAGTGCATTTGCGCTCTATTAGGATCAAACAAGTCCATTTGGGCTCCAATAGGACCGAAGAAGTACAAATTGGCCCAGATAGGTCCTATATGACCTAAAAAGTCTATTTAGGCTCTATTAGAATCAAACAAGTCTATTTTGGCTCCAATAGGACCAAAGAAGTACAAATTGGCCCAGTTAGGTCCTATATGACCTAAAAAGTGCATTTTGGCTCTATTAGGATCAAACAAGTCCATTTGGGCTCCAATAGGACCAACGAAGTACAAATTGGCACAGTTAGGTCCTATATGATCTAAAAAGTCCCTTTGGGCTCTATTAGGATCAAACAAGTCCATTTGGCCTCCGTTAGGACCAAAGAAGTACAAATTGGCCCAGTTAGGTCCTATATGACCTAAAATGTCCAGTTGGGCTCTATTAGGATCAAACAAGTCCATTTGGGCTCCAATAGGACCAAAGAAGTACAAATTGGCCCAGTAGGGTCCTATATGACCGAAAAAGTGCATTTTGGCTCTATTAGGATCAAACAAGTCCATTTGGGCTCCAATAGGACCAAAGAAGTACAAATTGGCCCAGTTAGGTCCTATACGACCTAAAAAGTCAATTTGGGCTCTATTAGAATCAAACAAGTCTATTTTCGCTCCAATAGGACCAAAGAAGTACAAATTGGCCCAGTTAGGTCCTATATGACCTAAAATGTCCAGTTGGGCTCTATTAGGGTCAAACAAGTCCATCTGGGCTCCATTAGGACCAAAAAAGTACAAATTGGCCCAGTTAGGTCATATATGACCTAAAATGTCTAGTTGGGCTCTATTTGGATCAAACAAGTCCATTTGGGCTCCAATAGGACCAAAGAAGTAAAAATTGGCACAATTAGGTGATATATGACCTAAAAAGTGCATTTTGGCTCTATTAGGATCAAACAAGTCCATTTGGGCTCCAATAGGACCAAAGAAGTACAAATTGGCCCAGTTAGGTCCTATATGACCTAAAAAGTGCATTTTGGCTCTATTAGGATCAAACAAGTCCATTTGGGGCTCCATTAGGACCAAAGAAGTACAAATTCGCCCAGATAGGTCCTATATGACCTAAAAAGTCCATTTGGGCTCTATTAGGATCAAACGAGTCCATTTGGGCTCCAATAGGACCAAAGAAGTATAAATTGGCCCAGTTAGGTCCTATATGACCTAAAATGTCCAGTTGGGCTCTATTAGGATCAAACAAGTCCATTTGGGCTCCAATATGACCAAAGAAGTACAAATTGGCCCAGCTAGGTCCTATATGACCAAAAATGTCAAGTTGGGCCCTATTAGGATCAAACAAGTCCATTTGGGCTCCAATAGGACCAAAGAAGTACAAATTGGCCCAGTTAGGTCCTATATGACCTAAAAAGTCCATTTGGTTAGATCAAACAAGTCCATTTGGCTCTAAAAAAAGAAGCAGGGAGGCCAGCAAATAGTCCATTTGGGTCTATGACAAAAAGTCCATTTGGGCTCTATTAGGGTCAAACAAGTCCATTTGTGCTCCGATAGTACCAAAGAAGTACAAATTGTCCCAATTAGGTCCTATATGCCCTAAAAAGTGCATTTTGGCTCTATTAGGATCAAACAAGTCCATTTGGGCTCCAATAGGACCAAAGAAGTACAAATTGGCCCGATTGGTCCTATATGACCTAAAAAGTGCATTTTGGCTCTATTAGGATCAAACAAGTCCATTTGGGGCTCCATTAGGACCAAAGAAGTACAAATTGGCCCTGATAGGTCCTATATGACCTAAAAAGTCCATTTGGGCTCTATTAGGATCAAACAAGTCCATTTGGGCTCCTATAGGACCAAAGAAGTACAAATTGGCCCAGTTATGACCTAAAAGTGCATTTGGGCTCTATTAGGATCAAACAAGTCCATTTGGGCTCCAATAGGACCAAAGAAGTACAAATTGGCCATAGGTCCTATATGACCTAAAAGTGATTTGGGCTCTATTAGGATCAAATAAGTCCATTTGGGCTCCAATAGACCAAAGAAGTAAAATTGGCCAGATAGGTCCTATATGACCTAAAAAGTCTATTTAGGCTCTATTAGGATCAAACAAGTCTATTTTGGCTCCATAGGACCAAAGAAGTACAAATTGGCCCATTAGGTCCTATATGACCTAAAAGTGCATTTGGGCTCTATTAGGATCAAACAAGTCCATTTGGGCTCCAATAGGACCAACGAAGTACAAATTGGACCAGTTAGGTCATATATGACATAAAAAGACCATTTTTGCTATAATATGATCAAACAAGTCCATTTGGCCTCCATAGGACCAAAGAAGTACAAATTGGCCCAGTTAGGTCCTATATGACCTAAAAAGTCCATTTGGCTCTATTAGGATCAAACAAGTCCATTTGGGCTCCAATAGGACCAAAGAAGTACAAATTGGCCTAGTTAGGTCCTATATGACCTAAAAAGTCCATTTGGGCTCTATTAGGATCAAACAAGTCCATTTGGTCTCCAATAGGACCAAAGAAGTACAAATTGGCCTAGTTAGGTCCTATATGACCTAAAAAGTCCATTTGGGCTCTATTAGGATCAAACAAGTCCATTTGGGGCTCCAATAGGACCAATGAAGTACAAATTCTCCCAGTTAGGTCCTATATGACCTAAAAAGTGCATTTGGGCTCTATTAGGATCAAACAAGTCCATTTGGGCTCTAATAGGACCAAAGAAGTACAAATTGGCCCAGTTACGGTCCTATATGACATAAAAGTCCATTTGGGCTCTATTAGGATCAAACAAGTCCATTTGGGCTCAGGAAGCATTGGGCTCCAATAGACCAAAGAAGTACAAATTGGCCCAATTAGGTCCTATATGACCTAAAAAGTGCATTTTGGCTCTATTAGGATCAAACAAGTCCATTTGGGCTCCAATAGGACCAAAGTAGTACAAATTGGCCCAGTTAGGTCCTATATGACCAAAAAAGTGCATTTTGGCTCTATTAGGATCAAACAAGTCCATTTGGGGCTCCATTAGGACCAAAGAAGTACAAATTGGCCCAGATAGGTCCTATATGACCTTAAAAGTCCATTTGGGCTCTATTAGGATCAAACGAGTCCATTTGGGCTCCAATAGGACCAAAGAAGTACAAATTGGCCCAGCTAGGTCCTATATGACCTAAAATGTCAAGTTGGGCTCTATTAGGATCAAACAAGTCCATTTGGGCTCCAATAGGACCAAAGAAGTACAAATTGGCCCAGTTAGGTCCTATATGACCTAAAAAGTCCATTTGGGCTCTGTTAGGATCAAACAAGTCCATTTGGGCTCCAATAGGACCAAAGAAGTATAAATTTGCCCAGTTAGGTCCTATATGACCTAAAATGTCCAGTTGGGCTCTATTAGGATCAAACAAGTCCATTTGGGCTCCAATAGGACCAAAGAAGTACAAATTGACCCAGTTAGGTCCTATATGACCTAAAATGTGCATTTGGGCTCTATTAGGATCAAACAAGTCCATTTGGGCTCCAATAGGACCAAAGAAGTACAAATTGGCCCAGTTAGGTCCTATATGACCTAAAAAGTCCATTTGGGCTCTATTAGGATCAAACAAGTCCATTTGGGCTCTAATAGGACCAAAGAAGTACAAATTGGCACAGTTAGGTCCTTTATGACAAAAAAAGTCCAGTTGGGCTCTATTAGGTCAAAAGTCCATTTGGGCTCTATTAGGGTCAAACAAGTCCATTTGGGCTCCAATAGGACCAAAGAAGTACAAATTGGCCCAATTAGGTCCTATATGACCTAAAAAGTGCATTTTGGCTCTATTAGGATCAAACAAGTCCATTTGGGCTCCAATAGGACCAAAGAAGTACAAATTGGCCCAGTTAGGTCCTATATGACCTAAAAAGTGCATTTTGGCTCTATTAGGATCAAACAAGTCCATTTGGGCTCCATTAGGACCAAAGAAGTACAAATTGGCCCAGTTAGGTCCTATATGACCTAAAAAGTCCATTTGGGCTCTATTAGGATCAAACAAGTCCATTTGGGCTCCAATAGGACCAAAGAAGTACAAATTGGCCCAGTTAGGTCCTATATGACCTAAAAAGTCCATTTGGGCTCTATTAGGATCAAACAAGTCCATTTGGGCTCCAATAGGACCAAAGAAGTACAAATTGGCCCAGTAAGGTCCTATATGACCTAAAAAGTCCATTTTGGCTCTATTAGGATCAAACAAGTCCATTTGGGCTCCAATAGGACCAAAGAAGTACAAATTGGCCCAGTTAGGTCCTATATGACCTAAAAAGTCCATTTGGGATCTATTAGGGTCAAATAAGTCCATTTGGGCTCCATTAGGACCGAAGAAGTACAAATTGGCCCAGATAGGTCCTATATGACCTCAAAAGTCTATTTGGGCTCTATTAGGATCAAACAAGTCCATTTGGGCTCCAATAGGACCAAAGAAGTACAAATTGGCCCAGTTAGGTCCTATATGACCTAGAAAGTGCATTTTGGCTCTATTAGGATCAAACAAATCCATTTGGGCTCCAATATTACCAAAGAAGTACAAATTGGCCCAGTTAGGTCCTATATGACCTAAAATGTCCATTTGGGCTCTATTAGGATCAAACAAGTCCATTTGGGCTCCAATAGGACCAAAGAAGTACAAATTGGCCCAGTTAGGTCCTATATGACCTAAAAAGTCCATTTGGGCTCTATTAGGATCAAACAAGTCCATTTGGGCTCCAATAGGACCAAAGAAGTACAAATTGGCCCAGTTAGGTCCTATATGACCTAAAAAGTGCATTTGGGCTCTATTAGGATCAAACAAGTCCATTTGGGCTCCAATAGGACCAAAGAAGTACAAATTGGCCCAGTTAGGTCCTATATGACCTAAAAAGTCCATTTGGGCTCTATTAGGATCAAACAAGTCCATTTGGGGCTCCAATAGGACCAAAGAAGTACAAATTGGCCCAGTTAGGTCCTATATGACCTAAAAAGTCCATTTGGGCTCTATTAGGATCAAACAAGTCCATTTGGGCTCCAATAGGACCAAAGAAGTACAAATTGGCCCAGTTAGGTCCTTTATAGTCCGTCAAAAAGTCCATTTGGGCTCTACTAGGGTCCAACAAGTCCATTTGGGCCCCATTAGGACCAAAGAAGTACAAATCGGCCCCGATAGGTCCTATATGACCGAAAAAGTCCATTTGGGCTCTATTAGGATCAAACAAGTCCATTTGGGCTCCAATAGGACCAAAGAAGTACAAATTGGCCCAGTTAGGTCCTATATGACCGAAAAAGTGCATTTTGGCTCTATTAGGATCAAACAAGTCCATTTGGGCTCCAACAGGACCAAAGAAGTACAAATTCGCCTAAAATGGTCCTATATGACCTAAAAAGTCCATTTGGGTTCTATTAGGATCAAACAAGTCCATTTGGGCTCCAATAGGACCAAAGAAGTACAAATTGGCCCAATTAGGTCCTATATGACCTAAAAAGTCCATTTGGGCTCTATTAGGATCAAACAAGTCCATTTGGGCTCCAATAGGACCAAAGAAGTACAAATTGGCCCAGTTAGGTCCTATATGACCTAAAAAGTCCATTTGGGCTCTATTAGGATCAAACAAGTCCATTTGGGCTCCAATAGGACCAAAGAAGTACAAATTCGCCCAGTTAGGTCCTATATGACCTAAAAGTCCATTTGGGCTCTATTAGGATCAAACAAGTCCATTTGGGCTCCAATAGGACCAAAGAAGTACAAATTGGCCCATTAGGTCCTATACGACCTAAAAAGTCCATTTAGGCTCTATTAGGGTCAAACAAGACCATTTGGGCTCCAATAGGACCAAAGAAGTACAAATTGGCCCAGTTAGGTCCTATATGACCTAAAAAGTCCATTTGGGCTCCATTAGGATCAAACAAGTCCATTTGGGCTCCAATAGGACCAAAGAAGTACAAATTGGCCCAGTTAGGTCCTATATGACCTAAGATGTCTAGTTGGGCTCTATTAGGATCAAACAAGTCCATTTGGGTTATACATCCTTGGGCTCCAATAGGACCAAAACAGTACAAATTTGCCCAGTTAGGTCCTATATCACCTAAAAAGTGCATTTTGGCTCTATTAGGATCAAACAAGTCCATTTGGGCTCCAATAGGACCAAAGAAGTACAAATTGGCCCAGTTAGGTCCTATTTGACCTAAAAAGTGCATTTTGGCTCTATTAGGATCAAACAAGTCCATTTGGGGCTCCATTAGGACCAAAGAACTACAAATTGGCCCGTTAGGTCCTATATGACCTAAAAAGTCCATTTGGGCTCTATTAGGATCAAACAAGTCCATTTGGGCTCCAATAGGACCAAAGAAGTACAAATTGGCCCCTTAGGTCCTATATGACCTAAAAAGTGCATTTGGGCTCTATTAGGATCAAACAACTCCATTTGGGGCTCCAATAGGACCAAAGAAGTACAAATTGGCCCAGTTAGGTCCTATATGACCTAAAAAGTCCATTTGGGCTCTATTAGGATCAAACAAGTCCATTTGGGCTCCAATAGGACCAAAGAAGTACAAATTGGCCCTTAGGTCCTATGACATAAAAGTCCATTTGGGCTCTATGGTCACAAGCCATTTGGGCTTATTAGGACCAAACAAGTCCATTTGGGCTCCAATAGGACCAAAGAAGTACAAATTGGCCCAATAGGTCCTATATGACCTAAAAAGTCCATTTGGCTCTATTAGGATCAAACAAGTCCATTTGGGCTCCAATAGGACCAAAGAAGTACAAATTGACCCTTAGGTCCTATATGACCCAAAAGTCCATTTGGCTCTATTAGGATCAAACAAGTCCATTTGGGCTCTAATAGACCAAAGAATACAAATTGCCCAGATAGGTCCTATATGACCTAAAAAGTCCATTTGGGCTCTATTAGGATCAAACAAGTCCATTTGGGCTCCAATAGACCAAAGAAGTACAAATTTGCCCAGTTAGGTCCTATATGACCTAAAAGTGCATTTGGGCTCTATTAGGATCAAACAGCCATTTGGGCTCCAAGACCAAAGAAGTACAAATTGGCCCAATTAGGTCCTATATGACCTAAAAGTCCATTTGCTCTATTAGGATCAAACAAGTCCATTTGGGTTCTAATAGACCAAAGAAGCACAAATTGGCCCTTAGGTCCTATATGACCTAAAAGTCTATTTGGGCCTATTAGGATTAAACAAGTCTATTTTGGCTCCAATAGGACCAAACAGTACAAATTGCCTAGTTAGGTCCTATATGACCTAAAAGGCCAATTTGCCTATTAGGATCAAACAAGTCCATTCGGGCTCTAATAGGACCAACGGCACAAATTGGCTTAGGTCCTATATGACCTAAAAAGTTCCTTTGGGCTCTATTAGGATCAAACAAGTCCATTTGGCCTCCAATAGACCAAAGAAGTACAATTGGCCCAAATAGGTCCTATATGACCTAAAAGTCCATGGGCTCATTAGGATCAAATGTCCATTCGGGCTCCAATAAGACCAAAGAAGTACAAATTGGCCCAGATAGGTCCCATATGACCTAAAAAGTCCATTGGGCTCTATTAGGATCAAACTAGTCCATTTGGGCTCCAATAGGACCAAAGAAGTACAAATTGGCCCACTAGGTCCTATATACCTAAAGCAAGTTTGCCTATTAGATCAAACAAGTCCATTTGGACTCAATAGACCAAAGAAGTACAAATTACCAAGAAGGTCCTATATGACCCAAAAAGCATTTTGGCTCTATTAGGATCAAACAAGTCCAATTTGGCTCCAATAGGACCAAAGAAGCACAAGGCCCGTTAGGTCCTATATGACCTAAAAAGTCCATTCGGGCTCTATTAGGATCAAACAAGTCCATTTGGGCTCCAATAGGACCAGAGAAGTAGAAATTGGCCCAGCTTGGTCCCATATGACCTAAAATGTCCATGGGCTCTATTAGGGTCAAACAAGTCCATTTGGGCTCCAATAGGACCAAAGAAGTACAAATTGGCCTAGTTAGGTACTATATGACCTAAAAGTCCATTCGGGCTCTATTAGGGTCAAACTAGTCCATTTGGGCTCCAATAGACCAAAGAAGTACAAATTGGCCTAGTTAGGTCCTATATGACCTAAAAGCTCATTTTGGCTATATTAGATCAAACAAGTCCTTTGCTCCAATAGACCAAAGAAGTACAAATTGGCCCAGCTAGGTCCTATATGACCTAAAAAGTCCTTTGGGCTCTATTAGGATCAAACAAGTCCATTCGGGCTCCAATAGACCAAAAAGCCAAATTGGCCCTAGGTCCCATATGACCTAAAAAGTCCGTTTGTCTCTATTAGGTTCAAACAAGTCCATCTGGGCTCCAATAGGACTAAAGGTACAAATCGCTCAGGTAGGTCCTATATAACCTAAAAAGCATTTGGCTCTATTAGGATCAAACAAGTCCATTTGGCTCCAATAGACCAAAGAAGTACAAATTTGCCCAAATAGGTCCTATATGACCAAAAGCATTTGGCTCTATTAGGTCAAACAAGTCCATTCGGGCTCCAATAGACCAAAGAAGACAAATTGGCCTAGGTCCTATATGACCTAAAAGTCCATTTGGGCTCTATTAGGATCAAACAAGTCCATTTTGGCTCCAATAGGACCAAAAAGTCCAAATTGGCCCAGTTAGGTCCTATATGACCTAAAAGCCGTTTGGTCTCTATTAGATCAAACAAGTCCGTTTGGGCTCCAATAGACCAAATAGACAAATTGGCCCAGTTAGGTCCTATATAACCTAAAAATCCATTTTGGCTCTATTAGGATCAAACATCCATTTGGCTCCAATAGGACCAAATAAGTACAAATTCCCAATTAGTCCTATATGACCTAAAAGTCCATTTCTCTATTAGGATCAAACAAGTCCATTTGTGCCCCCCGACCAAAGAAGTCATTGGCCAGCTTACGCCTATTAGACCTAAAAGTCCATTTGGGCTCTATGGGGATCAAACAAGTCCATTTGGCCTCCAATAGGACCAAAGAAGCACAATTGGCCACTTAGGTCCTATATGCCTAAAAAGTTTATTTGAGCCTATTAGGATCAAACAAGTCCATTTGGGCTCCAATAGGACCAAAGAAGTACAAATTGCCCTAGTAGGTCCTTATGACCTAAAAGTCCATTTAGGCTCTATTAGGATCAAACAAGTCCATTTGGGCTCTATTGTACAAGAAGACAAATTGGCCCAGCTTAGGTCCTATAGATCCAAAAGTCCATTTCTCTATTAGATCAAACAAGTCCATTCGGCTCCAATAGGACCAAATAAGTACAAATTGGCCCAAGAACCTATATGACCTAAAAAGTCCATTTGGGCTCTATTAGGATCAAACAAGTCTATTTTGGCTCCATTAGACCAAAGAAGTACAATTGGCCCGTAGGTCCTATTGCCTAAACCGGGCTCTATTAGGATCAAACAAGTCCATTGTGCTCAAATAGGACCAAAGAAGTATAAATTGGCCTTGGTCCTTTATGACCTAAAAGTCAGGTCTATTAGGACCAAATAAGCATTTAGGCTCTATTACTATCAAACAAGTCCATTTGGGCTCCTTAGACTAAAGAAGTACAAATGCCCATTGTCCTATATGACCTAAAAGTCCATTTGGGCTCTTTTAGGATCAAACAAGTCCATTTGGGCTCCAATAGACCAAAGGATTACAATTGACCCATAGGTCCTTATGACCTAACAAGTCCATTCGGCTCTAAAGATCAAACAAGTTCATTTTCCATTAGGTCAAACAAGTCCATTCGGCCTCCATTAGGACCAAAGAGTACAAATTGCCAGTTATGTCCTATATGACCAAAAGTCCATTTGGGCTCTATTAGGATCAAACAAGTCCATTTGGGCTCCAATAGGACCAATAAGTACAAATTGGCCCAGTTAGGTCCTATATGACCTAAAAAGCATTTTGCTCTATTAGGATCAAATAAGTCCATTTGGACTCTAATCGACCAAAGAAGTGATTGGCCCATAGGTCCTATAGCCTAAAAGTCCATTTGGGCTCTATTAGGATCAAACAAGTCCATTTGGGCTTCAATAGGACCAAATAAGTACAAATTGCCCAGGGTCCCATATGACCTAAAAAGCCTTCGGGCTTTATTAGGATCAAACAAGTCCATTCGGCTCTAATAGGACCAGAGAAGTACAAATTGACCCATTAGGTACTATTGACCTAAAAAGTCCGTTTTGGCTCTATTAGGATCAAACAACGTCCATTTGGGCTCCATTAGACCAAAGATGTAAAATTTTTCCAATTAGGTCCTATATGGCTCCAAAAGTCCATTTGGCTCCATTAGGATCAAACAAGTCCATTTCGGTCCAATAGGACCAGAAGTAGAAATTACCCCATTAGTTCCTTTATGACCTAAAAGTGCATTTTGGCTCTTTGGTCCTCCTCCGGCTCCATTAGGATCAAACAAATCCACTTGGCTCATATACCACAGGAGAAATTGGCCCATTAGTTCCTATATGACCTAAAAAGTGTATTTGGTTTCTATTAGGATCAAAAGCCAATAAGTTCATTTGGGATCCATTAGACCAAAGATGTACAAATTGGCCTGTTAGGTCCTTTATGACCAAAGTCCATTTGGCCTCTATTAGATCAAACGAGTCCATTGGCTCTATTAGGGTCAAACAAGTCCTTTGGCTCCAACAGGACCAAAGAAGTACAAATTGGCCCACTTAGGTCCTATATGACCCAAATAGCCAAGTTGGGCTCTATTAGGACAAAAATCCATTTTGCTCCAATAGGACTAAAGAGGTACAAATTGGACCCGGCTTACGAACTTAATGACCTAAACCCATTTTCTCCATTAGGATAAACAGTCCGTTGGGCCGCACTGTGCCAAGAGTTAAATTTGCTCCCAGTAGGTCCTATAGACCTAAAAAGGCAGTGGGTATTTGCATCAAACAAGCCATTTTGGCCCAACAGACCAAAGAAGTACAAATTGGCCTAGTTAGGTCCTATATGACCTAAAAAGTCCATTTGGGTTTATTAGATCAAACAAGCTCATTTGGGCTCCACTAGGACCAAAGATACAAATTGACCCATAGGTCCTTTATGGCTCCAAGTGTATTTGGCCTCTATTAGTCAAACAAGTCCCTTTGGGTTCTAATAGGTACACCTTTGGCCTCCATTAGGACCGAAGAAGTACAAATTGGCTATAAGGTCCTATATGCCCCAAAAGTTTATTTCAGCACTTAGGATCAAACTATTCCATTCGTGTCCAGGGACCAAAGTACAAATCGCCAGGTAGTCCTATATGACCTAAAAAGTCTATTTGTGCTGTACAGAATCAAAAAGCCATTTTGGCTCATTAGGACCAAAGAAGTAAAAATTGGCCCGCTAGGTCCTATATGACCTAAAAGTGCATTTTGCTCTATTATGATGAAACGTCCATTCGGGCTCCAATAGATCATATATACAAATTGCCCAGCTAGGTCCTATATGATCTAAAAGTCCATTCGGGCCTATTAGACTCAAAAAGTCCATTCGCCCTCTGGTAGGACCAAAGCATACAAATTGGCCCTTAGGTCCTTTATGACCTAATAGGCATTTTGCCCATTAGGATCAAACAAGTCCATCGGGGCTCTATTAGGATCAAACAAGCACATTTGGCCTCCAATAGGACTAAAGAAGTATAAATTCGCCCACTTAGGTCCTATATGACCTAAAAGTGCATTTGGGCTCTATTAGGATCAAACAAGTCCATTTGGCCCAATAGGACCAAAGAAGTACAAATTGGCAATAATTAGCTCTTTTATGCACCTAAAGTCCATTTAGGCTCTATTAGGATCAAAAATGTCCATTAGTAATTTCATTAGGACCAAAGAAGCACAATTTGGCCCGCTTAGGTCCTATGACCTAACAAGTGCATTTTTGGACTATTAGGATCAAACAAGTCCATTTAAATTCCAATAGACCAAAGAAGGCTAAATTGCCCAGATAGGTCCTATATGACCTAAAAAGTCCATTCGTGGGCTCTCTTAGGGATCAAACAAGTCCATTTGGGGCTCCATTAGACCAAAGAAGTACAAATTATTCGCTAAGGTCCTATACGACCTAAAAACTGTCAGGCTTCTAAAGGCCAAACAAGCCAATCAGGCCCACAGGGACCAAAGAAGTACAATTAAGTACGTTTAGGTCCTATATGATCCTAAAAGTGCATTTTGGCTCGTTAGGATCAAACAAGTCCTTTGGGCCCCAATTGACCAAAGAAGTACAAATTGGCCCAGTTAGGTCCTATAAGACCCAAAAGTCCACTAGGGCTCAATTAGATCAAACAGCCCATTTTGGCCCACTAAATCTAAGATGTACAATTGGCCCAAGTAGGTCCTATATGACCTAAAATGTCCAAATAGTTCTGGAAGGATCAAACAAGTCCATTTGGGCTCCAATAGACCAAAGAAGTACAAATTGGCCCAATAGGGTCCTATATGACCAAAAAGTGCATTTGGCTCTATTAGGATCAAACAAGTCCATTCGTAATCCAATAAAGACCTAAAGAATGCTACCTCAGCCTGCTTAGGTCCATATGACCTAAAAGTCCATTTGGGCTCTATTAGATCAAACAGGTCCATTTGGGCCCATTAGGACCAAAGAAGCACAATTATCCATGGTCCTATATGACGTAAAAAGTCCATTTCGGGGCTCTATTAGGATCGCACAAGTCCATTTTGGCTCCAATAGGGCCAAAAGAAGTAAAAATTGGCCCAGTTAGGTCCTATATAGACCTAAAAAGTCCATTTGGGCTCTATTAGATCAAATAAGTCCATTTCGTGTCTATTAGGTTCAAACAAGTCCAATAAGCACCAATAGGACCAAAGAAATATTAATTGGCCCAAGTAGGGTCCTATATGACCTAAAAAGTCCATTTGGCTCTATTAGTATCTAACAAGTCCATTTGGCTCCATAGGACAAAAGAAGTGTACAAATTGCCCGCTTAGGTCCTATATGACCTAAAATGCGCTGGGCCTATTAGACTGAACAAGTCCATTTGGCCCCAACAGACCAAAGAAACACAAATTACTGCATGAGAACCACATGATCTAAAAGTCCATTTGCCTCTCCAAGCCAGATCAAACAAGTCCATTTGGGCTCAAGAGAAACTAAAGAAAAGAAACTGGCCCAAAGTAGGTCCCTTTATGACCCAATGTGTCCATTTGGGCTCAATTAGGATCAAACAAGTCCATTCGGGCTCCACAGGACCAAAGAAGTGCTACCTGCCTGGCCAGTCTCCTTATGACCTAACAAGTCCATTTGGGCTCTATTAGGATCGCATAAGTCCATTTGGGCTCTATTAAGATAAAACAAGTCCATTTGGGCTCCATTAGGACCAAAGAAGTACACTGGCCCGCTAGGTCCCTCATGACCCAACAATTCCATTTAGGCACTATTAGGATCAAATGTCCATTTGGCCCAATAGGAACAAAGAAATGCTAGCTGTCCCAAAGTTAGGTCCTATATGACCTAAAAAGTGCATTTTGGCTCTATTAGGATCAAACAAGTCCATTTCATCAAAGGTACAACTTGGCCCGCTAGGTCCCATATGACCTAAAATGTCTAGTCGGGCCTATTGGATCAAACAAGTCAAACAAGTCCATTTGGGCTCCAATAGACCAAAGAAGCACAAATTGGCCCAGCTTAGGTCCTATATGATCTAAAAAGTCCATTTGGGCTCTATTAGGATCAAACAAGTCCATTTCGCCCATAGACCGATACAATTGGCTCATGAGTCCTTTATGACCTAACAAGTCCATTTGGGCTCAAGTAGATCAAACAAGTCCATTTGGGCTCCAATAGACCAAAGAAGCACAAATTCGGCCCAGTTTAGTTCCTTTATGACCCAACAAGTCCATTCGGGGCTCTATTAGATCAAACAAGTCCATTTCGGGCCCAGACTGCAGGCGCACAATTGGCCCGCTTAGGTCCTTTATGACCTAACACGTCCATTTGGGCTCAATTAGGATCAAACAAGTCCAGTTTGGGCTCCATTAGGACTAAAGAAATGAGCAATTGGCTGGTTGACCTTTATGACCTAACAAGTCCATTTGGGTCTATTAGTGGTCAAATAAGTCCATTTGGGCACTATTAGGACCAAAAGAAGTACAATTGGGCCTAGGTCCTTTTTATATTCAACAAAGTCCATTTAAAATTATTAGACTGGAAAACAAGTCCATTTGGGCTCCATGAGAATTAAAGAAGTACAAATTGTCCTGCTAGGTCCATATGACCTAAAAGCGCATTTTGGCTCTATTAGGACCAAACAAGTCCACTGTAGCTCCAATAGTGACCCAAAGAGTACAACTTGGCCTGCATTGGTCCCATCAACCCAAAAGTCCATTTGGGCTCTATTAGGATCAAACATGTCCATTGGCCCAATAGAGACCAAAGAAGTACGTATTGTAGTCTGCAAATAGGTCCTTTTTTTCCCAAAAGTCCATCAGGCTTCACTACGCCTAAACAAGTCAATTTTGGCTCCAATAGACCAAAGAAGTACACTAATGACGTAACAATGGGTCCAATTAAGTCCTAAATGTTTATTTGGGCTGGATAGATCAAACAAGTGCATTTGGGCTCCATTAGGACCAAAGAGGCGCAAATTGACCCACTAAGGGTCCTATATGACCTAAAAGTCCATTTCCTCTATTAGGATCAAACAGTCCATTTGGGCCCATTAGACCAAAGAAGCACAAATTGGCCCGCTAGGTCCTTTATGACCCCAACAAGTCCATTTGGGCTCATTAGATCAAACAAGTCCATTCAATATATTAGGGCCAACAACCATTTGGCCCATTAGGACCAAAGAAGCACAAATTGGCTGTTAGTCCTATATGATCTGGTAAAAAGTCCATTTGGGCTCTATTAGATCAAACAAGTCCATTTGGCTCCAATAAGACCAAGAGAAGTCAAATTGGCTCGCTTAGGTCCTTTATGACCTAACAAGTCCATTTGGGCTCAATTCTGATCAAACAAGTCCATTTGGGCCTAATAGGACCAAAGAAGTACAATTGGCCCGTGAGACAGGTCCTATATGACCTAAAAGTGCATTTTCTGGCCCTATTAGGAGATTAACAAGTCCATTTGGGCTCAAATAGGACCAAAGAAGTACAACTGGCACAGTTAGGTCCTTTATGACCTAACAAGTCCATTTGGGGTCTATTAGACTGCAAAACAGTCCATTTAGCTCTGCATTAGGGTCAAACAAGTCCATTTGGCCCCATTAGGACTAAAGAAGCACAAATTGACCAATTAGGTCCTATAGACCAAAAAGTCCATTTGGGCCTATTAGGATCAAACAAGTCCATTCGGG
>JAUPTC010000010.1:9607315-9748799 GCA_030762895.1 Sophora flavescens | reverse complement strand
GCTAAACATAGTTAATTTCTCTTCAGATTTTTTCACTCAACTCCGTCTTGTTGCTCTATGCGGTAAAATCTAGAGCTCTTCGGATTTTGGTGATCTTCATCCCCTAGAAAGACAAGGAAGAGACCAAACGTTCAAGTTGCCCAATAATTGTTAATCGAGCAAAATCAAGGACTGGTACTGGGTCCCATACTCAAGCGGATCAATACGCGAAAGCCCATGATATTCCTTCACTTAAATGGGATACTAATCTTAAGCCCAATAAGGCATATGAATTCCATGTTGGAAAGTTTATTGAGCCGCCATAATCAGGCTCCAAGGGTTAGATTGGGAATTAAAAAGCATAAATAGAAGTTTACAGACGCACAAGCCAGAGAGAGAAGGAAATTAGACAACTTTTACAATCATTGTTTTTGTTTAACATTATTGGGCTTAATTGGGCTTAATTGCCAAACATAGTTAATTTTTGATTTTTCACTCATCCCGACCTTGTTGCTGCTGAGCAAACTAGAGCTACGGATATCGGATTTTGGTGATCTTACTGTCCCTAGAAAGATAAGGAAAGACCTACATTATTCGGTGGCACAATAATTGTCAATTTATTCCAAAATCAAGGCTAAATTGGGTCCGAGTTCTCAGCGCGGATCGGGTGCAGATCCATGATGTTCCTTCAATAAAATGGGCCTAACAAACTAATCTTAAGCCCAATTAATGAATATCATATCTTGTTGTAACTCTTATTCAGAGGCCCTTAATTTGGTCTAGGGTTAGGTTGGGATTAAAAAGCATAAATAGAAGTTTACAGCCGCACAAGCTAGAGAGAGAAGGAAATTAGACAACTTTTACAATCATTGTTTTTGGTTTTACATTATTGGGCTTAATTGGGCTTAATTGCTAAACATTATAAATTTTGGATTTTCACCCATCCCGACCTTGTTGCCATGCACAGTATAACTAGAGCTACGGATATCGGATTTTGGTGATCTTGCTGTCCCTAGAAAGATAAGGAAGAGACCTCACAATTTCAGGTGACACGAGAATTGTCAATTTAGGCCAAAATCAAGGCTAAATTGGGTCGAAAGTCTTGGCGTGGATTAGTGCGCGATCCATGATGTTCCTTCACTTAAATAGGCCTACCTTACTCATCTTAAGCCCAATTAAGGCATATGATACCTTGTTGGAAAGCTTATTTAGAGGCTCTTAATTTGGTCTAGGGTTAGGTCAGGATTAATAAGCAAAAATAGCAGTTTACAGTCGCACAAGCCAGAGAGAGACGGAAATTGGACTACTTTTACAATCATTGGTTTTGCTTTTACATTATTGGGCATAATTGCTAAACATTGTTAATTTTCGGATTTTTCACTCTTCCTGACCTTGTTGCCTTATTATGTATAACTAGAGCTACAGATATCGGATTTTGGGGATCTTGCTGTCCCTAGAAAGATAAGGAAGGGACCTACAATTTCAGGTGACACAAGAATTGTCAATTTAGGCCAAAATCAAGGCTAAATTGGGTCCCGAGTTCTCTGGCGCGGATCAGTGCGCCCTCCATGATGTTCCTTCACTTAAATGGGCCTAACTTACTCATCTTAAGCCCAATTAAGGCATATGATACCTTTTTGGAAAGCTTATTCAGAGGCCCTTAATTTGGTCTAGGGTTAGGTCAGGATTAATAAGCATAAATAGCAGTTTACAGCTGCACAAGCCAGAGAGAGTCGGATTTAGACAACTTTTACAATCATTGTTTTTGGTTTTACATTATAGGGCTTAATTGGGCTTAATTGCTAAACATTGTTAAATTTTCGGATTTTTCACTCATCCCGACCTTGTTGTCTTGAGAGCATAACTAGAGCTACATATATCGGATTTTGGTGATCTTGCTGTCCCTAGAAAGATAAGGAAGAGACCCACAATTTCATATTTCCATAGAATTATCAAATTAGGCCAAAATCAAGGCTAAATTGGATCCCAAGTTCTCAGCACGGATTAGTGCGCAGTCCATGACGTTCCTTCACTTAAATGGGGCTAACTTACTAATCTTATGCCCAATTAAGGCATATGATACCATGTTGGAAAGCTTATTCAGAGGCCCTTATACATTGGGCTTTACAATTTAATCCGATGTTCGATACCTAAGTGGGCCAAATGGACCAAAGAAGTACAAATTGTTCTGAGATATCGGATTTTGGTGATCTTGCTGTCCCTAGAATGATAAGGAATGGACCTACAATTTTAGGTTCACAAGAATTGTCAAATTATTCCAAAATCAAGGCTAAATTGGGTCCCGAGTTCTCGGCGCGGATCGGTCGCATGATCCATGATGTTCCTTCACTTAAATGGGCCTAACTTACTAATCTTAAGCCCAATTAAGGCATATGATACCTTGTTGGCAAGCTTATTGGAGGCCCTTAATTTGGTCTAGGGTTAGGTCGAGATTAAAAAACATAAATAGCAGTTTACTGCCGCACTAAGCTAGAGAGAGAAGGAAATTAGACAACTTTTACAATCATTGTTTTTGGCTTTACATTATTGGGCTTAATTGGGCTTTATTGCTAAACATTGTTAATTTTCGGATTTTTCACTCATCCCAGTCTTGTTGCCATGCGCAGAGTATAACTAGAGCTACAGATATCGGACTTTGGTGATCTTACTGTCCCTAGAAAGATAAGGCAGAGACCTACAATGTCAGTTTTCTCAAGAATTGTCAAATTAGACCAAAATCAAGGCTAAATTGGGTCCCGAGTTCTCTGGCGTGGATCAGTGTGCAGTCCATGATGTTCCTTCACTTAAATGGGCCTAACTTACTCATCTTAAGCCCAATTACACTGCAAAAAAAGGGTGTTTAGCGACCGAAGAAATCGGTCGCTATTCATCAAAATTCGGTCGCTAAATAGGTTAACGACCGAATTAGCGACCGAATAATGACGGTTGCTAAAACCCTGGTCGCTAAATGATTTAGCGACTGAATTTGTAATCGGTCGCTATTAGCGACCGAATAATTCGATCGCTAATTTATAAAAATCGATCGCTAAATTGGTCTCCTAAAACCAGTTATGTGACCCAATTTTAGCGACGAAAATGTCGTCGCTAACTTGGCCACCAAATTAAAAAAATCAGTCACTAAATGTGTCCCCAAAACTTGTTCTAGGGACCAATTTAGTGACCGATTTCTTTAAAAAACATATAACAAACCAAATATAATTTTTTTATAAGCTAAAGTGTATTGAAAGAGTATAATGGGGACTCTAAACTCATAAACAAAAGAACCCAGATACAAGAGGGATAAGGTAGAGATTCAACCAAAGTCGGAGAAGACAATAATGGTTGATATACTAACTAATCATCGACCAAAAAAATTCCTCAAGCACCTAATATCTAAAACCAATCCACCACCCAGCTATTGGCAATTTAGTGCCTAAAAGCTTATTAGGGATAACAGCAAAGAAAAGAGAAAAAGCCCTTTGAACCTTTACACCCTATAGAAAATCAAAAGCCCAAAAAGACCATAACAAGTCCATAAACTTTTAATCAGAGCAATTAATTCAATCTGTATTAGCCACCATGAAGAGCACAACACTTGGCTCCATGTAGAGAAAGAATTTGATTTAAACTTCAATGTTGCAGGGAAAACATTTGACCTCCCAAAGCCCAGTAACCATCAACCTCATCTGACCAACCACGGCTTCCAACACCAGCAAAGCAGTATTTTATCCTAAAATCCTTAACATGACCAGCAACGCAGAATTACACTTGTCCAACGTTAACAATAATGCACTTGCCATTTAATCCATATCTGCAAAAGACTTCCAAGCATCCAACAAAACACCAAATTATTGATTCAATACCTCTTTGTTTGAAAAGAAAAATACATGATTATAAATGCATATAAATCTGATACCAAAGGTGACACGGCACACTAGCAGTTACTGAGTAGTTGTTGCAAGAGTCAAAAGATTGAAAAGACAGAACATACTGAAATAAATTTCATTCAACAAACCTTCAAATTGACTTCTGATTTGTGCATTGCAGGACTTCTCCAATGCAAGATTCAACGCTAATTCATGCATCTGCAAACCAAGGAGAAAAAATAAAGGAAAAAGCAAACAATGAAACCATCAATTCAGAATGAATAACATAAAATACATTAAGCACATTAAGCTTTATATTGTGTGACTATGCAAGAATGGAAAAGAAAACAGTGACAATTAGAAAATAGAAGCAAAAAGCAAATGGGATAGCATCACCTTCCCCTACAAGCATGATTCCCAATCTCCTCATTTTCCTCCTGCAGGGTTCTACATTTAGCCATCAGACGAGAACTCTTGTAAGAACTACTAACTAAAAAGGAGTAGCCATCAATGCAAATAAAGCACCCATAACTACTAATATATATGGTTAAGCTCAGTTCTAACTTCTCAGTGAAAGCATATAAGTAATTGTATAGACATATGACATATCAAATGAGAATAAGTCTTCACTTAAAACTTTTATGAGTCCTAATTGCACTAAATCATAATTAATTTCACAAAAACAGAACCAAATTCAATTAAAATCAAATTGGGGTTTAGGGTTCACAGTCCCAATTTCATAAAACAAGGTTTAATTTTAAGAGTAAAATCCGAAATCAAAGGGTTAGGGTTTCAAAATCAATTTGGGGATTTCTTGACATCCAACCAGGTAAGGTGAGGAATCACTCACCCACAAGTAAGGGAGAAGAGATGGTGGCAGTCTGGCTGTCCGGCGCGGTGGCGATGGCGGCGGAGGAGGACGCGATGCGCTTTCGGGACAGCACCAAGATCTAAATGAAAACAATAATCAAGCTTTAGGGGAGGAGGAAATGAGGTGTAACAACCCATAGAGGTTGAAAACCACCATTAATGGCGGCAACCGGAGGTTACCGCAGTGGAGATGCCGTTTCACGACGGGCGGAGGGGCGGCAGCGGCCGTGCGTGCGAGAAAGGGGCTGGGTCGGATAACCATCTTCTCCGTGTTGAGCAGTGGCTGAACGGCGTCCCCTAGGAGGCGCGGCGCGTGGCGGAGCGGTGGCTGCGGTGGGAGGGACGACGCCGGCCGGGAGTGAAGGAAGAGGGTGAAGTTGGAGGAGGAAGAAGAAGAAGAGAGAAAGAAGGAGAAAGAAGAAGAAAAAGAAAGAAAGAGAGAGGGGGGAGGGGTTACGGGTCTGATGAGGGAAGGAGAGAGTTTTTATGTTTTAAACTTAACATTCAGTGATAGGTACAAAAATGAGTGATAAAATATTAAGCCTAAAAATAAATATGTTTTTAGTTTTGAATCTAAAAATAAAGATTGATAAATATATGATTTCAAAATTCAAATTAGAGTAAAGATTAATAGTTGAACTGATCAACTAATAAAATACTCGGTCCAAAATTTAATGTCTGATTAATGTCAAACCAGTTTATTTTCAAATCTAAAATTAAATCGGTCGCTAAATCGGTCACTAAAATGGTCGCTAAAATGGTTAATTTAAAATTTGAATTCGTAATTTTAGCGACCGAATAATTCGGTCGCTAAATCTAAATCGCTAATCGGTGGAAATCTAAATCGGTCGCTAAAACGCTCTATTTTAATTTTTTCTACGCCGTTTAGCGACCGATTTAATATCGGTCGCAAAAGATAACTTAATTTTAACCGTTGCATTTAACTCGGTCGCCATTTCGGTCGCTAAAAAGTCATAAATTTTTGACTTTTACTTTCCTTTATTCTGCAACCGAAATAGAGACCGATAACTCTGCAACGCTCTATTTCGGTCGCTATTTCGGTCGCAATATCAACTCTAATCAGTGTTTGATTTAGATCCAAAAATAGATCGCCATTTCGGTCGCAAATAGCAACCAACAAATTCGGTCGCTATTTTCGGTCGCTGAATGACCTTTTTTTGTAGTGTTAAGGCATATGATACCTTGTTGGAAAGATTATTCAGAGGCCCTTAATTTGGTCTAGGGTTAGGTCAGCATTAATAAGCATAAATAGCAGTTTACGGCCGCACAAGCCAGAGAGAGACGAAAATTAGACAACTTTTACAATCATTGTTTTTGGTTTTACATTATTGGGCTTAATTGGGCTTAATTGCTAAACATTGTTAATTTTCAGATTTTTCACTCTTCCTGACCTTGTTGCCTTGCGCAGAGCATAACTAGAGCTCTGATTTGGATTTTGGTGATCTTGCTGTCCCTAGAAAGATAAGGAAGACAACTTTTACAATCATTGTTTTTGGTTTTACATTATTGAGCTTAATTGGACTTAATTGCTAAACATAGTTAATTTTTGTATTTTTCACTCATCCCAGTCTTGTTGCCATGCGCGGAGTATAACTAGAGCTACAGATATCGGATTTTGGTGATCTTGCTGTCCCTAGAAAGATAAGGAAGAGACCAACAATTTCAGGTGACACAAGAATTGTCAATTTAGGCCAAAATCAAGGCTAAATTGGGTCCGAAGTTCTCTGGCACGGATCAGTGCGCAGTCCATGATGTTCCTTCACTTAAATGGGCCTAACATACTCAAATTGGGCTTAATTGGGCAATGTATAAGGGCCCAAATTAATCCTGACAAATTGGGTTAATTTGGGCCCTTAACAATGATTTTAAAAGTTGTTGGAAAGCCTATTCAGTCACAATAATTGTCAAATTAGACCAAAATCAAGGCTAAATTGGGTCCCGAGTACTCTGGCACGGATCAGTGCGCAGTCCATGATGTTCCTTCACTTAAATGAACCCAATTTAGCCTTGATTTTGGCCTAATTTGATAATTCTTTGGAAATATGAAATTGTGGGTCTCTTCCTTATCTTTCTAGGGACAGCAAGATCACCAAAATCCGAAATCTGTAGCTCTAGTTATGCTCTGCGGAAGGCAACAGGTTAGGAAGAGTGAAAAATCCGAAAATTAACAATGTTTAGCAATTCAGTCCAATAATGTAAAAGCAAAAACAATGATTGTAAAAGTTGTCTAATTTTCGTCTCTCTGGCTTGTGCGGCTGTAAACTTCTATTTATGCTTATTAATCCTGACCTAACCCTAGACCAAATTAAGGGCCTCTGAATAAGCTTTCCAACAAGGTATCATATACCTTAATTGGGCTTAAGATTAGTAAGTTAGGCCCATTTAAGTGAAGGAATATCATGGACTGCGCACTGATCCGCGGCAGAGAACTCGGGACCCAATTTAGCATTGATTTTGGTCTAATTTGACAATTCTTGGGAAACCTGAAATTGTTGGTCTCTTCCTTATCTTTCTAGGGACAGCAAGATCACCAAAATCCGAAATCTGTAGCTCTAGTTATGCTCTGCGCAAGGCAACAAGGTCGGGATGAGTGAAAAATCCGAAACAATGTTTAGCAATTAAGCCCATTTAAGCCCAATAATATAAAAGCAAAAGCAATGATTGTAAAAGTTGTCTAATTTCCGTCTGTCTCTGACTTGTGCTGCTGTAAACTTCTATTTATGCTTATTAATCTTGACGTAACCCTAGAACAAATTAAGGGCCTCTGAATAGGCTTTCCAACAAGGTATCATATGCCTTAATTGGGCTTACGATGAGTAAGTTAGGCCCATTTAAGTGAAAGAACATCATGGACTGCGCACTGATCCGCGCCAGAGAACTCGGGAACCAATTTAGCCTTGCTTTTGGTATAATTTGACAATTCTAGTGAAACCTGACATTGTAGGTCTCTTTCTTATCTTTCTAGGGATAGCAAGATCACCAAAATCCGATATCTGTAGCTTTAGTTATACTCTACGCATGGCAACAAGGTCGGGATGAGTGAAAAATCTGAAAATTAACAATGTTTACCAATTAAGTCCAATTAAGCCCAATAATGTAAAACCAAAAACAATGATTGTAAACACTACTAGAAATCCATCTTTTTGGACAGAATTTCGGACGGATTTCGAACGGAAATTGGACAAATTTCGGACGGATTTCGGACGGATAATTCATTTCGGACAGAATGGCACCCGTCCGAAAAAGGCTCGTGGGAAATTATAAAATCCGTCCCAAAATCCGGTCCGAAAATATTTACAGACGGATTTCGGACGGAATATGGACAACGTGGAAATCCGGATTTTGGTTATTGTTCGGACGGATTTCGGACGGATTTATTTTTGTTTTCCAACGGATTTGGGACGGATGTTGTGATTTTGTTGGTTATTGTTCGGACGGATTTCGGACGGATTTAACGGATGTTGTGATTTTGTTGGTTATTGTTCGGACGGATTTTTGGACGGATTTATTTTTGTTTTCCAGCGGATTTGGGACGGATTTCCCACGAAAGAATGAAAAAGGTCAGAAAGTGCATCGGCGTGTGAGACCATTTAGTGAAGCAACATTCAAGGCGAGAAGCTGTCACGGCCAGGCCGTGATGCCCTGTGAAGATCACTTCACTTACATTACGGTTTCACTATCTATCGCGAATTATATGGCACCAATCACTAACATTTGCAGTTTCACATTCAATCACAAAATCATGAATTTGACTATTGTTACAAAATACAGCCTTGGTACCATACAACTTCTAAAAATCAAATACCGATTCTTTGCATGCAATCCAAAAGTCATGACTTAAAAACTATCAGAAGATCAAGCCACTATGAACTGTGAAGGTCATGTAATGAACCAAACAAAAAAAATAAATAAAGTTGTTGTGACCCACTTGAGTACTGCCTTGTCATGTTCTCTCGGTTTGAAAGTTCAGAATTGCTCTTGCAGCCATGCTTGCAACTTCTGCAGATTCTGCAGCAGCCTCTGCAGCAGAGGCAACATCTTTGAATTCCATGTTCCTATTCTGCTTACCCATTGGAAAGGCACTCATATTTTCAGAACTCAAATATCTAAAATCCATTTCTTGTCTTCCAGTTCATGTAATAAAGAATCCCAAATATTCAGGCAATAGAAAGAACAAAAGCCCCAAATTCTGCAGCAATTACTGTCTTCAAAAATTTACCTGAAGGTCTAGTTTCTGGATTAGACACCCCTGATGCCGTTGACTGATTGCCACCGACCTTTCTAGAGGCACCACTTGCATTCTACTCATCTGAACATCTTGGAGAAGCAAATACTACACTTGAAATTGCTTCCTTCAAATCGATGGGGCAGTTTCTAAAGGCAGGGGGCAAGAAAGAAAAGATAACATGGTCAATTCAATGAGAATGCACAATCATAATGAACAAAGTTGTATCTCGCAAATCAATAGTTCCAAAAAGAAAAACCCTCATGCGAAATCGCTTGAGACACAGCGACACACAAGTAAAGTCAAAGCATGTGATAAAATATAGAGACAAGCATGTGCATCCAGCATATTTACATAAATGACATACATAGAATACCAATTTAGACATGATGTCAACAATAAAAGCAGATACAATTCTGCAAGTCAGTACCTAAAATCATTAGGAATGCAAGGTGCCACTAGCAAGCTACATGATCAGTTGAGGTTCTTAATGAGGTTCTTATTACAGGATTACAAGAGGTACTAACATGTCATGTCATAGAACTTCCATTTCAATAAAATTCTGCATCTTTAATACGTCACGACTCCAAACCTAAGCCTTGATCGGCACGCAGGCTTACAATCATAGCCTGGAAAGCCTATTTAATTTTAAGATGTACTAGAATAAAAGTTAGTATTTTTACAAAAATTTTGACAGAGTCTCCTATATATTTCGGACATCCCAGGTAAAAGAACACCTGCTAAAATAATTACATTTTCATTCCAGAATTCCAGTTACACCAAATACCACCAGGCAGTAATAAGTTATACATGACCAAAAGGAAAAGCTTAGATTTTCATTCAAAAGATATGCTCTCCGAGCCATAAACATTCCATTTTAAAATAAAGACTCTCTGAGCCATACTCATACATACTATCAAAACTAATCTTGAAAGTTTTCACTTGAAGACACATGGTTCGAAAAGGATTTTTCTCTTGTACAAAACTTTTGATCATAAAAAGGTGGTTTCCTTCAACTTAAAATCACTTCAACATTTTTCTAAAAACAAAGATCTTATTCTCCTGAAGTAAGCACTTTAAATAAAGAACTTTTATAAGTGAACCCAAAACTTTCAAAGTTCTATTCAAGGCTTATTAAGGCTTTTAATCCTTATAGTCATTGGGCACAGACTCAAGTCCGGCTTCTCAAACCTCAATCAACAGTAATATATTCACAACAACAATAATATCACACTTAATGACAGTTAATCACAAATATATAATTCATAACACTTTAAAGCAAGAAATGTTCAACTTCAAGTAATAACCACAACAGTTCAAGTAAACAAGTTATTCAAGTATTGGCTCAAGATCACAATAATATTCACAACACTCAATTACACACATACACACATGCATATAGTCATTGAATATCCCTAGGCAAACTCCCTTAACTTTGAAGACAAGTAAAGGATCCTCGTCTTAATGCTCACGTTAGCTCATATCTACTCCATCAAGCAAGCACAGTTGTGTCAAACGTCTCAGAGAGGGAATCAAAATTTGAGCAGTTTCACAAGCTAATTGACTAATTACCAACTTTACCAGCTTGTTAGCCAAAAAAATAAAACACTTTTGGGAGTTGGGTTAATGAATATTTAAACATACTCTCTATTTTTGTACTATATATTGATTCCAGAACGGACCAAAATAGGTCTGGCTTTGCATACATTGTGCATAGCCTTATATATATACACATAGAGAGAGGCAGAGAGCAAGTCCTATCCTATTGAGACAAAAATTTTGATTAGCATAATTCATATATTGAGCATATCCTTTTCTTCTTGTGGTTTTGTTCATTTAGTAGTTCGCATGTTGAACATTTATGTAAGAGGGCATTTGGGAAGTCTCCTCAAAGGAGTAAAATGTCAATTCCCATTAATCTTTAGCACTTACCAAAAAGCTTTGCATTACAACAAGGGAAAAGAGTATAATAATATCATTAATCTTATAAAAACAATTAGTGTTATATAAAAAGCATTCAATAACCAAACATTTGTAACAATAGCAAAGCTAAAACTTAAAAGAAATACATGCAGTTCTTTCCATCAATTACCTTTTGATGATTCAAGTGTGTTACTCTCATTAACTTTTTTCACAGCAGTTTTATCAGCCACCGGAATAAAGTCATCAGACTTGGAAGGTTTGGTAGCAGGGACCTGGAGTTTTTTTTAAGTAAGTTAGAACTAAGGAAACAAGGGGGACTCAAAACATTAAATCAGGAGGATAATTGATGATGCGGGAACTGAATAAACCTACAAACTACATATACTCAGCAATCATCAGAAGTGCCTGCGTGCTCTAATATTTCCACACAATGCTGTCAGTATAAACCTATGGCCAAATGAAACTACGAACAAAATACTACACAACACCGGCAGACATTGTGCACAGAATTCCAAAATAAGGCCATATCTAAAATCCAGTCACATCTATAATGTTTATGCAAAAAAGAAAAAGAGGATACATATAAATGCATGATCAGTTGACCTATGTTTTCTTTTAATTTAGTATTTATCATTTGAGTAATTGAGTTTACTGAGCATTAGCATTCAAAATCAAAATACTTATAGATAAAATTAACTACTAAAGAATAATGAAATTGGTTTAAGGAAACACTAATTCACAGTCCCAATTTCATAAAACAAGATTTAATTTTAAGATTAAAATCTGAAATCAAAGGGTTAGGGTTAGGGTTTCAAAATCAGATTTGAGGTTTTGAACTAGAAGAGATTAAGGGTAGAATACTTACCCAAGATGACAAGGATGAGACGGTGATGGCTATGATGGCAGCCATGGCGGAGGACGGTGGTTCGTGGCGGTGGCTGTGATGTTGACGGCCCAGAACGAGCTCACCGGATCCACGCTCGGGTTCGTCTTCTTCCTCCATGGCACGGTGGCTGGACTGAGCCGAACGGCAGCCATGGCGGCGCACCGCGACAGCGACGCGGCGGAGTTGAGACGCGATGGCGGACGGAAATGGAGCAGAACGTGCATCCTCTCCTCCGCTACCAGGCATGGCCAGGACGGTGGCGTCGTCCCTGCGGTGGCTGTTGGGAGGTGGCTGAGTTGTGGGGGAAAAGGAGGAAGAAGATTAGGTTGAAGGGAGGAAGAGAAAGTAGCAGCAGAGAAAGAAAGAAAGAAAGAAAGAAAGAAAGAAAGAAAGAAAGAAAGAAAGAAAGAAAGAAAGAAAGAGGGGGGAAAAAGGGGTTATGGGTTTGATATAAGAAGTAGGGGAGAGTCACTCATTTTTAACTTAATATTTAGTTATAGGTACAAAAATGAGTGATAAAATATTAGTCCTAAAATAAACATATTTTTACTTTTTAGAATCTAAAATAAAAGATTGATAAATATATGATTTCGAAATTCAAATTAGAGCAAAGATTAATAATTGAACTGAGCAACTAAGAAAGTAGTCTTTCCAAAATTAATCTCTGATTAATGTCAAACCAAAATATTTTTAACTCTAAAATCAAATAGGATAAAAATATGAAAATGCTTTTCTCTTAATCATATTATTTAAAACATTTTTCTGTACTGGTAATAATAGTGACAATAACGTAAATTATTGTCTAGCAAGCGTGCGTTCACTGAAATAAGTCAGTGCTAACGCACCCAATAAAATAATTTGAAGAGAGTAATTTAATTACTCAAACTAAACCGGTACGGATTGCTTTAAACAGGACATATGTTTTCCTAGATCTTGCATCAGTCCATGAGTAATTGCAACACTCATTACATGTAATTGAAAATAAACAAACAAGTAAAGGATCCTCGTCTTAATGCTGACGTTAGCTCCAAGAGTGTAATTATCTACTCCATCAAGCAAGCATAGCCGTGTCAAGCGTCTCAAAGAGGGAATCAAACAACACGCAACAATCAGAAATCAAGAAATCAATTACGTATGACCAAACACACATTCTAATTTGATCTAAACACTTAATCTTATTACCAAACAAGGTTATTTTCAAAGAAAATCATGTTTGGAGCTTACGCTTAGGTCCTAACAAGTCGATTTGGGCTCTATTAGGATCAAACAAGTCCATTTAGGCTTCATTAGGACCATAGAAGTTCAATTGGGCCGATCGGGGCAATTGGCCCAATTAGGTCCTAACAAGTCAATTTGGGCTCTATTAGAATCAAACCAGTCCATTTGGGCTCCATTAGGATCAAAGAAGTACAAATTGGCCTAGTTAGGTACTAAATGATCTAAAAAGTCCATTTGGGCTCTATTAGGATCAGACAAGTCCATTTAGGCTCCATTAGGACCAAAGAAGTACAATTGGGCCGATCGGAGCAATTGGGCCGATCGGGGCAATTGTCCCAATTAGGTCCTAACAAGTCGATTTGGTCTCTATTAGGATCAAACAAGTCCGTTTGGGGTCCATTATGCCCGAAAAAGTAAAAATTGGCCTAGTTAGGTCCTATATGACCTAAACAGTCCATTTGGGCTCTATTAGGATCAAACAAGTCCATTTGGGCTCCATTAGGACGAAAGAAGTACAAATTGACCCAGTTAGGTCGTATATGACCTAAAAAGTCCATTTGGGCACTATTAGGATCAAACAAGTCCATTTGGGATCCATTAGGACCAAAGAAGTACAATTGGGCCGTACGGGGCAATTGGCCCAATTAGGTCCTACCAAATCGATTTGGGCTCTATTAGGATCGAACAAGTCCATTGGGGCTCCTTTATGCCCGAAAAAGTACAAATTGGCCTAGTTAGGTCGTATATGACCTAAACAGTCCATTTGGATTCTATTAGGATCAAACAATTGTACTACTTGTTTAATTCACTTCATAAATCTTGTAAGAAATATAAATCTTGTTTAATTCACTTCATAAATCTTGTTTACTTTTAAATTTATTAAGATAAATTATTTAATCTTTTTTCAAGGAAAATATAAAAAATAACAAATTCCGTGTGAAATCCTTCCAAAATTTCGGACGGATTTCAGACGGATGTAAGAAATATAAACAAAACAAAACAATCCATCTGAAATCCGTCCGAAATTTTCGGACGGATTTCAGACGGATGTAAGATAAATTAAGGAAAATATAAAAAATAACACAATCTGTCTGAAATCCGTCCGAAATTAATAACACAATCCGTCTGAAATCCGTCCGAAAATTTCGGACGGATAAAGGAAAATATAAAAAATAACACAATCCGTCGGAAATCCGTCCGAAAATTTCCGACGGATTTCGGACGAATCAAGGAAAATATAAAAAATTAGGTATCCGTCCGAAATCCGTCCGAAAATTTCGGACGGATTTCGGACAGATCAAGGAAAATATAAAAAATAACACAATCGAAATCCGTCCGAAAATTTTTGGACAGATTCCCGACAGATCAAGGAAAATATAAAAATTAACACAATCCGTCCGAAAATTTTGGACGGATTTTGGACGGATCAAGGAAAATATAAAAAATTAGGTATCCGATCGAAATCCATCCGAAAATTTTGGACGGATTTGGATGGATCGTGGAAAATATAAAAATTAACACAACTGTGACGAAATCCGTCCGAAATTTTGGACGAATTTGGACGGAACAAGGAAATTATAAAAATTAACACAATCCGCAAATCGCAAATTTTTGGACGGATTTCGAACGGATCATGGAAAATATAAAAAATAACACAATCCGTATGTAATCCGTCCGAAATTTTCGGAAAATTTCGGACGGAAATATTTCCGTCCGAAAATTCCGTCCGAAAATTCAATTTTTCTAGTAGTGAAAAGTTGTCTAATTTCCGTCTCTCTCTGGTTTGTACGGCTGTAAACTGCTATTTTTGCTTGTTAATCCCGACCTAACCCTATACCAAATTAAGGGCCTCTGAATAAGCTTTCCAACAAGGTATCTGTACTGCCCAAAAATATAAGGCCGAGGATTTGTCAATACGGCCGAGCTTATTCGTGTAAGTGGGCCTTGACCCGAACTCCCACAAAGCCGAAGACGGATCAATGCACTTAACACCCAAGGAAAAATTAGTCGGACCTATTCCACAACAGGCCGCGGATGAAGATATCTCGGTCCCGAGCAACCTAGTCACAACTACCTGGACCGAATATCTTGCTGGTCCAAATATCCCTCCGTGTAATTCGGAGCCCTATCCTTATCTCTATCTAATCACAATACCAATCTGATCCTAACAAATAGGACCTCAATAACAGTCCAATTCAAACTGTTACACCAAAACATCTCTATAAATAGGGGTCCAACCCCCTCACTTAGAACTATGTTTGCTTTGATTCCCATTTGGATACGTAGGAGCAGAATTCCGGTTCTGTCAAGCTATTCCAAAAACACTCCCACAAGAGTTTCTCCGGACGAGTATCTCTCACTTGAGATATTTGGACGGAACATTTGGCGCCGTCTGTGGGAAACGAAGCAAAATTTTCCCATACCACATACAATGGTGAGGACAAGGAGCGGGAACGGCAGGAGAGAGGGGCTGGAGAATGCCAACAATGTGGAGAATGCCAACAATGTGGATAATGGAGAACGATCCACAAACCTCGCGGCGATGACCGACAATCCCATCATTCAAGAACTCCTCGCGCAGGTCACAATGCTGAGAAGGGAAAATGAAGAGATTCGTCGGCAGAGCAACCGCCGTGATCGAGAGCAAAACAAGGAAAAATCTGTCTCTTCTCCTCACGAGGAGGAGCGCCGGATAGCTGAGAATGAAGGATCCAGGAACACGCGCAGAGGAGAAGAAGGCTCGCAACCCCGTGTTTCTCATCGTGCTGATCGAAGAGACGGGGAGGGGTTTCCTAAACAGGCCACTGAGCTTTCACTTCAGGTGAATAGGCCTAATGAAAGGACTGGCGCGCGGAGGCCGAGACATCCATTCACCGACGCCATCATGGAGGTTCCTCTACCAGTCAACTACAAACCAATAAATATTGACAGGTATGATGGCACATCGGACCCGGAACGTCACTTGGATGCCTTCACTACTCAAATATACCTCTTTACCGACGATGATGCTGTCATGTGTAAAATCTTCCCTACTACTCTGAAAGATGCTGTGTTAAGCTGGTATACTCAGCTACCGCCAGCATCAGTTGACTCCTTTGACACGTTTATGACTAAATTCAATGCTCAGTTCGCCACGAGCCGAGCTCATCAAAAAACCTCGGCCTCGTTGGTAAATTTTAAGAAAGAAAGAAACGAGTCTCTACGTGATTATATGGCCAGGTTTAGCAAAGAGACTGTCCTCATCCAGGAATCTCGGTCTCGATGTCGCACTGCATACTATCTTGACCGGATTACGACCCGGCCCTTTCGCTAGACATCTAGCTCGGAAGCCCCCATCCATCATGGATGAGTTGAGGACTAACGCGGCCGGATTCATTAATATGGAGGAGATAGAAGAGTCTAAGAAAAGAGAAAGAACCGATGACTCAGATAGACGAGAAGGGAGAGAAAAGAGGAGGGCTGGAGGTGACAAGCAGAAATTCAAAAATACGTCTGAGCATAGGGGGCCAAAGTATGAACACTATACCCCCCTCAACACCAATCGGGCTCGGGTATTTGAGGAAGCTTGCAACGCAGAACTTTTGCAGCTCCCCAACCGTGGCCATACGCCCCAAAATGCTGATCGACAGAAGCATTGTCGGTACCATCGTAACCACGGGCATACCACGAGGAGTCTTTGGGTCCTGCGTGACAAGATTGAAGAGTTAGTGCAAGCTGGTCATCCCGAACAATTTCGTTCGGAGAAATCACAACAATGGTGAAGGGCGTGGCAGAGGCAGAAGAAGAGGAGGTGGCCAAAGCCCCGGAAAGGGCGGCGGTCGGCAAAATAATGAAAGAGCAGAAAATAGGGAAGATCAGAATGAAAGGCGAGAGGAGGATAATACTGTCCGAGGTGTGATAAACACTATTTCGGGTGGATTTGCGGGAGGAGGCACGACGAGTTCAGCTCGGAGAAAACACCTGCGGGCTATTGCTGGGTCAGAACTTCGGTGAGTGGAAACCCCCGAGGATTTCCCCATCGATTATCTTTTCCGATGAAGACTTTTTGGGCGTGGATCCTAATCAGGACGACCCAATGGTAATCACAGTGCAGTTGGCCAACTTCTCGGTCAAGAGAACTCTCGTCGACCAGGGAAGCTCGGCTGATATCCTATATTATTCAACATTTCAGAAGCTCGGGATCCCAGAAAAATCTATTCAGCCATATGATAGTAAACTCGTCGGCTTTGCTGGGGAACAGGTGGATACCCGAGGATACATAGACCTCCTAACTACTTTTGGAGATGGCAAAACGTCCAAAACTATCCTGGTCAGGTACGTGTTGGTTAATGCAGTAACATCGTACAATATCTTGATCGGAAGACCATCCTTGAACGAGTTGGGAGCTGTGGTCTCTACTCCCCACCTCACAATGAAATTCCCTTCCAACTCGGGAGACATAGTTGCTATCCGGGCCGATCAGAAAATGGCCAGACAATGCTATGCAGACAGCTTACGCGTGAGCAAACTCAAATCCACACTTGAAGAAACACTGGAAAAAGGAAGAGACGAGTCTGTAAACTCGGTCAGTTCCGTTGAACTAGACCCGAGAATGGACATGCAAGAACAACGGCCACAACCCATTGAGGAATTGGAAAAATTCCAGCTCGGACTACAGCCCGATCAATGCACTAAACTGGGAGGTCAACTAGAGCCGAGTTTAAAAGAGAGAATAATGGAAGTACTCCGGAGCAACGCCGATTTATTCGCCTGGGTACCGTCAGATATGCCGGGGATTGACCCCAATTTTTTATGTCACAAACTAGCAATCTGTCCCGAGGCAAAACCGATAGCTCAGCGGAAAAGGAGACTGGGGGAGGAAAGAAGAAAAGTGGTGGAAGAAGAAACAGCAAAGCTGGTTAAAGCCAACTTTATCCGAGAAATAGAATACACTACTTGGCTGGCCAACGTGGTTCTGGTTAAAAAAGCGAATGGCAAGTGGCGAATGTGCACTGATTATACAGACTTAAACAAAGCTTGCCCAAAGGATTCCTATCCTTTACCGAGTATTGACAGGTTGGTGGATGGTGCTTCCGGGTACAGAATTTTGAGCTTTTTGGATGCATACTCGGGATACAATCAGATACGAATGTATCCCCCAGATGAGGAAAAAACAGCTTTTATAACTGAAGGCTCAAACTATTGTTGTTACCGAGTAATGCCATTCGGATTAAAAATGCTTTGGGGCAACCTATCAAAGGCTCATGGACAAAGTGTTTGTAGGACAGATCGGGAAGAACATGGAGGTTTATGTCGATGACATGGTTGTAAAGTCCAATGACCACAATGATCATCCGAGGGATTTGGAGGAGATTTTCCAGCCAATTAAGAAAGTACAATATGAGGTGAATCCGAGAAAAGTGTGTTTTTGGCATCCAAGGTGGAAAATTCCTCGGTTTCATGATGACACACCGAGGAATCGAAGCCAACCGAGACAAATGCCGAGCTGTGATTGAGATGAGAAGCCCACAAAATGTTAAAGAGGTACAGTGGCTTGCAGGGCGACTAGTATCATTATCTCGGTTTCTCCCCCGGTCTGCAGAGAAAGCTCGGCCTTTCTTCAAATTACTAAAGAAACCTCAAACTTTCGCATGGACTGAGGAATGCGAGAAGGCCTTCATCGACTTCAAGACCTTCCTATCTTCACCGCCAATACTAACTCGACCTATCCCAGGGAAGGAGTTGTATTTGTACTTATCAGCAACCGAGCATGCCATCCGTGCGGTCATTGTGCAAGAAATAGAGAAAAATCAAATGCCGGTGTACTTCATCAGCAGAGTTCTTCATGACGCTGAAACCCAGTATCAACTTATAGAGAAGCTGGTCTTAGCTCTCGTGACTGCAGCTCGGCGATTGCGCCCTTATTTCCAGAGTCACCAGGTGATTGTCAAGACTGATCACCCCATTAAACAAATTCTCAAAAAACCCGAGTTGGCAGGCCGCATGATTGCTTGGTCGGTGGAATTATCCGAGTTTGGCCTCAAGTACGAACTAAGAGGTCCCCTGAAAGCCCAGTGTATCTCTGACTTTGTAGCCGAGCTCAACCCGTTGCCGATTACTGAAGATTTATGGTGGGATTTATATGTGGATGGATCCTCGAATGTCAAGGGCAGTGGAGCGGGGGTGATACTGGAGGGTCCGGGAGAGCTAATCCTAGAGCAATCATTAAAGTTTGAGTTCAAAGCCTCAAACAACCAAGCTGAATACGAAGCCTTGATAGCAGGATTGATGTTGGCTAGGGAAATGGGAGCAAGAGCCATGAGATGCCGAAGTGATTCGCAGCTGGTCACAAGTCAAATTTCTGGAGAATACCAAGCTAAAGAGCCTCAACTCACCAGGTACTTATGTAAAGTAAATCAGTTAATTTCCAATTTTGAGAAATTCACTATTGAACACATTCCCCGGGAAGAGAATACTCGGGCTGATCTACTGTCAAAGTTGGCCAGCACGAAGAAGCCAGGCCAGCATAAAACGGTGATTCAGGAAACTATTAATGAACCAAGTATTACACTTGGAGAGGTAATGGCTAGTGAACCAGCTGACCGAGAATGCATGACACCCATATGGGAATATCTGTCCTCGGGTACTCTGCCTCCAGATCACGCCGAGGCCAGAAAAATCAGGCTTAGAGCGAGCCACTTTGTTATTATCTCGGGAGAATTGTATAAAAGGGGATTCTCGGTACCGATGTTGAAGTGTCTGACTGAAGCCCAGAAGAAGTATGTGATGGAAGATGTTCACAAAGGAATATGTGGTTTCCACTGCGGGGGCAGATCGATGGCCTCCAAGGTAGTCCGAGCAGGATACTATTGGCCGACCATCCGAGCAGATTGCATCGAGTGGACAAAACAATGCGATGAATGTCAGAGATTTGCCAATATAAGTCACACCCCACCGGAAGAACTCCACACACTGAACTCGCCTTGGCCCTTTACTATGTGGGGGATGGATATACTCGGACCATTCCCTATAGCCAAAGGCCAAGTCAAATTTCTGTTGGTAGCGGTAGACTACTTTACAAAGTGGATTGAAGCAGAACCTTTGGCAAAAATTACTGCTCAGAAGGTACAAAAGTTTGTGTGGAAAAGTATCATCTGCAGGCACGGAATTCCCTTTGCGATTGTGACCGATAATGGAAAGCAATTTACAGATAAATCATTGCGAGAATTCTATGTCAATCTCGGAATCAAACACCTTGTCACGTCGGTGGAGCATCCCCAAACCAATGGACAAGCCGAGGCAGCTAACAAAGTCATTCTCGGAGAGCTGAAGAAAAGGGTGGGAAAGGCTAAAGGAGCTTGGGCAGAAGAATTACCGAGTATTCTTTGGGCCTACCACTGCACACCACAATCCACTACTCGGGAAACTCCCTTCAGACTGACGTACGGGACAGATGCCATGATCCCAGTTGAGGTTGGTGAGCCATCTCTTCGGCGAATACAACATGAGCAGAATGAGAATGAAAGCAACTTACGGGTCGAACTTGACTTGGTGGAGGAAATCAGAGAGGATGCTAAGATCAGAGAGGAAGCCTGCAAACAAAGAGCTGCGCGAAGGGATAATTCAAAGTTAAAATCGAGAAGTTTTGTGAACGGGGACTTGGTGCTAAGAATGCAAGGGGAACCGAGAAGAGATCATAAAGAAGGCAAGCTAGCAGCAAATTGGGGAGGACCATTCCGAGTAATAGAAAGCTTGGGAAAGCCGAGCATACTGATTAGAAGAATTGTCGGAAAACCCATCCAGAGGACTTGGAATGCTTCCCATTTGAAATTTTATTACGGTTGATGTATGCGATCACGGTGATGTACTCTTTTCCCTACCTCGATATTTTATCCCAGAAAGGGTTTTGACCGAGAAGGTTTTAACGAGGCACACCGTAGACTTTTTCATCCAATAAAGAATTCATTATGAACATTGGCCCATTTTCTTATTTTGCCAATGCATTTACTATTATTCTACGAATGTTCAATTATTTAATTGTTAAAGGCCGAGTACGAGCCGTTTAATTGTTTAAGGCCAAGTTTGAGCCTAAAGGCCGAGTACGAGCCGTTTAATTGTTTAAGGCCGAGTTCGAGCCTAAAGGCCGAGTACGAGCCGTTCAAATTATTAAAGGCCGAGTTCGAGCCTAAAGGCCGAGTACGAGCCGTTCAAATTATTAAAGGCCAAGTTTGAGCCTAAAGGCCGAGTACGAGCCGTTTAATTGTTTAAGGCCGAGTTCGAGCCTAAAGGCCGAGTACGAGCCGTTCAAATTATTAAAGGCCGAGTTCGAGCCTAAAGGCCGAGTACGAGCCGTTTAATTGTTTAAGGCCAAGTTTGAGCCTAAAGGCCGAGTACGAGCCGTTTAATTGTTTAAGGTCGAGTTCGAGCCTAAAGGCCGAGTACGAGCCGTTTAATTGTTTAAAGGCCAAGTTTGAGCCTAAAGGCCGAGTACAAGCCGTTCAAATTATTTAAGGCCAAGTTTGAGCCTAAAGGCCGAGTACGAGCCGTTTGATTATTTAAGGTCGAGTTCGAGCCCGAAAATTGTTAAGTGAAATCAAATACAAGCATCAATTAAAAAAGAACAAAGTTCAAATTTAAAGGACAAATTTGAGCCATGATTTTATTAAGGAAAACGAGTATAGTGCTGAAATTGAAAATAAGGCCAAGACGGCCTCAAAACCCTCGGAACTGGCCCAAGACCAAGTGGCCAGAACATCCCGAGAGCCAGTAGTCCCCCCCACTCGGAGGCCCACTCAAACGCCCCGACCCTCCTTTGACGAAGGAAGTACTCCCTTCCCCCTGAGAAAGCTGGACGATGAGGCACTCGGCTGGCCGCGGGAGGAGATGACGGCTACCCCTTTTGCCACTCCCGAGGATTGCTACTCTCCCAGTTAACATCCTTTCTAAAAGGATTAAATCATAAGAGGAATTCTAGATCCCATCTCCCAATTACACCCTTTTTGGCAGCTATAAAACTCAAAAAAGGATGTTAACTGGGAGAGTAGCAGTCTTTGGGAGTTGTGAAAGGGGTAGCCGTCCTCTCCTCCCGCAGCCGGCCGAATGCCTCATCGTCCAGCTTTCTCAGGGGGTGGCGCGTACTTCCTTCGTCAAAGGAGGGTTGGGGCGTCCGATTGGGGGGACTACTGGCCAACCGGTCTTGCCCCAGTTCTAATTGGGGGAACTACTGGCCAACCGGGCGGGCCTTATTTTCAATTTCAGCTTTGTAACTAAGTCGTAGTACTTCCTAGTACTCGACCCGTACTTTGTTTTTATTTTCGGCATTGTACTCGGTTTCCTTAAAAATTTTATGGCTCGAACTCGGTCTTTAGACTTAAACTTGGTTCTTCTTAATGCTCGTATTCGATTTCACTTAAACAATTCCAAAGGCTGGAACTCGGCCTTAAACAATTTAATCGGCTCGAACTTGGCCTTCAGGCTCAAACTTGGCCTTAAAAATTCAATGGCTCGTACTCGGCTTTCAGGCTCAAACTTGGCCTTAAAAATTTAATGGCTCGTACTCGGCCTTTAACAATTTAATCGGCTCGAACTCGGCCTTCAGGCTCAAACTTGGCCTTAAAAATTTAATGGCTCGTACTCGGCCTTTAACAATTTAATCGGCTCGAACTCGGCCTTCAGGCTCAAACTTGGCCTTAAAAATTTAATGGCTCGTACTCGTCCTTTAACAATTTAATCGGCTCGAACTCGGCCTTCAGGCTCAAACTTGGCCTTAAAAATTTAATGGCTCGTACTCGTCCTTTAACAATTTAATCGGCTCGAACTCGGCCTTCAGGCTCAAACTTGGCCTTAAAAATTTAATGGCTCGTACTCGGCCTTTAACAATTTAATCGGCTCGAATTCGGCCTTCAGGCTCAAACTCGGCCTTAAAAATTTAATGGCTCGTACTCGGCCTTTAACAATTTAATCGGCTCGAACTCGGCCTTCAGAATTTTAAATATTCGCAGAATAAGTACATCGGCAAAATAAGAAAATAGACCAATGTTCATAATGACTTCTTTTATTGGATAAAAAAAAGAAAGTCTGCGGTGTGCCTCGTTAAAACCTTCTCGGTCAAAACCCTTTTTTGGGATAAAATACCAAGGTAGGAAAAAGAGTACATCACCTGACTATATACATCAACTGTAATAAAATTTTAAATGAGAAGCATTCCAAGTTCTCGGGATAGGCTTCCCTGACAATTCTTCTAACCTATATGCCCCGTTTCCCAAGCTTTCTACCACTCGGAATGGTCCTCCCCAATTTCTTTGCTAGCTTGCCCTCCGTATGGTCTCTTCTTGCTTCTCCTTTCATTCTTAGCACCAAGTCTCCGCACACGAAACTTCTCGGTTTCAGCTTTGAGTTATGCCTCCGAGTAGCTCTTCGTTTGCAGGCTTCTTCCCTGATTTTAGCCTCCTCTCTGATCTCCTCCACCAAGTCAAGTTCGACCCTTAGGTTGCTTTCATTCTCATTTTGCTCATGTTGCATTCGCCGAAAAGACGGCTCACCAACCTCGACTGGGATCATGGCGTCTGTCCCGTATGTCAGCCTGAAGGGTGTTTCTTGAGTAGTGGATTGTGGCGTGTAGTGGTAGGCCCAAAGAATACTCGGCAACTCTTCTGCCCAAGTTCCTTTGGCTTTTCCCACTCTCTTCTTCAGCTCTCCGAGAATAACTTTATTGGCTGCCTCGGCTTGCCCATTGGTTTGGGGATGTTCCACCGATGAGACGTGGTGTTTAACACCGAGATTGACATAGAATTCTTGCAATGTCCTATCTATAAACTGCCTTCCGTTATCAGTGACAATTGCGAATGGAATTCTGTGCCTGCAGATGATGTTTCTCCATACAAACTTTTGTACCTTCTCGGCAGTAATTTTTGCCAAAGGTTCTGCTTCAATCCATTTTGTGAAGTAGTCCACCGCTACCAAGAGAAATTTGACCTGACCTTTGGCTATGGGGAACGGTCCAAGTATATCCATTCCCCACATAGCAAAGGGCCAAGGAGAGTTCAATGTGTGAAGTTCTTCGGGTGGGGTACGACTTACATTGGCAAATCTTTGACATTCATCACATTGTCTCGTCCACTCGATGCAATCTGCTCGGATGGTCGGCCAATAGTATCCCGCCCGGACTACCTTGGAGCCCATCGATCTGCCCCCATAGTGGAAACCGCATATTCCTCTGTGAACCTCTTCCATTACATATTTCTTTCGGGCTTCAGTCAGACATTTTAACATCGGTACCGAGAATCCCCTTTTGTACAACTCTCCCGAGATAATAACAAAATGGCTTGCTCTAAGCCTGATTTTTCTGGCTTCGGCGTGATCTGGGGGTAGAGTACCCGAGGATAGATACTCCCATATGGGTGTCATCCATTCTCGGTCAGCTGGTTCACTAGCCATTACCTCTCCAAGTGTAATACTCAGTTCATTAATGGTCTCTGAATAACCGTTTTATCTTTGGCTGGCTTCTTCGTCTTTGGCCAACTTTGACAGTAGATCAGCCCGAGTATTTTCTTCTCGGGGAATGTGTTCAATAGTAAATTTCTCAAAATTGGAAATCAACTTATTCACTTTACATAAATACCTGGTGAGTTGAGGTTCTTTTACTTGGTATTCTCCAGAGATTTGACTTGTGATCAGCTGCGAATCACTTCGGCATCTCACCGCTCTTGCACCCATTTCTTTGGCCAACATCAATCCTGCTATCAAGGCTTCATATTCAGCTTGGTTGTTTGAGGCTCTGAACTCAAACTTTAAGGATTGCTCTAGGATTAGCTCTCCCGGACCCTCTAGTATCACCCCGCTCCACTTGCCTTTGACATTCGAGGACCCATCCACATATAAATTCCACCATAAATCTTGATGGTGGCAGCGGGTTGAGCTCGGCCACGAAGTCGAGAGATACACCGAGCTTTCAGGGACCTCTCGGTTCGTATTTGAGGCCAAACTCGGATAACTCCACCGACCAAGTAATCATGCGGCCTGCCAACTCGGGTTTTTTTGAGAATTGCTTTAATAGGATGATCAGTCTTAACAATCACCTGGTGACTCTGGAAATATGGGCGCAATCGCCGAGCTGCAGTCACGAGAGCTAAGACTAGCTTCTCTATAAGTTGATACCGGGTTTCAGCATCATGGAGAACTCTGCTGATGAAATATACCGGCATTTGCTTTTTCTCTATTTCTTGCACAATGACCGCACTGATGGCATACTCGGTTGCTGACAAGTATAAATACAGCTCCTTCCCTGGGATAGGTCGAGTTAATATTGGCGGTGAAGACAGAAAGGTTTTAAAGTCGACGAAGGCCTTCTCGCATTCCTCAGTCCATGCGAAAGCTTGAGGCTTCTTTAATAATTTGAAGAAAGGCCGAGCTTTCTCTGCAGACCTGGGGAGAAACCGAGATAAAGATGCTAGTCGCCCTGCAAGCCGCTGCACTTCTTTAACGTTCTGCGGACTTCGCATCTCAATCACAGCTCGGCATTTGTCTGGGTTGGCTTCGATTCCTTGGTGTGTCAACATGAAATCGAGGAATTTTCCGCCTTGGACCCCAAAAACACACTTTTCTGGATTCAGCCTCATATTGTACTTTCTTAATTGTTGGAAAATTTCCTCCAGATCCCTCGGATGATTATTATGGTCATCGGACTTTACAACCATATCATCGACGTAAACCTCCATGTTTTTCCCGATCTGTCCTTCAAACACTTTGTCCATGAGCCTTTGATTGGTTGCCCCAGCATTTTTCAATCCGAATGGCATTACCCAGTAACAATAGTTTGAGCCTTCGGTGATGAAGGCTGTTTTTTCCTCGTCTGGGGGATACATTCGTATCTGATTGTATCCCGAGTATGCATCCAAAAAGCTCAAAATTCTGTACCCGGAAGCACCATCCACCAACCTGTCAATACTCGGCAAAGGATAAGAATCCTTTGGGCAAGCTTTGTTTAAGTCTGTATAATCAGTGCACATTCGCCACTTGCCGTTTGCTTTTTTAACCAGGACCACGTTGGCCAGCCAAGTAGTGTACTCTATTTCTCGGATAAAGTTGGCTTCTACCAACTTTGTTGTTTCTTCTTCCACCACTTTTCTCCTTTCCTCACCAAGCCTTCTTTTCCGCTGAGCTACCGGTTTTGCCTCGGGACAGATTGCTAGTTTGTGACATAGGAAATTGGGGTCAATCCCCGGCATGTCTGATGTTGTCCAGGCGAACAAATCGGCGTTGCTGTGGAGTACTCCCTTTATTTTCTCTTTCAAAGTCGGCTCAAGTTGACCGCCTAGCTTGGTGCACTGATCGGGCTGTGTTCCAAGCTGGAATTTCTCCAACTCCTCAATGGGTTGTGGCCGTTGTTCTTGCATGTCAGTCCTCGGGTCTAGTTCAACAGAACTAACTGAATTTACTGACTTGTCTTTTCCTCTGTCTAGCGTTTCCGCAGGTGCAGGTTTGAGTTTGCTCACACGCAAACTATCGGCATAAAGATTGTCTGGCCATTTTCTGATCAGCTCGGATAGCAACTATGTCTCCCGAGTCGGAAGGGAACTTCATTGTGAGGTGGGGAGTAGAGACCACGGCTCCCAACTCATTCAAGGATGGCCTTCCGATCAAGATATTGTATGATGTGACTGCATTGACCAACACATACCTGATCAGAATAGTCTTGGAAGTTTTGCCATCTCCAAAGGTAGTTAGGAGGTCTATGTATCCTCGGGTATCCACCTGCTCTCCGGCAAAACCGACGAGTTTACTGTCGTACGGCTGAATAGATTTTTCTGGGATCCCGAGCTTCTGAAATGTTGAATAATACAGGATATCAGCCGAGCTCCCCTGGTCGACGAGAGTTCTCTTGACAGAGAAGTTGGCCAATTGCACAGTGATTACCATCGGGTCATCCTGATTAGGATCCACACCCAAGAAGTCTTCATCGGAGAAAATAATCGGTGGGGAAATCCTTGGAGGTTTGCCAGCTACAGAGTTTACGGCCCGAATAGCCCGCGGGTGTTTTCTTCGGGCTGAACTCATCGTGCCTCCTCCCGCAAATCCGCCTGAAATAGTGTTTATTACCCCTCGGAAAGTATTATCCTCTGCCCTCCTTTCATTTTGCTCTTCCCTATTTTCTCTCCTTTCATCATTCTGCCGGCCTTCACCCCTTCCCGGGTTTTGGCCGCCTCCTCTCCTTCTACCTCTACCACGCCCTTCACCGTTGTTGTGATTTCTCTGAACGAAATTATTCAGATGACCGGCTTGCACTAGCTCTTCGATCTTGTCACGCAGGACCCAGCACTCCTCGGTGGTATGCCCGTAGTTACGGTGGTACCGACAATGCTTCTGTCGATAAGCATTCTGGGGCGTGTGGCCACGGTTGGGGAGCTGCAAAAGTTCTGCGTTACAGGCCTCCTCAAATACCCGAGCTCGATTGGTGTTGAGGGGGGTATAGTGCTCATACTTCGGTCCCCTATGTAAGTGTTCAGATGCGTTTTTGAATTTCTGCTTATCACCTCCAGCCCTCCTCTTCTCTCTCCCTTCTCGTCTATCAGAATCATCGGTCCTTTCTCTTTTCTTAGACTCTTCAATTTCCTCCATATTAATGAACCCGGCAGCTTTTCTCCTCAACTCGTCCATGCTGGTTGGAGGCTTCCGAGCTAGGTGTCTGGCGAAGGGACCAGGCCGTAACCCGGTCAAGATAGTATGTAGTGCAACATCGGCACTGAGATTCCGGATGAGGACAGTCTCTTTGCTGAACCTGGCCATAAAATCACGCAGAGACTCGTTTTTCTCTTGCTTAAAGTTTACCAACGAGGCCGAGGTTTTTTGATGAGCTCGGCTCGTGGCAAACTGAGCATTGAACTTAGTCATAAACGTGTCAAAGGAGTCAACCGATGCTGGCGGTAGCTGGGTGTACCAGCTTAACGCAGCATCTTTCAGAGTAGTAGGGAAGACTTTACACATGACAGCATCATCGTCGGTAAAGAGGTATATTTGAGTAGTGAAAGAATCTAGATGACGTTCCGGGTCCGAAGTGCCATCATACCTGTCAATGTTTATTGATTTGTAATTGGCTGGTAAAGGAACTTCCATGATGGCATCAGTGAAGGGATGTCTCGACTTCCGCGCGCCGGCCCTTTCATTAGGCCTATTTGCCTGGAGTGAAAGTTCAGGGGCCTGCCTAGGAAATTCCTCTTCGCCCCTTCGGTCAACATGATGAGAAACACGGGGTTGTGAGATTTCTTCTTCTCGGCGCGTGTTCCTGGACCCTCCATTCCCAGCTATCTGGTGCCCTTTCTCATGAGGAGAAGAGGCAGATCGTTCTCTGCTCTGATCTCGTTCACGACGAGTGTTCTGCCGACGAATCTCTTCATTCTCCCTTCTTAGCATTGCCACCTGTGCGAGGAGTTCTTGAACGATGGGATTGTCAGTCGTCGCCGCGAGGTTTGTTGATCGCTCTCCGTTAGCCGCATTGTTGGCGTTCTCCACATTCTCCACATTGTTGGCGTTCTCCAGCCCCTCTCTCCTGCTGTTCCCGCTCCTTGTCCTCACCATGGTATGTGGTATGGGAAACTTTTGCTTCGTTTCCCATAGACGGCGCCAAATGTTCCGTCCAAATATCTCAAGTGAGAGATACTCGTCCGGAGAAGCTCTTGTGAATGTGTTTTGGAATAGCTTGACAGAATGTGAATTCTGCTCCTACGTATCCAAATGGGAATCAAAGTAAACGTAGTTCTAAGTGAGGGGGTTGGACCCCTATTTATAGAGATGTTTTGGTGTAACAGTTTGAATTGGACTGTTATTGAGGTCCTATTTGTTAGGACCAGATTGGTATTGTGATTAGATAAAGATAAGGATAGGCTCCGAATTACACGGAGGGATATTTGGACCAGCAAGATATTCGGTCCAGGTAGTTGTGACTAGGTTGCTCGGGACCGAGATATCTTCATCCGCGGCCTGTTGTGGAATAGGTCCGAGTAATTTATCCTCGGGTGTTAAGTGCATTGATCGGTCTTCGGCTTTGTGGGAGTTCGGGTCAGGCCCACTTACACGAATAAGCTCGGCCGTATTGACAAATCCTCGGCCTTATATTTTTGGCCAGTACAGGTGGAGTTAGAAGAGATATTTATAGCTACTGCAGTTGATGATGAATGATCAACGGTCCACATTCCTTCAAATAAAAATGGAAAAGTGGCGCGACTTTTAATTTTTCCCCTCATTAAATGAGCGCGGAACTCTAGGGTTACTCACCCATAACGTGCAGCAGAAGGGAAATGATAACCTTCTCTGACGGGAAGAAAAGTCAGTTGAAATGACGGTTTGAAACACGGAAGGGAGAAAGCCCAGCAGCCGAAACATAAGCTCGGTTTAATACTTGTCAGCTCTTTCGCTTATTTAAGCTCGGAGCTCGGGGGGCTTGTGTACTGGCCAAAAATATAAGGCTGAGGATTTGTCAATACGGCCGAGCTTATTCGTGTAAGTGGGCCTTGACCCGAACTCCCACAGAGCCGAAGACCGATCAATGAACTTAACACCCGAGGATAAATTACTCGGACCTATTCCACAACAGGCCGTGGATGAAGATATCTCGGTCCCGAGCAACCTAGTCACAACTACTTGGACCGAATATCTTGCTGGTCCAAATATCCCTCCGTGTAATTCGGAGCCCTATCCTTATCTCTATCTAATCACAATACCAATCTGATCCTAACAAATAGGACCTCAATAAAAGTCCAATTCAAACTGTTACACCAAAACATCTCTATAAATAGGGGTCCAACCCCCTCACTTAGAACTACGTTTGCTTTGATTCCCATTTGGATACGTAGGAGCAGAATTCCGGTTCTGTCAAGCTATTCCAAAAACACTCCCACAAGAGTTTCTCCGGACGAGTATCTCTCACTTGAGATATTTGGACGGAACAGTATCATATGCCTTAATTGGGCGTAAGATGTGTAAGTTAGGCCCATTTAAGTGAAGGAACATCATGGACTGCGCACTGATCCGTGCCAGAGAACTCGGGACCCAATTTAACCTTGATTTTGGTCTAATTTGACAATTCTTGTGAAGCCTGACAATCTAGGTCTCTTCCTTATCTTTCTAAGGACAGCAAGATCACCAAAATCCGATATCTGTAGCTCTGGTTATACTTTGCGCATGGCAACAAGACTGGGATGAGTGAAAAATCCGAAAATTAAGAATGTTTAGCAATTATGCCCAATAATGTAAAACCAAAAACAATGATTGTAAAAGTTGTCTAATTTCCTTCTCTCTCTAGCTTGTGCGGCTGTAAACTGCTATTTATGCTTTTTAATCCCGACCTAACCGTAGACCAAATTAAGGGCCTCTGAATAAGTTTTCCAACAAGGTATCATATGCCTTAATTGGGCTTAAGATTAGTAAGTTAGGCCCATTTAAGTGAAGGAATATCATGGGATCGCGACCGATCCGTGCCAGAGTACTCGGGACCCAATTTAGCCTAGATTTTGGTCTAATTTGACAATTATTGTGAAACCTAAAATTGTTGGTCTCTTCCTTATCTTTCTAGGGACAGCAAGATAACCAAAATCCGTAATCTATAGCTCTAGTTATGCTCTGCGCAAGGCAACAAGGTCAGGAAGAGTGAACAATCCGAAAATTAACAATGTTTAGCAATTAAGCCCAATAATATAAAAAGCAAAAATAATGATTGTAAAAGTTGTCTAATTTCCGTCTCTCTCTGGCTTGTGCAGCCGTAAACTGCTATTTATGCTTTTTAATCCCGACCTAACCCTAGACCAAATTAAGGGCCTCTGAATAAGCTTTCCAACAATGTATCATATGTATTAATTGGGATTAAGATTAGTAAGTTAGGCCCCTTTAAGTGAAGGAACATCATGGACTGCGCACTGATCCGCGCCAGAGAACTTCGGACCCAATTTAGCCTTGATTTTTGCCTAATTTGACAATTCTTGTGAAACCTGAAATTGTAGGTCTCTTCCTTATCTTTCTAGGGATAGAAGATCACCAAAATCAGATATATGTATCTCTAGTTATGCTCTGCGCATGGCAACAAGGTCAGGATGAGTGAAAAATCCAAAAATTAACAATGTTTAGCAATTATGCCCAATAATGCAAGAGCAAAAACAATGATTGTAAAAGTTGTCTAATTTCCGTCTCTCTCTGGCTTGTGCGGCAGTAAACTGCTATTTATGCTTATTTATCCTAACCAAATCCTAGACCAAATTAAGGGCCTCTGAATAAGCTTTCCAAGAAGGTATCATATGCCTCAATTGGGCTTAAGATTGGTAAGTTAGGCCCATTTAAGTGAAGAAACATCATGGACTGCGCACTGATCCGCGCCAGAGAACTCGGGACCCAATTTAACCTTAATTTTGCAATAATTTGACAATTCTTGTGAACCTGAAATTGTAGGACCCTTCCTTATCTTTCCAGGGGCAGCAAGATTACCAAAATCCGATATTTGTTGCTCCAGTTATGTTATGCGCAAGGCAACAACGTCAGGAAGAGTGAAAAATCAGAAAATTAACAATGTTTAGCAATTAAGCCCAATTGAGCCCAATAATGTAAAACCAAAAACAATGATTGTAAAAGTTGTCTAATTTCCGTCTCTCTCTGGCTTGTGCGGTAGCAGTTTACAGCCCCACAAACCAGTGAGAGACGGAATAGGCGTATGGCAACATTATTGGGCTTTACAAGGCAACTAGACCAAATAAAGGGCCTCTGATTAAGCTTTCCAACAAGGGCTATTCAGAGGCACCAAAATAAACCTAGACCAAATTAAGGGCCTCTGAATAAGCTTTTCAACAAGGTATCATATGCCTTAATTGGGCTTAAGATGAGTAAGTTAGGCCCATTTAAGTGAAGGAACATCATGGACTGCGCACTGATCCGTGCCAGAGAACTTCGGACCCAATTTAGCCTTGATTTTGGCCTAAATTGACAATTCTTGTGTCACCTGAAATTGTAGGTCTCTTCCTTATCTTTCTAGGGAAAGCAAGATCACCAAAATCCGATATCTGTAGCTCTAGTTATACTCTAAGCATGGCAACAAGACTGGGATGAGTGAAAAATCCGAAAATTAACTATGTTTAGCAATTATGCCCAATTAAGCCCAATAATGTAAAACCAAAAACAATGATTATATAAGTTGTCTAATTTCCTTCTCTCTCTAGCTTGTGCGGCTGTAAACTGCTATTTATGCTTTTTGATCCCGACCTAACCCAAGAACAATTTAAGGGCCTATGAATAAGCTTTCCAACAAGGTATCATATGCCTTAATTGGGCATAAGATGAGTAAGTTAGGCCCATTTAAGTTAAGGAACATCATGGACTGCGCACTGATCCGTGTCAGAGAACTTCGGACCCAATTTATCCTTGATTTTGGCCTAAATTGACAATTCATGTGTCACCTGAAATTGTAGGTCTCTTCCTTATCTTTCTAGGGAAAGCAAGATCACCAAAATCCGATATCTGTAGCTCTAGTTATACTCTAAGCATGGCAACAAGACTGGGATGAGTGAAAAATCCGAAAATTAACTATGTTTAGCAATTATGCCCAATTAAGCCCAATAATGTAAAACCAAAAACAATGATTGTATAAGTTGTCTAATTTCCTTCTCTCTCTAGCTTGTGTGGCTGTAAACTGCTATTTATGCTTTTTGATCCCGACCTAACCCTAGAACAATTTAAGGGCCTATGAATAAGCTTTCCAACAAGGTATCATATGCCTTAATTGGGCATAAGATGAGTAAGTTAGGCCCATTTAAGTTAAGGAATATCATGGACTGCGCAATGATCCGTACCAGAGAACTCGGGACCCAATTTAGCATTGATTTTGGTCTAATTTGACAATTCTTGTGAACCTGGAATTGTAGGTACCTTCCTTATCTTTCTAGGGACAGCAAGATCACCAAAATCCGATATCTGTAGCTCTAGTTATACTCTGCGCATGGCAACAAGGTCGGGATGAGTGAAAAATCCGAAAATTAACAATGTTTAGCAATTAAGCCCAATTAAGCCCAATAATATAAAAGTAAAAGCAATGATTGTAAAAGTTGTCTAATTTTCGTATGTCTCTGGTTTGTGCAGCTGTAAACTTCTATTTATGCTTATTAATCTTGACGTAACCCTAGACCAAATTAAGGGCCTCTGAATAGGCTTTCCAACAAGGTATCATATGCCTTAATTGGGCTAAAGATGAGTAAGTTAGGCCCATTTAAGTGAAGGAACATCATGGACTGCGCACTGATCCGCGCCAGAGAACTTCGGACCCAATTTAGCCTTTATTTTGGCCTAAATTGACAATTCTTGTGTCACCTGAAATTGTAGGTCTCTTCCTTATCTTTCTAGGGACAGCAAGATCACCAAAATCCGATATCTGTAGCTCTAGTTATACTCTGCACATGGCAACAAGACTGGGATGAGTGAAAAATCCGAAAATTAACTATGTTTAGCAATTAAGCCCAATAATGTAAAACCAAAAACAATGATTGTAAAAGTTGTCTAATTTCCTTCTCTCTCTAGCTTGTGCAGCTGTAAACTGCTATTTATGCTTTTTAATCCCGGCCTAACCCTAGACCAAATTAAGGGCCTCTGAATAAGCTTTCCAACAAGGTATCATATGCCTTAATTGGGCTTAAGATTAGTAAGTTAGGCCCATTTAAGTGAAGGAACATAATGGGCTGTGCACTGATCCGCGCCAGAGAACCCGGGACCCAATTTAGCCTTGATTTTTGCCTCATTTGACAATTCTTGTGAAATCTGAAATTGTAGGTCTCTTCCTTATTTTTCTAGGGACAGCAAGACCACCAAAATCCGATATCTGTAGCTCTTGTTATACTCTGCGCAAGGCAACCAGGTCAGGATAAGTGAAAAATCCGAAAATTAACAATGTTTAGAAATTAAGCCCAATTAAGCCCAATAATGTAAAACCAAAAACAATGATTGTAAAAGTTGTCTAATTTCCTTCTCTCTCTAGGTTGTGCGGCTGTAAACTACTATTTATGCTTTTTAATCCCGACCTAACCCTAGACCAAATTAAGGGCCTCTGAATAAGCCTTCCAACAAGGTATCATATGCTTTAATTGTTATTAAGATTAGTAAGTTAGGCTCATTTAAGTGAAGGAATATCATGGACTGTGCACTGATCCGCGCCAGAGAACTCGGTCCCCAATTTAGCCTTGACTTTGGAATAATTTGACAATTCTTGTGAAACCTGAAATTGTAGGTCCCTTCCTTATCTTTCTAGGGACAGGAAGATCACCAAAATCCGATATCTGTAGCTCTAGTTATACTCTGCGCATGACAACAAGGTCGGGATGAGTGAAAAATCCGAAAATTAACAATGTTTAGCAATTATGCCCAATAATGTAAAAGCAAAAACAATGATTGTAAAAGTTGTCTAATTTCCGTCTCTCTCTGGCTTGTGCGGCTGTAAACTGCTATTTTTTCTTATTAATCCTGACATAACCCTAGACCAAATTTAGGGCCTCTGAATAAGCTTTCCAACAAGGTATCATATGCTTTAATTGGGCTTAAGATTAGTAAGTTAGGCTCATTTATGTGAAGGAATATCATGGACTGCGCACTAATCCGCGCCAGAGAACTCGGTACCCAATTTAGCCTTGATTTTGGAATAATTTGACAATTCTTGTGATACCTGAAATTGTAGGTCCATTCCTTATCTTTCTAGGGACAGGAAGATCCCCAAAATCCGATATCTGTAGCTCTAGTTATACTCTGCGCATGGCAACAAGGTCGGGATGAGTGAAAAATCTGAAAATTAACAATGTTTAGCAATTATACCCAATAATGTAAAAGCAAAAACAATGATTGAAAAAGGTGTCTAATTTCCTTCTCTCTCTAGCTTGTGCAGCTGTAAACTGCTATTTATACTTTTTAATCCCGACCTAACCCTAGACCAAATTAAGGACCTCTGAATAAGCTTTCCAACAAGGTATCATATGCCTTAATTGGGCTTAAGATTAGTAAGTTAGGCCCATTTAAGTGAAGGAATATCATGGACTGCGCACTGATCCGTGCCAGAGAACTCGGGACCCAATTTAGCCTTGATTTTGGAATAATTTGACAATTCTTGTGAACCTGAAATTGTAGGTCCCTTCCTTATCTTTCTAGGGACATCAAGATCACCAAAATCCGATATTTGTAGCTGTAGTTATACTCTGCGCATGGCAACAAGACTGGGATGAGTGAAAAACCCGAAAATTAACAATGTTTAGCAATTAAGCCCAATAATGTAAAACCAAAAACAATGATTGTAAAAGTTGTCTAATTTCCTTCTCTCTCTAGCTTGTGCGGCTGTAAACTGCTATTTATGCTTTTTAATCCTGACCTAACCCTATACCAAATTAAGGGCCTCTGAATAAGCTTTCCAACATGGTATCATATGCCTTAATTGGGCTTAAGATTAGTAAGTTAGCCCCATTTAAGTGAAGGAACATCATGGATCTGCACGATCGATCCATGCTAGATAACTCGGGATCCAATTTAGCCTTGATTTTGGCCTAATTTGATAATTCTTTGGAAATATGAAATTGTGGATCTCTTCCTTATCTTTCTAGGGACAGCAAGATCACCAAAATCCGGTATCTGTAGCTCTAGTTATGCTGTGCGCAAGGCAACAAGGTCAGGATGAGTGAAAAACTGAAAATTAACAATGTTTAGCAATTAAGCCCAATAATGTAAAAGCAAAAATAATGATTTTAAAAGTTGTCTAATTTCCGTCTCTCTCTGGCTTGTGCGGTTGTAAACTGCTATTTTTTCTTATTAATCCTGACCTAACCCTAGAGCAAATTAAGTGCCTCTGAATAAGCTTTCCAACAAGGTATCATATGCCTTAATTGGGCTTAAGATGAGTAAGTTAGGCCCATTTAAGTGAAGGAACATCATGGGCTGCGCACTGATCCGCGCCAGAGAACTCGGGACCCAATTTAACCTTGATTTTTGCCTAATTTGACAATTCTTGTGAAACCTGAAATTGTAGGTCTCTTCCTTATCTTTCTAGGGACAGCAAGATCACCAAAATCCGATATTTGTAGCTCTAGTTATGCTCTGCTCAAGGCAACCAGGTCAGGATGAGTGAAAAATCCGACAATTAACAATGTTTAGAAATTAAGCCCAATTAAGCCCAAAAATGTAAAACCAAAAACAATGATTGTAAAAGTTGTCTAATTTCCTTCTCTCTCTAGCTTGTGCGGCTGTAAACTACTATTTATGCTTTTTAATCCCGACCTAACCCTAGACCAAATTAAGGGCCTCTGAATAAGCCTTCCAACAAGGTATCATATGCTTTAATTGTTATTAAGATTAGTAAGTTAGGCTCATTTAAGTGAAGGAATATCATGGACTGTGCACTGATCCGCGCCAGAGAACTCGGTACCCAATTTAGCCTTGATTTTGGAATAATTTGACAATTCTTGTGAAACCTGAAATTGTAGGTCCCTTCCTTATCTATCTAGGGACAGGAAGATCACCAAAATCCGATATCTGTTGCTCTAGTTATACTCTGCGCATGACAACAAGGTCGGGATGAGTGAAAAATCCGAAAATTAACAATGTTTAGCAATTATGCCCAATAATGTAAAAGCAAAAACAATGATTGTAAAAGTTGTCTAATTTCCGTCTCTCTCTGGCTTGTGCGGCTGTAAACTGCTATTTTTTCTTATTAATCCTGACCTAACCCTAGACCAAATTAAGGGCCTCTGAATAAGCTTTCCAACAAGGTATCATATGCTTTAATTGGGCTTAAGATTAGAAAGTTAGGCTCATTTAAGTGAAGGAATATCATGGACTGCGCACTAATCCGCGCCAGAGAACTCGGTACCCAATTTAGCCTTGATTTTTGAATAATTTGACAATTCTTGTGAAACCTGAAATTGTAGGTCCGTTCCTTATCTTTCTAGGGACAGGAAGATCCCCAAAATCCGATATCTGTAGCTCTAGTTATACTCTGCGCATGGCAACAAGGTCGGGATGAGTGAAAAATCCGAAAATTAACAATGTTTAGCAATTAAGCCCAATTAAGCCCAATAATGTAAAACCAAAAACAATGATTTTTAAAGTTGTCTAATTTCCGTCTCTCTCTGGCTTGTGCGGTTGTAAACTGGTATTTATGCTTATTAATTTTGACCTAACCCTAGACCAAATTAAGGGCCTCTGAATAAGCTTTCCAACAAGGTATCATATGCCTTAATTGGGCTTAAGATTAGTAAGTTAGGCCCATTTAAGTGAAGGAATATCATGGACTGCGCACTGATCCGCGCCAGAGAACTCGGGACCCAAATTATCCTTGATTTTGGAATAATTTGACTATTCTTGTGAACCTGAAATTGTAGGTCCCTTCCTTATCTTTCTAGGGACAGCAAGATCATCAAAATCCGATATCTGTAGCTCTAGTTATGCTCTGCACAAGGCAACAAGGTCAGGAAGAGTGAAAAATCCAAAAATTAACAATGTTTAGCAATTATACCCAATAATTTAAAAGCAAAAACAATGATTGAAAAAGGTGTCTAATTTCCTTCTCTCTCTAGCTTGTGCAGCTGTAAACTGCTATTTATACTTTTTAATCCCGACCTAACCCTAGACCAAATTAAGGGCCTCTGAATAAGCTTTCCAACAAGGTATCATATGCCTTAATTGGGCTTAAGATTAGTAAGTTAGGCCCATTTAAGTGAAGGAATATCATGGACTGCGCACTGATCCGTGCCAGAGAACTCGGGACCCAATTTAGCCTTGATTTTGGAATAATTTGACAATTCTTGTGAACCTGAAATTGTAGGTCCCTTCCTTATCTTTCTAGGGACATCAAGATCACCAAAATCCGATATTTGTAGCTGTAGTTATACTCTGCGCATGGCAACAAGACTGGGATGAGTGAAAAACCCGAAAATTAACAATGTTTAGCAATTAAGCCCAATAATGTAAAACCAAAAACAATGATTGTAAAAGTTGTAAAAAGTCCTTCTCTCTCTAGCTTGTGCGGCTGTAAACTGCTATTTATGCTTTTTTATCCCGACCTAACTCTAGACCAAATTATGGGCCTCTGAATAAGCTTTCCAACAAGGTATCATATGCCTTAATTGGGATTAAGATTAGTAAGTTAGGCCCATTTAAGTGAAGGAAATGCGCACTGATCCGTGCTAGAGAACTCGGGATCCAATTTAGCCTTGATTTTCGCCTAATTTGATAATTCTTTGGAAATATGAAATTGTGGGTCTCTTCCTTATCTTTCTAGGGACAGCAAGATCACCAAAATCCGAAATCTGTAGCTCTAGTTATGCTCTGCGCAAGGCAACAGGTCAGGAAGAGTGAAAAATCCAAAAATTAACAATGTTTAGCAATTCAGTCCAATTAAGCCCAATAATGTAAAACCAAAAACAATGATTGTAAAAGTTGTCTAATTTCCTTCTCTCTCTAGCTTGTGCGGCTGTAAACTGCTATTTATGCTTTTTAATCCTGACCTAACCCTATACCAAATTAAGGGCCTCTGAATAAGCTTTCCAACATGGTATCATATGCCTTAATTGGGCTTAAGATTAGTAAGTTAGCCCCATTTAAGTGAAGGAACATCATGGACTGCGCACTGATACATGCTAGATAACTCGGGATCCAATTTAGCCTTGATTTTGGCCTAATTTGATAATTCTTTGGAAAATGAAATTGTGGATCTCTTCCTTCTCTTTCTAGGGACAGCAAGATCACCAAAATCCGGTATCTGTAGCTCTAGTTTTGCTGTGCGCAAGGCAACAAGGTTAGGATGAGTGAAAAACTGAAAATTAACAATGTTTAGCAATTAAGCCCAATAATGTAAAAGCAAAAACAATGATTTTAAAAGTTGTCTAATTTCCGTCTCTCTCTGGCTTGTGCGGTTGTAAACTGCTATTTTTTCTTATTAATCCTGACCTAACCCTAGAGCAAATTAAGTGCCTCTGAATAAGCTTTCCAACAAGGTATCATATGCCTTAATTGGGCTTAAGATGAGTAAGTTAGGCCCATTTAAGTGAAGGAACATCATGGGCTGCGCACTGATCCGCGCCAGAGAACTCGGGACCCAATTTAACCTTGATTTTTGCCTAATTTGACAATTCTTGTGAAACCTGAAATTGTAGGTCTCTTCCTTATCTTTCTAGGGACAGCAAGATCACCAAAATCCGATATTTGTAGCTCTAGTTATGCTCTGCTCAAGGCAACCAGGTCAGGATGAGTGAAAAATCCGAAAATTAACAATGTTTAGCAATTAAGCCCAATAATATAAAAAGCAAAAATAATGATCGTAAAAGTTGTCTAATTTCCGTCTCTCTCTGGCTTGTGCGGCCGTAAACTGCTATTTATGCTTATTAATGCTGACCTAACCCTAGACCAAATTAAGGGCCTCTGAATAAGCTTTCCAACAAGGTATCATATGCCTTAATTGGGCTTAAGATGAGTAAATTAGGCCCATTTAAGTGAAGGAACATCATGGACTGCGCACTGATCCGCGCCAGAGTACTCGGGACCCAATTTAGCCTTGATTTTGGTCTAATTTGACAATTATTGTGAAACCTGAAATTTTTGGTCTCTTCCTTATCTTTCTAGGGACTGTAAGATCACCAAAATCCGAAATCTGTAGCTCTAGTTATGCTCCGTAAGGCAACAAGTCAGGATGAGTGAAAAATCCAAAAATTAACAATGTTTAGCAATTAAGCCCGATAATGTAAAAGCAAAAACAATGATTGTAAAAGTTGTCTAATTTCCGTCTCTCTCTGGCTTGTGCGGCTGTAAACTGCTATTTATGCTTATTAAACCTAACCAAATCCTAGACCAAATCAAGGGCCTCTGAATAAGCTTTCCAAGAAGGTATCATGTGCCTCAATTGGGCTTAAGATTAGTAAGTTAGGCCCATTTAAGTGAAAGAACATCATGGACTGCGCACTGATCCGCGCCAGAGAACTCGGGACCTAATTTAGCCTTATTTTGGCCTAATTTGACAATTCTTGTGAAACCTGAAATTGTAGGACTCTTCCTTATCTTTCCAGGGACAAGAAAATCACCAAAATCCGATATTTGTAGCTCTAGTTATGTTCTGCGCAAGGCAACAAGGTCAGGATGAGTGAAAAATCCGAAAATTAACAATGTTTAGCAATTAAGCCCAATTAAGCCCAATATTGTAAAAGCAAAAATAATGATTGTAAAAGTTGTCTAATTTCCGTCTCTCTCTGGCTTGTGCGGCTGAAAACTGCTATTTTTGCTTATTAATGCTCACCTAACCCTAGACCAAATTAAGGGCCTCTGAATAAACTTTCCAACAAGGTATCATATGCCTTAATTGGGCTTAAGATGAGTAAGTTAGGCCCATTTAAGTGAAGGAATATCATGGACTGCGCACTGATCCACGCTAGAGAACTCGGGACCCACTTTAGCCTTGATTTTGGAATAATTTGACAATTCTTGTGAAACCTGACATTGTAGGTCTCTTCGTTGTCTTTCTAGGGACAGCAAGATCACCAAAATCCGATATCTGTAGCTCTAGTTATACTCTGCGCATGGCAACAAGACTGGGATGAGTAAAAAATCCGAAAATTAACTGGGCCATTGACATCTCCCGGAAGAACTCCCGCAGCACCTCCTGATCCCACCTCATCGCCTGCTGGTTCTGCAAGAGCAGAGCCATGTCCGCTGATCGTGGTCTCTGAGTGGGTAGGGGTGGCGGCCTCCTAGGTGGGGCCGAGGCTAAGTAACAGAAACGCCGGATGTACTCCCGGTCGATGGGCTGCCGCGGGACCTTCTCCATCACTGTAGTCACCGGCACCCCCGCCCGGCGGATGAGCTCGGTGATCAGCAGCCCATGCCCCAGGCTCTCCTTCTGCACCCAGGAGTTCGCCTTCATCTGGATATATGTGGCGATGACTCCCCCGACGTTGATCGTACGGCCCGTCAGTATGCCGCAGAGGAGATGGGCTCTGGCGGCGGTGACTGTGGACTCATGAGAGCTCACTCGAAGGTTGGCGTGTAAGAACGCCGACCATACTTTGCCATTCGGGCTGAGGTCCTGCCTCCTCAACCTCAAGAGGTTCCCCGACGTTCCCATCTCCCAGGCAGCTCCTTGGACACAGCAGGTGTCGACGATGGCCTGAGCTAGGGCCTACACCGCGGGGAGCTGCTCGTACTCGCAGGCCTCCTCTCCGATGGGGATCCCAAAGCATGAGTTAATATCCGATGCAGTGAATGTAATGGGGACCCCCTGAACCTCCGTCACACAACTCGGGTCTGAAACCTCGAGTTTGAGAGCGTTGGCGTAAAATTCCTGCACCAGTTTGATATCATACCGGTGAGGAAGATCAGTCAACACCTCCCAACCTCGGTTGCATATCCGCTCGGAGACGCTGGCGTAGTTGTTGCCCACCAGGGACACACACCGCTCTAAGACCATCTCCTTTCTCACCACCAGGTCCCAATGCTTCCTGTGATCATGAGAGCGGAACCTGGGAGAGTAGGAGGTGGCCCTAGAGGAGGCGCCCGGCCCTAAAGGCAACTCTATGTCGTCCCCCTGAGCAGATGCGCGCTTCTTGTGCTTAACCGGCTGCTTTTCGGCAGCGGTGTTCTTAGGCGGGGCCATAACCTGAAAATCAGAAAAATCCCAGTACAATTCATAAATCAGTATTGCAGAATATGTATAACAGAGGCACAAATTCAGTGTAATTCTATCCTGCTAAACATCCCAATTGCTCACCCCACTGTCCCACTAACATGCAAATATGCAACGAATACCCGGACAGCATCCCAACTATATTCCTAACACAACTTTATGCTTATTAATCCTGACCTAAACCTAGACCAAATTAAGGGCCTATGAATAAGCTTTCCAACAAGGTATCATAAGCCTTAATTGGGATTAAGATGAGAAAGTTAGGCCCATTTAAATGAAAGAACATCATGGACTGAGCACTGATCCGCGCCAGAGAACTCGCGACCCAATTTAGCCTTGATTTTGGCCTAATTTGACAATTCTTGTGAAACCTGAAATTGTAGGTCTCTTCCTTATCTTTCTAGGGACAGCAAGATCACAAAATCCGAAATCTATAGCTCTAGTTATGCTCTGCGCAAGGTAACAAGGTCAGGATGAGTGAAAAATCCGAAAATTAACAATGTTTAGCAATTAAGCCCAATAATGTAAAAGAAAAAATAATGATTGTAAAAGTTGTCTAATTTCCGTCTCACTCTGGCTTGTGCGGCTATAAACTGCTATTTATGATTATTAATCCTGACCTAACCCTAGACCAAATTAAGGGCATCTGAATAAGCTTTCCAACAAGGTATCATATGCCTTAATTGGGCTTCATATCAGTAAGTTAGGCCCATTTAGGTAAAGGAAAATCATGGACTGCACACTGATCCGCACCAGAGAACTCGGGACCCAATTTAGCCTTGATTTTGGAATAATTTAACAATTCTTGTCAAACCTGAAATTGTAGGTCTCTTCCTTATCTTTCTAGGGACAACAAGATCACCAAAATCCGATATATGTAGCTCTAGTTATGCTCAGTGAAAGACAACAAGGTCAGGATGAGTGAAAAATCCGAAAATTAACAATGTTTAGCAATTAAGCCCAATTAAGACCAATAATGTAAAAGCAATAACAGTGATTGTAAAAGTTGTCTAATTTCCGCCTCTCTGGCTTGTGCGGCTGTAAACAGTTATTTATGCTTATTAATCCTGACCTAACCGTAGACCAAATTAAGGGCCTCTGAATAAGCTTTCCAACAAGGTATCATATGCCTTAATTGGGCTTCTGATGAGTAAGTTAGGCCCATTTAAATGAAAGAACATCATGGACTGCGCACTGATCCGTGCCATAGAATTCGCGACCCAATTTAGCCTTGATTTGGCCTAATTTGACTATTCAAGTGAAACCTAAAATTGTAGGTCTCTTCCTCATCTTTCTAGGGACTGCAAGATCACCAAAATCCGATATCTGTAGATCTAGTTATGCTCTGCGCAAGGCAACAAGGTCAGGATGAGTGAAAAATCCGAAAATTAACAATGTTTAGCAATTAATCCCAATAATGTAAAATCAAAAATAATGATTGTAAAAGTTGTCTAATTTCCGTCTCTCTCTGGCTTGTGCGGCTATAAACTGCTATTTATGCTTATTAATCCTGACCTAACCCTAGACCAAATTAAAGGCCTCTGAATAAGCTTTCCAACAAGGTATCATATTCCTTAATTGGGCTTAAGATGAGTAAGTTAGGCCCATTTAAGAGAAGGAACATCATGGACTGCGGACACATCCGCGCCAGAGAACTCGGGACCCAATTTAGCCTTGATTTTGGCCTAATTTGACAATTCTTGAGAAACCTGAAATTGTAGGACTCTTCCTTATCTTTCTAGGGACAGCAAGATCACCCAAATCCGATATCTGTAGCTCTAGTTATGCTCTGCGCAAGGCAACATGGTCAAGATGAGTGAAAAATCCGAAAATTAACAATGTTTAGAAATTAAGCCCGATTAAGCCCAATAATGTAAAAGCAAAAACAATGATTGTAAAAGTTGTCTAATTTCCGTCTCTCTCTGGCTTGTGCGACTGTAAACTAATATTTATGCTTATTAATCCTGACCTAACCCTAGACAAAATTGCCTCTGATTAAGCTTTCCAACAAGGTATCATATGCCTTAATTAGGCTTAAGATGAGTAAGTTAGGCCCATTTAAGTGAAGGAACATCATGGACTGAGCACTGATCCGTGCCAGAAAACAAGGGACATAATTTAGCCTTGATTTTGGCCTAATTTGACAATTCTTGTGAAACCAGAAATTGTAGGTCTCTTCCTTATCTTTCTAGGGACAGTAAGATCACCAAAATCCGATATATGTAGCTCATGTTATGCTTTGTGCAAGGAAATAAGGTCAGGATGAGTGAAAAATTCGAAAATTAACAATGTTTAGCAATTTTTCCCAATTAAGACCAATATTGTAAAAGAAAAAACAATGATTGTAAAAGTTGTCTGATTTCCATCTCTCTGGCTTGTGTGGCTGTAAACTGCTATTTATGCTTATTAATCCTGACCTAACTCTAGAACAAATTAAGTGCCTCTGAATACGCTTTCCAACAAGGTATCATATGCCTTAATTGGGCTTAACATTAGCAAGTTAGGCCCATTTAAGTGAAGGAGCATCATGGACTGCACATTGATCCGCGCCAGAGAACTCGGGACCCAATTTATCCTTGATTTTGGCCTAATTTGACAATCCTTGTGAAAGCTGAAATTGTAGGTCTCTTCCTTATCTTTCTAGGGACAGCAAGATCACCAAAATCCGATATCTGTAGCTCTAGTTATGCTCTGTGCAAGGCAACAAGGTCGGGATGAGTGAAAAATCTAAAAATTAACAATGTTTAACAATTATGCCCAATTAAGCCCAATAATGTTAAAGCAAAAGCAATGGTTGTAAAAGTTGTATAATTTTCGTCTCTTTCTGGCTTGTGCGGCTGTAAACTGCTATTTATGCTTCTTAATCCTGACCTAACCCTAGACCAAATTAAGGGCCTCCGAATAAGCTTTCCAACAAGGTATCATATGCCTTAATTGGGCTTAAGATGAGTAAGTTAGGCCCATTTAAGTGAAGGAACATCATGGACAACGCACTGAACCGCGCCAGAGAACTCGGGACCCAATTTAGCCTTGATTTTGGCCTAATTTGACATTTCTTGTGAAACCTGAAATTGTAGGTCTCTTCCTTATCTTTCTAGGGACAGCAAGATCACCAAAATCCGATATATGTAGCTCTAGTTATGCTCAGTGAAAGACAACAAGGTCAGGATGAGTGAAAAATCCGAAAATTAACAATGTTTAGCAATTAAGCCCAATAATGTAAAAGCAAAAACAATGATTGTAAAAGTTGTCTAATTTTTGTCTCTTTCTGGCTTTTGCGGCTGTAAACTTCTATTTATGCTTATTAATCCTGATCTAACCCTAGACGAAATTAAGGACCTCTGAATAAGCTTTCCAACAAGGTATCATTTGCCTTAATTGGGCTTAAGATGAGTAAGTTAGGCCCATTAAAGTGAAGGAACATCATGGACTGCACACTGATACGCGCCGAAGAACTCGGGACCCAATTTAGCCTTGATTTTGTCCTAATTTGACAATTCAAGTGAAACCTGAAATTATAGGTCTCTTCCTTATCTTTCTAGGGACAGCAAGATCACCAAAATCCGATATCTGTAGCTCTATTTATGCTCTGCGCAAGGCAACAAGGTCAGGATGAGTGAAAAATCCAAAAATTAACAATGTTTAGCAATTAAGCCCAATAATGTAAAAGCAAAAACAATGATTGTAAAAGTTATCTAATTTCCGTCTCTCTCTGGCTTGTCTTTGTCAGAACGCTATTTATGCTTATTAATCCTGACCTAACCCTAGACCAAATTAAGGGCCTCTGAATAAGCTTTCCAATAAGGTATCTGATCCGCTGTCCCACACGGGTCAAAAACGAGTAATTAGAAAAAAACTGTAGTTAGGGAACGACAACTCGAATATCGTATCTCAAGGTCTCTTGGATTATTATTAACCTACAAGTCGATTGGGGGGGGGGGGGGGGGGGGGTTAGGTTTAAGATTCGATTAAAAAAAACAATGTAATTAAGTGATTATCAATAAGCTAGAACGATTAATCTGCTGTTTCGGTTTCCCAACTATCATTGATTCATATAATTTCCATACCCTAAGCGGATTATAATCCTTTTTCGACTGTAGCAGCAATTAAACAAGCGCAATTGACACTACGAGATATATGTTCCTTATTTCCGAATTAAGCAAACGGATTAAAGCTATCGTGAATTAAGCAAACACAATCAACACATGCGAATTAAGCAAACGCGATCAAGGTAAAGGAACATATAATCATCGAAATTAATCAATACTTGTTCTATATAACTTGAATTAAGCAAACAAGACATATAGCATAATATTGAAAGGGATAAGCAATTTGATTGGGAAATATGGAACCTCAAATGTCGGCGGAAACCGATTACAACAGACTAATCCCTGGTGATTAGTTCTCCATCACAAACGTGATAAAAACTTTTGAAATAATTTGTAAAATAGTGAAAATTGTGTTCTCTTTCTGTCTGCCTTTGATCCTTTTTATAGATCAGGTGCGCGTCACGGCCGTGATGGCCATCATGGCCAGGCCGTGACGTGTTCTGCCAAGGGCGTGCATTCAAATTCTAGTCTGTCACGACCGTGATGCCTGATAAGCCTTTGGCTTATCTAGTTTTATAACTAGATGAACTGTGGTTTTTGTGCAAATTATTCGAGTTCACTCTCGTTTTCGCCCAAATTTGCCTTGTTTTGTTCCTAAGTTGGACTTTGACTCGTTCTAGGAATTTTTAGTAGTTTTTAGGTTATTTTGAATAGAATTACGCTTTTTGTTTTCTTTTGTTGTTTCAGGTCAATAAGTGAAGCTCTGAGAGTCAAGGAAAGTCAAGAAGAAATGGAAAAAGCACTTCTGGAGATACTCGCCTCGCGAGTTGATGCTCGCCTCGCGAGCCTGAACATCAACTGAAGCAGCAACAGTCATCACTCTGGTTCGCCACGCGAGACTCTTCTCGCCCCGCGAGAGTCTGAAGACCTGCAAGACAGAGACCATCACGGCATAGCCGTGATGAAGGTCACGGCTGTGACAGATTTAGGTTTGAAGTCTCGCCCCGCGAGACTCTTCTCGCCCCGCAAGAGTCTGAAGACCCTGGAAGAAAGAGACCATCACGGCTTATCCGTGATGAATGTCACGGCTGTGATAGATTGAAGTTGGAAGATTCGCCCCGCGAACACACCCTCGCCTCGCGAAAATCCAAAATTGAAAGCGCGCCAATACTAAAATTCGCCTCGCGAAGGAGTGCTCGCCCCGCGAGCGAGCAAGAATCAGAATCCTTATTTAAAGGCTGTTTCAGATCAAATTGAGGGGAGATCCGAATGGAGGTTTTTCCACTTGTTTAGATCAGTAGTTACGAATCCTTGTTTTCTCTTTGGAGCTGCGTCTCCCTTTTCTTTTTATTTTATTATGGAGATTATTGCCGATTGTTCGTTTGTCGTAACGAGCATGAGGAACTAATCCCCTCGTCTAGGGGATCGATGAAGCCACCCATGGCGGTATAGTGTTCATGTGATGTATGATTTTCTCCCCTTTAATTCAATTCTTGTTTTCCAATTCTGATTTGATTGCGTTGATCATATGTGTTGCGTGATTGACTAGTTAAACGTGTTCGAGGCCGAACGGCGATTCGCGTTTTAGAACTTGAATTGGGATCACTAATCGAATAATGAGCACGACAGTGGATTTAGGAGATTAGTGCAACCTTATAGGGAACAAGAATTAACAGAATTCGAGATTAGGATTATGAGACCTAGTAAGTAATTAATCCAATCGTCGAATACGTCCTATTGAGCACGACAGTGGATATAGGAGAATTTGGGGGTCCCGGTTGACATTGTAATTGAACTTAGGGAGGAATTCATCATCACTTGGGTACTATACATGATTGGGTAGGTGGATTTGAGACCTTGGATATTTTAAATTCTGATTTTAAAACCTTAGCTTTAATTGATTTGATATTTGAAATTGCGATCCTATAATCTCTCTCTCTCAACCACCTTCCTCACTTGACCAAACGTATCGACTTCACGGGAATTAGTCTAATTGGTAGCCCAATCCCCTGAGTTCGACCTCGGTAATTACTTACCGTGTTTCTTTTATTACTTGCGACGACCTGGTACACTTGCCGGTGACTCAACAAGTTTTTGGCGCCGTTGCCGGGGATTGGCACAACCAATTTTCCTAATTTTAGGGAAGTTCGATTATTTGGTTATGTTATTTTTATTTTTATTTTTATTTTTATTTTATTATTATCTCTCTCTACTTCTTTGATTCCACTTGGTCTTGCCTTGTTTTGTATGCGAGGTACACGAGGGAATGCTTCCGGGTTGCGAATATTGTAATGGAGACCATGACACTTGGAGCTGTCCAAGAATATGTGGACTCAAGCTATAATTTCTATGACAGCGTGCCCCAGGACAACTATCAGAGTCAGAATCAGTATTGGGGTTATATGAGTAGAGACCATCCGGATTTCATTTGGAGTAATGATGGCGGTGGTCTAGCCTGGCAAACACAACCTCAACAGAATTGGCAACCACAACCTTGGGAGTTGGCTCTGGAGAAGATGAATGCGGCAATAGAAAAGTTTGCAATCGATACAAGCACAGCCATTGACAAGTTGGCAACTCATACAGGGTTGGCAATTCAGAATCTAGAGATGAAGGTTGCCCAGCTTGCAAAGCAACTAAATGAGCCTCTCCCAGACATTCTCCCAGGTGATACCGAGAACAACCCTAAGAACCAATGCGATGCCACAACAACTAGAAGCAGTGGGGTGTTGGGATCTGACTGGGATGCAACTAGTTCTCAGGAAGTTGAGGAAGAACTACCACATGTTGAGGAAGAGCAACCTGAGAAAGAGGAGTTGGCAAGTGACATGGCCCAGGAACAACCACATGTAGAGGAAGAGCAACCTAAGGAAGAGGAGTTGGCAAGGGACAAGGCACCGGAGCAAGAGGGGAGAGTTCAAAATGAAGATAAAGTGGTAGAGGATTTCACCATGCTTGCCAAGCAACCTGAAATTACTGCATTGGATAACTATGTTGGCTTGCATGCATGTGTGGACATTGGTAAGTTAGACCCTCCCACTCGCCCCGGCACACTTCCTCAAGAAAACACCATTTGACCCGAGAGGAAGTGAGTTCATAATTACAGAGGTCAATGGAGTTTTTACACTCAGGCTAGATGGAAGTATGGATACAGTCGTATTGCTCCTGCGAGGGCCACTTCATAAACCATGGGATCCGGTGGAGGATCTCACATGATGAGCGTCTCTTGGCCCTTGTTTCACAAAGGCTATGGGATCCCAGGTGGATGCTTCTTAATAAGTCAGGCTCGGGACGTTAAACAAGCGCTACTTGGGAGGCAACCCAAGCTAGGTATCCCTCTCATTTCCTCACTTTTGTTTTGTTCTTGTTTCTGTTTTTGTTTTGTTTGTCACTCTTGAATAATTTGAGAAGATCAAGAGTTTGTGTATGAATGTCGTGTCGGCAAGCTTGTTGGATTTTAATTATATTGAGCATAGATTGATTGCATGAATTATTTTGACCATCGATGCTTTCCCCCCTAGGTTCTGAATTTAGAAAAGTTGATCCCCTTGTGAAAAAATTGAAAACTGAACTTTGAGAATTTTATTGTGATTACTTGATTTATGATAAGTTTGGGGTGAGGGGGTGCACACACTAGGAATTGTATCTCGGTCAAACAATTTGCAAAATGTCCAGGTGAGGATTTGAGCCTCCAACTTTGTTTTTGATTGTGTGAATCACTATTAAGTTGCACTTTCCCGGGTTTGCTTGAATCTCTTCATGGTTTGCATGTTTATGTGTTGCATCAAATGATTTAGGCAATTTTCTTTGAAAAAGCTACTTGGCCTAAAATGAACCATCCCTGATGCATGTTCCCTAGTTAGCCACATTGAGCCTAATTAGCCTATTGTTTCTTGATGACCCTATATTATAAGCCAAAATCTGAAAAAACCATGTTAACCCAATCTTAGGATTAGGAGAGCATGGAAGCTTAGTGAGAGAAGAGTTGTAAGAAACTAAGTTTGGGGTGGCTACAAGGTTTGATATGTAATTTTGGGTTGAGAAAAAGAAAAAAATAAAGGTTGAAACCCAAGGCAAAAAGGAAAGAAAATAAGAAAACAAAATTGCCAAAAGAAAAGGGGCAAAACAAAAGATTAGCAAGGAAAAAGCTGTAGTCACCCGAGGCAAAATGAAAAATGGAAAAAGGAATTTGAGTGGAAAATGTGTCAAAATGCTCATGCTCTCTTAGTTCCTAGGGACTTAAGCCTAGTATCCTTGATTATCCTACCCTCAGCCAGGCCCCATTACAACCTTTAAAAGACCTTCTGATGTTGCATACATGTTTTCGTGGGAACTATTTTTGAGATAAAAATCAAATTCATGGGAAGTACTTCTAAAGGGTGAAATTGAGCGAAGAGTTGATAGCCTAGACAAACTTGAGTGAATGAGTGAAATACTAAATGCCCTTGTGAGGAAGGCAATTGTTTGAAATAGGTGATCTTCCTTTGTGTGTAACTTTGATCCTCAACTTAGATTAATGCTTGCATGAATGATAAGTTCTCAAATTGTTTAAAGTAAATGAATGCGGGGATTACGTTGATGCAAGGGGGGGAAGTCATTGGAGAAAAACTGTTTGATTGCATGAAATTTGTGCGAAATCGATTGATCCTTTAGGCTTGCCAAGTCTTGAGTCGTTTTTGTTTAGCTTGCTTGGGGACAAGCAAGGTTTAAGTTTGGGGTGTTTTGATAAGCCTTTGGCTTATCTAGTTTTATAACTAGATGAACTGTGGTTTTTGTGCAAATTATTCGAGTTCACTCTCGTTTTCGCCCAAATTTGCCTTGTTTTGTTCATAAGTTGGACTTTCACTCGTTCTAGGAATTTTTAGTAGTTTTTAGGTTATTTTGAATAGAATTACGCTTTTTGTTTTCTTTTGTTGTTTCAGGTCAATAAGTGAAGCTCTGAGAGTCAAGGAAAGTCAAGAAGAAATGGAAAAAGCACTTCTGGAGATACTCGCCTCGCGAGTTGATGCTCGCCTCGCGAGCCTAAACATCAACTGAAGCAGCAACAGTCATCACTCTGGTTCGCCACGCGAGACTCTTCTCGCCCCGCGAGAGTCTGAAGACCTGCAAGACAGAGACCATCACGGCATAGCCGTGATGAAGGTCACGGCTGTGACAGATTTAGGTTTGAAGTCTCGCCCCGCGAGAGTCTGAAGACCCTGGAAGACAGAGACCATCACGGCCTAGCCGTGATGAATGTCACGGCTGTGACAGATTGAAGTTGGAAGATTCGCCCCACGAACACACCCTCGCCTCGCGAAAATCCAAAATTGAAAGCGCGCCAATACTAAAATTCGCCTCGCGAAGGAGTGCTTGCCCCGCGAGCGAGCAAGAATTAGAATCCTTATTTAAAGGCTGTTTCAGATCAAATTGAGGGGAGATCCGAATGGAGGTTTTCCACTTGTTTAGATCAGTAGTTACGAATCCTTGTTTTCTCTTTGGAGCTGCGTCTCCCTTTTCTTTTTATTTTATTATGGAGATTATTGCCGATTGTTCGTTTGTCGTAACGAGCATGAGGAACTAATCCCCTCATCTAGGGGATCGATGAAGCCACCCATGGCGGTATAGTGTTCATGTGATGTATGATTTTCTCCCCTTTAATTCAATTCTTGTTTTCCAATTCCGATTTGATTGCGTTGATCATATGTGTTGCGTGATTGACTAGTTAAACGTGTTCGAGGCCGAACGGCGATTCGCGTTTTAGAACTTGAATTGGGATCACTAATCGAATAATGAGCACGACAGTGGATTTAGGAGATTAGTGCAACCTTATAGGGAAAAAGAATTAACAGAATTCGAGATTAGGATTATGAGACCTAGTAAGTAATTAATCCAATCGTCGAATACGTCCTATTGAGCACGACAGTGGATATAGGAGAATTTGGGGGTCCCGGTTGACATTGTAATTGAACTTAGGGAGGAATTCATCATCACTTGGGTACTATACATGATTGGGTAGGTGGATTTGAGACCTTGGATATTTTAAATTCTGATTTTAAAACCTTAGCTTTAATTGATTTGATATTTGAAATTGCGATCCTATAATCTCTCTCTCAACCACCTTCCTCACTTGACCAAACGTATCGACTTCCCGGGAATTAGTCGAATTGGTAGCCCAATCCCTGAGTTCGACCTCGGTAATTACTTATCGTGTTTCTTTTATTACTTGCGACGACCCGGTACACTTGCCGGTGACTCAACAAGTTTTTGGCGCCGTTGCCGGGGATTGGCACAACCAATTTTCCTAATTTTAGGGAAGTTTGATTATTTGGTTATGTTATTTTTATTTTTATTTTTATTTTTATTTTATTATTATCTCTCTCTACTTCTTTGATTCCACTTGGTCTTGCCTTGTTTTGTATGCGAGGTACACGAGGGAATGCTTCCGGGTTGCGAATATTGTAATGGAGACCATGACACTTGGAGCTATCCAAGAATATGTGGACTCAAGCTATAATTTCTATGACAGCGTGCCCCAGGACAACTATCAGAGTCAGAATCAGTATTGGGGTTATATGAGTAGAGACCATTCGGATTTCGTTTGGAGTAATGATGGCGGTGGTCTAGCCTGGCAAACACAACCTCAACAGAATTGGCAACCACAACCTTGGGAGTTGGCTCTGGAGAAGATGAATGCGGCAATAGAAAAGTTTGCAATCGATACAAGAACAGCCATTGACAAGTTGGCAACTCATACAGGGTTGGCAATTCAGAATCTAGAGATGAAGGTTTTTCCACTTGTTTAGATCAGTAGTTACGAATCCTTGTTTTCTCTTTGGAGCTGCGTCTCCCTTTTCTTTTTATTTTATTATGGAGATTATTGCCGATTGTTCGTTTGTCGTAACGGGCATGAGGAACTAATCCCCTCGTCCGAGGGATCAATGAAGCCACCCATGGCGGTATAGTGTTCATATGATGTATGTTTTTCTCCCCTTCTCTCAATGAATGTTTTCCAATTCTGATTTGATTGAGTTGATCATATGTTTTGCGTGATTAACTAGTTAAACGTGTTTGAGGCCGAACGGCGATTCGCGTTTTAGAACTTGGATTGGAATCACTAATTGAATAACGAGCACGACAGTGGATTTAGGAGATTAGTGCAACCTTATAGGGAACAAGAATTAATCAAATTCGAGATTAGGATTATGAGACCTAGTAAATAATTAATCCAATCGTCGAATACGTCCTATTGAGCACGACAATGGATATAGGAGAATTTGGGGGTCCCGGTTGACATTGTAATTGAACTTAGGGAGGAATTCATTATCACTTGGGAACTATACATGATTGGGTAGTGGATTTGAGACCTTGGATATTTTAATTTCTGATTTTAAAACCTTAGCTTTAATTGATTTGATATTTGAAATTGCGATCCTATAATCTCTCTCTCTCAACCACCTTCCTCACTTGACCAAACGTATCGACTTCCCGCGAATTAGTCGAATTGGTAGCCCAATCCCTGAGTTCGACCTCGGTAATTACTTACCGTGTTTCTTTTATTACTTGCGACGACCCGGTACACTTGCCGGTGACTCAACAATGCCCATCACGGCCAGGCCGTGATCAATTTTGTCCATGGGTGCTGATCTGTCTCGGTCGTGACCTCCATCACGGCTAGGCCGTGATGCTCTCTTATCTTCAGGGTCTTCTCATCACGCCCGTGATGGGTATCACGGCTAGGCCGTGATGCTTTCTGGTCTTCATGGGTAGCTCATCACGGCCGTGATGGGTATCACGGCTAGGCCGTGATGCTTTCTGGTCTTCATGGGTAGCTCATCACAGCCGTGACCAGTGTCACGGCCTGGGCGTGATGGCCTCTGCTTTAAGTGTCCTTCCCTTTTTGCTCCTCTTATTAACCTGAAAATATGAAATAGTAGTAAATGCTTTATTTATCTCAAAATTAACTAAAATATCCTAAAACTACTTAAGAGACTCAAAATGTTGCTTGAGGACAATTAAATCCAAATTTGGGCGAAAACGAGATTAAACTCGAATAATTAGTGCAAAAACCATGGTCTTACTAGTTATAAAACTAGATGAGTCAGAGGCTTATCAAAATACCCCAAACTTAAACTTTGCTTGTCCCCAAGCAAACTAAAACTCAAAAAGACTCGAACTTGGCAAGCTTAAAGGATTCAATCAATTTTGCACAAACTTCATGCAATTTTAACAAAACAATTTTTCTTCAATGTTTTCCCCCTTTGCAACAATGTAATCCCCTCATTCATTTACTTTAAACAATTGAGAATTCCATCATTCATGCAATCAGTAATCTGAGTTGAGGGTCTAAGTTACACACAAAAGGGAGATCACCAATTTCAAACAATTGCCTTCCTCACAAGGGCATTTAATATTTCACTCATTCGCTCAATTTGTCTAGGCTATCAACTTTTCACTCAATTTCACATTTCAAGAGCACTTCCCATGAATTTGATTTTCATCTCAAAATAGTTTCCACGAAAACATGCATGCAACATCAAAAGGTCTTTTACAGGTTGTAATGGGGCCTGGCTAAAGGTAGGATTATTCAAAGGTACTAGGCTTAACATCCCTAGGAATTAAGAGAGCATGAAGCTTTGTACACCATTATTTTCACTCTAATTCCTTTTTCCATTTTTCTTTTTGACGCTTTGGGTGGCTACAACCTTTTTCTTTTAATATCCCTTTTTTTTGACATTTTTGTACTTTTCTTCTTTTTCTTTTTGCCTTTGTCTCCAACCTCTATTTCTTTCTTTTTCTCAACCCAGAATGACATATCAAACCTTGCAGCCACCCCAAACTTACTTTCTTATAACCCTTCTCTTGCTAAGCTTCCATGCTCTCATAATCCTAAGATTGGGTTAACATGGTTTTTCCAGATTTTTGGCTTATAACATAAGGTCATCGAGAAACAACAGGCTTATTAGGCTCAATGTGGCTAACTAGGGAACATGCATTAGGGATGGTTCTTTTTAGGACAAGTAGTTATTTCAAAGAAAATTGCCTAAATCATTTGATGCAACCATATAAACATGCAAACCATGAAGAGATTCAAGCAAATTCGGGAAAGTGCAGCTTAAAAGCGATTCACACAATTAAAAACAATGTTGGAGGCTCAAATTCCTCACCTGGACATTTTTGCAAATTGTTTGACCGAGATACAATTCCTAGTGTGTGCACCCCTTCACCCCAAACTTGTCATAAATTAAGCAATCACAATAAAATTTCTCAAAGTTCAATTTTCAATTTTTCACATGGGGATCAAGTTTTCGATTTTCAAAACCTAGGGGAAATCATCAATAGTCAACATATACCATGCAATACATCTATGCTAAATTTAATAAAATCCATTCAAGCTTACCGACATAAGACTCACACACATACGACACAAAGCAACACAAACAAGGAAAACAAAACAAAAATAAAGCAATTGGTTCCCTCCCCCACACTTAAGACATACATTGTCCTCAATGAAAGAACATAAATATAAAATAAGAGTGAGGGAAAGGAGAAGGTGCTCCCTGATCAAGTTGTAGTGTAGGTGGGCGCTTCCAAGGAAAGCTCTTCTACGGTTGCATCTTCAGGCACCGAGCTCTCATGGAATAGCTTCAAGCGCTTCCCATTAACCTTAAAAACCTTGTTGCTACCTGCACTTTTTATTTCTACCGCACCATGAGGGAAAACATCAGTAACAATAAATGGGCCAATCCACTTGGATCGAAGTTTCCCAGTCATCACTTTTAGGCGGGAGTTAAACCATAAAACCTATTGGCCCACAGAGAATTCCTTCCTAGAAATCATCTTATCATGGAAGTGCTTAGTTTTCTCTTTATAAATTTGAGAGCTTTCATAGGTTTCCAACCTAAACTCTTCAAGCTGCTGCAATTGGAGTTTCCTTTCAATGCCTGCTTTTTGCATTTCCAAATTGCAACTTTTGACCGCCCAATAAGTACGGTGCTCAATTTCTACAGGAAGATGACATGCTTTACCGAACACAAGTCTATAGGGAGACATCCCTATTGGTGTCTTGAAAGCTGTTCTTTGAGCCCAGAGTGCGTCTTCTAGATGGCGGCTCCAGTCCTTCCTATTTGGCTGCCACTTTCTCTAAGATTTGTTTGATTTCTCTGTTTGAGATCTCGACTGCCCATTAGTTTGGGGATGATATGCAGTAGAGACCCTGTGCACAACCCCATACTTTCGAGTAAAGCTTCCATGGTGCGGTTACTGGAAATGAGTGCCTTGGTCACTTATGATAGCACGAGGTATTCCGAACCTGCAAAAAATATTGGACCTGACAAAATTTGTAACAACTCTAGAATCATTAGTCCTAGTGGGGATAGCTTCCACCCACTTTGAAACATAATCAATAGCAAGCAAAATATAGAGAAAACCAAGGGATGCAGGGAAAGGACCCATAAAGTCAATTCCCCACACATCAAACACCTCACAGAAAAGCATAGGTTGCTGAGGCATTTCTCTCTTACGAGTGATGGTCTGTACTGCTATCTGACACTCTTTACAAGTGCGGTAAATCTCATAAGCATCTTTAAAAATAGTGGGCCAATAAAAACCTGAATCTAGGATTTTTCTTGCAGTTCTTTGTGGCCCAAAATGTCCCCCTACTTGAGAAGCATGAGAAAAATGCAAAATAGATTCAATCTCATAGTCGGGGACACATCTCCTAATTACCTGATCACTACCAAATTTCCAAAGATATGGATCATCCCAAACATAATATTTGGCATCACTCTTGAGTTTGTGAATTTGTGACCTAGTTGCACTGTCGGAAAAACACCAAAGCAACAAGATAATTAACAATATCAAGAAACCAAGGAGTTACCCCATGTAATCGTAAAAAGCTGCTCATCGGAAAGTCATCCCGAATGGGAGAAGGATCTTCATCCCTCTCTATTCTGCTCAAGTGATCAGCCACTAAATTCTCAGCTCCACTTTTATCTTTAATCTCCACACTAAACTCTTGGAGCAACAACATCCACCGAATTAATCTCGGTTTTGCTTCTGGTTTCTTCAACAAGTACTTTAAAGCTGCATGGTCAGTGAAAACAACAACCTTGGAACCTGGCAAATATGATCTGAATTTATCAAGAGCAAAAACAATAGCTAGAAGTTCCTTTTCAGTAGTAGTGTAATTAGCCTGTGCAGAATCTAAAGTTCTAGAAGCATAATAAATAACATGGGCAGCCTTGTCCATCCTTTGTGCAAGGACCGCCCCCACGGCATAGTTAGAGGCATCACACATAATCTCAAAAGGGAGGGTTCGGGAGAGGCTGGATGATGGGAGTAGAGGTCAATGCTTTCTTCAAGAAATCAAACGCCTTTCTCATAGTTGTCATCAAAGTTGAAAATGACATCATTCTTCAACAAGTTTGACAGAGGAAGAGCTATCTTGCTAAAATCCTTTATGAAGCGCCTATAAAAACCTGCATGACCAAGAAAAGAGCGAATCTCGCGAACGCAAGATGGGTAAGGTAGTGTAGAAATCACCTCAATCTTAGCAGGATCAACTGAAATACCTTTTTCAGAAATAATATGCCCCAAAACAATTCCCTGTTCAACCATAAAATGGCATTTTTCATAATTCAAAACAAGGTCAGTTTCAATGCATCTCTCCAAAACCAGATTCAAACTATTCAAGCATGCATCAAATGAAGAGCCATAAACAGTAAAATTATCCATAAACACTTCCATTCAATTCTCAATATATTCAGTAAAAATACTTATCATGCATCTCTGGAATGTGCCAGGAGCATTGCAAAGACCAAATGGCATCCTCCTGTAAGCAAATGTGCCGAAAGGGCACGTAAAAGTTGTCTTTTCTTGATCCTCTGGTGCAATGTGGATCTGAAAGTAACCTGAAAACCCATCAAGAAAACAATAGTGTGATTTACCGGCTAGCCGTTCAAGCATCTGATCGATGAACGGCAAAGGGAAGTGATCTTTTCTAGTAGCCTGGTTCAATCTCCTGTAATCAATGCAAACTCTCCAGCTATTCTGAACTCTAGTGGGAACAAGTTCATTGTTTTCATTTTTTACCACTGTGAGTCCAGATTTCTTAGGTACAACTTGCACTGGACTCACCCAATTACTGTCAGAGATAGGATATATGATACCTGCATGCAAGGGTTTTGTTACCTCCTTCTTTACAACATCAAGAATCAAGGGGTTAAGCCGCCTTTGGGGCTGCCTAACTGTTTTAGCCCCGTCCTCCAACAGAATCCTATGCATACACCTGGATGGGCTAATACCTGGTATGTCGGCCAAGGTCCACCCAATCGCCTTCTTATGCTTCTTCAAAACCTGCAAGAGCTTAGTTTCTTGGTCAAAATCAAGGTTAGAGGAAATTATAACCAGAAGTTTTTCATTCCTCTCTAAATAAGCATATTTCAGATGTTCAGGAAGTGGCTTAAGCTCTAAGGAGGGTGGCTGCTCAAAAGATGGTATGTTTGGGGCAGTCGTGCTGTCAAGAACTTCAGCTGAATAAACAGCTTCATTTACACTATCACCCTACAAGGCATCATCAATCTCAGCACAAACAAGCACAAAGGTCGGTGTTAGTACAATCAAGACATGAGTAAACATCATCAAAACCAGAAAAAGATGGAAAATCAGCAGCCGCAACCAAGTCATCAACAATTTCAGAAAGCAGTCTATTTGAAAGACATAATGCTCTTCCAAGGGATGCTTCATAGCATCGAAAATGTTGAATTTCGCAACAATGTCACCAAATTCCATGGACATGGTCCCATCGTCGACATCAATCTTTGTTTTCGCCGTTTTCATGAACGGTCTGCCCAAAATGATTGGTGATCAGCTTGAATTCGTTTCTCCTGCCATGTCCAGAATGTAAAAATCAGCAGGGAAAATCAAGTCATTAACTTGAACAAGCACATCTTCTACTACTCCAATGGGGCGAGCATTGGTCCTGTTTGACAACTGAATAGTAAGACCTATATGCTGCAAAGGACCGATTGTTAAAAACAGAAGTAGGCATAACATTAATAGAAGCTCCTAAATCCAACATGCAATTATCGAATTTACTATCCCCAATGGTACATGGATTAGCAAAAGTTCCCGGATCCTTGCATTTCTGTGGCATTGCCTGATTGAGGGCTGAAACGGTAACCTTTTCAGGTGCAGGTTTAGGTTGAATGAGGGCTGAAACATTTCATCCCAAATTGACTCTCTCATTTCCCTTCAACCTCATCTTGTGTGTGCACAAATCCTTCAGAAACTTCGCGTATTTCGGGACCTGCTTAATTACATCAAGAAGCGGAATGTTTACTGCCACTTTTCTGAATACATCCAGAATCTCTCTCTCTTTGTCTTCCTCATCAATCTTTTTATTTTTCAGTACTCTTTGTGGAAGGGAATTGGTGGCACATACTCTTTTTCAGCCTCAATAACAACAGAAGGTTTAGGTGTTACCTCAACAATTTTTTTATGTTTTTCAGGGGCTGGTTCTGGAACCTTCCCGAATCTCAAAGAAATTGTACTCACATTAGGATTAGGGACATTAGGATTCACTACTGTTTGTGCAGGTAGTTGGTTCGATCCTTGAGCTTGCTGCATGGCATTCATCGTAGTGGCAAGCTGTCCAATCTGTGTCTGCAAAGTATGAATACTTGAATCCGTTCATTGCTGAAACTGGAGATTGTTTGCAGCCATTTGCTTGACAAGGTCCTCTAGTGAAGGTCCGGAAGGTGCAGAGGTGGTTACTTGGGGAGAGTTCTGTGGTGGTGTCAGCGGTAACATCAGTTGTTGTTGTTGTGTGGATGAGTTTCCATACCGAAGGTTTGGATGGTTTCTCCAGTTGGGGTGGTACTTATTAGTGGAAAGGTCAGGAATGTTGTACATGTTCTGATTGTTGCCTTGATTGTAAAGATTGGCTGCATATGCTTGAGGCAAATCAGTGACCGACTCATCTTTCAGAATGGCACATGTATCGGTCAGGTGTTCAGGAGAAGTACAAATACCACACAACCTTGCTGTTTGAGCTTTATCCACTGCCAACTATTTCACTAAAGAAGTAAGCTCATCAAGTCTGGTTTCAAGGGCTTTGTTGGAAGAAGAAACATGGATCTCATTAACACCCCTTGTTTCGACAGAATTGTTTCTAGTTGTGAACTGTTGGGAGTTGAGAGACATGTTCTCAATCAATGACTTGGCAGCAGCTGGAGTCTTATCAACAAGTGCTCCCCCGCTAGCAGCATCTAAAATGTTTCTATCCATTGGTAGCAATCCCTCATAAAAGTACTGAATAAGCAGTTGCTCGGAAATGCAGTTTGAGGACAACTGGACACCAACTTCTTAAATCTCTCCCAGTACTCGGCCAATGATTCATTGCCTAGTCTAATACCACATATCTCTTTTCTGATTGATGCAGCTCTGGAGGCAGGGAAGTATCTCTCTAGGAAGACTTTCTTCAAATCATTCCAGGTTGAAACGAAATTTGGCTCAAGATAATACAACCAATCCTTCGCAGCACCTTGAAGTGAGAATGGGAAGGCTCTCAGCTTGATATGGTCTTCTTTATTCCTTCAGGTCTCAAAGGTGTAGAACAAACAACCTGGAATTCTTTTAGATGCTTATGCGGATCCTCACCTGCAAGACCACTAAACCTTGGCAACAAGTGTATTAAACCAGATTTCAATTCAAAAGGAGCAACAACATCAACATATTCAATACATAAACCATTGTAATTAACATCAGGAGCAGCAAGCTGTCTTAGTGTTCTTTGATCAGCCATGTTATCAAAAGCAAGTTCAGAATCAGAATCACTATTGGTTGGTGAACTAGTGCTAGCCTGAATTGCTCTACGGCGTGTGTGCAAGGTTCTCTCAATTTCAGGATCAAAATCAAACAAGTCAGAACAACCAGACCTAGTAGCCAAAACTAATTCAGCAATGCATCAACAAATCTGTTAATAACAACAAGAGTCCCCGGCAACGGCGCCAATTTGATCCGTTGTCGCACACGGGTCAAAAACGAGTAATTAGAAAAAAACTGTAGTTAGGGAACGACAACTCGAATATCGTATCTCAAGGACTCTTGGATTATTATTAACCTACAAGTCGATTGGGGGGGTTTTAGGTTTAAGATTCGATTAAGAAAACAGTGCAATTAAGTGATTATCAATAAGCTAGAACGTTTAATCTGCTGTTTCGGTTTCCCAACTATCATTGATTCATATAATTTCCATGCCCTAAGCGGATTCTAATCCCTTTTCGACTGTAGCAACAATTAAACAAGCGCAATTGACACTACGAGATATATGTTCCGTATTTCCGAATTAAGCAAACGGATTAAAGCTATCATGAATTAAGCAAACACGATCAACACACGCGAATTAAGCAAACGCGATCAAGGTAAAGGAACATATAATCATCGAAATTAATCAATACTTGTTCTATATAACTTGAATTAAGCAAACAAGACATATAGCATAATATTGAAAGGGATAAGCAATTTGATTGGGAATTATGGAACCTCAAGTGTCAGCGGAAACCGATTACAGCAGACTAATCCCTGGTGATTAGTTCTCCATCACAAACGTGATAAAAAATTTTGAAATAATTCGTAAAATAGTGAAAAATTGTGTTCTCTTTCTGTCTGCCTTTGATCCTTTTTATAGATCAGGTGCGCGTCACGGCCGTGATGGCCATCACGGCCAGGCCGTGACGTGTTCTGCCAAGGGCGCGCATTCAAATTCTAGTCTGTCACAGCCGTGATCAATTCTGTCCATGGGTGCTCATCTGTCACGGCCGTGAACTCCATCACGGCTAGGCCGTGATGCTCTCTGATCTTCAGGGTCTTCTCATCACGCCCGTGATGGGTATCACGGCTAGGCCGTGATGCTTTCTGGTCTTCATGGGTAGCTCATCACGGCCGTGACCAGTGTCACGGCCTGGGCATGATGGCATCTACTTTAAGTGTCCTTCCCTTTTTGCTTCTCTTATTAACCTGAAAATATGAAATAGCAGTAAATGCTTTATTTGACTCAAAATTAACAAAAATATCCTAAAACTACTAAAGAGACTCAAAATGTTGCTTGAGGACAATTAAATCCAAATTTGGGCGAAAACGAGATTAAACTCGAATAATTAGTCCAAAAACCATGGTCTTACTAGTTATAAAACTAGATAAGCCAGAGGCTTATCAGTATCATATGCCTTAATTGGGCTTAAGATGAGTAAGTTAGGCCCATTTAAGTGAATGAACATCATGGACTGCACACTGATCCGCGCCAGTGAACTCGGGACCCAATTTAGCCTTGATTTTGGCCTAATTTGAGAATTCTTGTGAAACCTGAAATTGTAGGTCTCTTCCTTATCTTTCTAGGGACAGCAAGATCACCAAAATCCGACATCTGTAGCTCTAGTTATGCTCTACGCAAGGCAACAAGGTCAGGATGAGTGAAAAAATCCGAAAATTAACAATGTTTAGCATTTAAGCCCAATTAAGACCAATAATGTAAAAGCAAAAACAATGATTGTAAAAGTTGTCTGATTTCCGTCTCTCTAGCTTGTGCGGCTGTAAACTGCTATTTATGCTTATTAATCCTAACCTGACCCGAGACCAAATTAAGTGCCTTTGAATAAGCTTTCCAACAAGGTATCATATGCCTTAATTGGGCTTAAGATGAGTAAGTTAGGCCAATTTAAGAGAAGGAACATCATGGACTGCGCATTGATCCGTCCCAGAGAACTCGGGACACAATTTAGCCTTGATTTTGGCCTAATTTAACAATTCTTGTGAAACCTGAAATTGTAGGTCTCTTCCTTATCTTTCTAGGGACAACAAGATCACCAAAATCCGATATCTGTAGCTCTAGTTATGCTATGCGCAAGGCAACTAGGTCAGGATGAGAGAAAATCTGAAAATTAACAATGTTTAGCATTTAAGCCCAAAAAAGTAAAAGCAAAAACAATGATTGTAAAAGTTGTATAATTTTCGTCTCTCTCTGGCTTGTGCGGCTGCAAACTGCAATTTATGCTTATTAATCCTGACATAACCCTAGACAAAATTAAGGGCCTCTGAATAAGCTTTCCAACAAGGTATCATATGCCTTAATTGGGCTTAAGATGAGTAAGTTAGGCCCATTTAAGTGAAGGAACATCATGGACAACGCACTGAACCGCGCCAGAGAACTCGGGACCCAATTTAGCCTTGATTTTGGCCAAATTTGACAATTCTTGTGAAACCTGAAATTGTAGGTCTCTTCCTTATCTTTCTAGGAACATCAAGATCACCAAAATCCGATATTTGTAGCTCTAGTTATGCTCTGCGCAAGGCAACAAGGTCAGGATGAGTGAAAAATTTGAAAATTAACAATGTTTAGCAATTAAGCCCAATAATGTAAAAGCTAAAACAATGATTGTAAAATTTGTCTAATTTCCGTCTCTCTCTAGCTTGTGCCGCTGTAAACTGCTATTTATGCTTATTAATCCTGACCTAACCCTGGACCAAATTAAGGGCCTCTGAATAAGCTTTCCAACAAGGTATCATATGCCTTAATTGGGCTTAAGAAGAGTAAGTTAGGACCATTTAAGTGAAGGAACATCGTGGACTGCGTACTGATCCGCGCCAGAGAACTCGGGACCCAATTTAGCCTTGATTTTGGTCTAATTTGATAATTCTTGTGAATCCTAAAATTGTAGGTCTCTTCCTTATCTTTCTAGGGACAACAAGAGCACCAAAATCCGATATATGTAGCTCTAGTTAAACTCTGCGCAAGGCAACAAGGTCAGGATGAGTGAAAAATCCAAAAATTAACAATGTTTAGCAATTAAGTCTAATAATGTAAATGCAAAAACAATGATTGTAAAAGTTGTCTAATTACCGTCTCTCTCTGGCTTGTGCGGCTGTAAACAGCTATTTATGCTTATTAATCCTGACCTAACCCTAGTCCAAATTAAGGGCCTCTGAATACGCTTTCCAACAAGGTATCATATGCCTTTATTGGGCTTAAGATTAGTAAGTTAGGCCCATTTAAGTGAAGGAACATCATGGACTGCGCACTGATCCGCGCCAGAGAACTCAGGACCCAATTTAGCCTTGATTTTGGCCTAATTTGACAATTCTTGTGAAACCTGAAATTTTAGGTCTCTTCCTTATCTTTCTAGGGACAGCAAGATCACCAAAATCCGATATCTGTAGCTCAAGTTATGCTCTGTGCAATGCAACAAGGTCAGGATGAGTGACAAATCCAAAAATTAACAATGTTTACCTATTAAGCCCAATAATGTAAAAGCAAAAACAATGATTGTAAAAGTTGTCTAATTTCCGTCTCTCTCTGGCTTGTGCGGCTATAAACTAGTATTTATGCTTATTAATCCTGACCTAACCCTAGACCAAATTAAGGTCCTCTGAATAAGCTTTCCAACAAGGTATCATATGCCTTAATTGGGCTTAAGATGAGTAAGTTAGACCCATTTAAGTGAAGGAACATCATGGACTGCACACTGATCCGCGCCAGAGAACGCGTGACCCAATTTAGCCTTGATTTTGGCCTAATTTTATAATTCTTGTGAAACCTGAAATTGTAGGTCTCTTCCTTATCTTTCTAGGGACAGCAAGATCACCAAAATCCGATATCTGTAGCTCTATTTATGCTGTGCGCAAGGTAACAAGGTCAGGATGAGTGGAAAATCCGAAAATTAACAATGTTTATCATTTAAGCCCAATAATGTAAAAGCAAAAACAATGATTGTAAAAGTTGTCTAATTACAGTCTCTATCTGGTTAGTGCGGCTGTAAACAGCTATTTATGCTTATTAATCCTGACCTAACCCTAGTCCAAATAAGGGCCTCTGAATAAGCTTTCCTACAAGGTATCATATGCCTTAATTGGGCTTAAGATGAGTAAGTTAGGCCCATTTAAGTGAAGGAACATCATGGACTGCGCACTGATCCGCGCCATAAAACTCGGGACCCAATTTAGCCTTGATTTTGGCCTAATTTGATAATTCTTGTGAAACCTGAAATTGTAGGTCTCTTCCTTATCTTTATAGGGACAGAAAGATCACCAAAATCCGACATCTGTAGCACTAGTTATGCTCTGCGCAAGGCAACATGGTCAGGATGGGTGAAAAATCCGAAAATTAACAATGTTTAGCAATTAAGCCCAATAAAGTAAAAGCAACAACAATGATTGTAAAAGTTGTCTAACTACCGTCTCTCTCTAGCTTGTGCGGCTGTAAACAGCTATTTATGCTAATTAATCCAAACCTAACCCTAGTCCAAATTAAGGGCCTCTGAATAAGCTTTCCTACAAGGTATCATATGCCTTAATTGGGCTTAAGATAAGTAAGTTAGGCCCATTTAAGTGAAGGAACATCATGGACTGTGCACTGATCCACGCGAGAGAACTCGGGACCCAATTTAGCCTTGATTTTGGCCTAATTTGACAATTCTTGTTAAACCTGAAATTGTAGGTCTCTTCCTTATCTTTCTAGGGACAGCAAGATCACCAAAATCCGATATCTGTAGCTCAAGTTATGCTCTGCGCAAGGCAACAAGGTCAGGATGAGTGAAAAATCCGAAAATTAACGATGTTTAGCATTTAAGCCCAATAATGTAAAAGCAAAAATAATGATTGTAAAAGTTGTCTAATTTTCGTCTCTCTCTGGCTAGTGCGGCTGTAAACTGCTATTTAAGCTTATTAATCTTGACCTAACCCTACCAAATTAAGGGCCTCTGATTAAGCTTTCAGACAAGGTATCATATGCCTTAATTGGGCTTAAGAAGAGTAAGTTAGGCCCATTTAAGTGAGGGAACATCATGGACTTCGCACTGATTCGCGCCAGAGAACTCGGGACCCAATTTAGCCTTAATTTTGGCCTAATTTGACAATTCTTTTGACACCTGAAATTGTAGGTCTCTTCCTTATCTTTCTAGGGACTGCAAAATCACCAAAATCCGATATCTTTAGCTCTAGTTATGCTCTGCGCAAGGCAACAAGGTCAGGATGAGTGAAAAATCCGAAAATTAACAATGTTTAGCAATTAAGCCCAATAATGTAAAAGCAAAAACAATAATTGTAAAAGTTGTCTAATTTCAGTCTCTCTCTGGCTTGTGCGGCTGTAAACTGCTATTTATGCTTATTAATCCTAAGCTAACTCTAGACCAAATTAAGGGCCTCTGACAAAGCTTTCCAACAAGGTATCATATGCTTTAATTGGGCTTAAGATGAGTAAGTTAGGACCATTTAAGTGAAGGAACATCATGGACTGCGCACTGATCCGTGCCAGAGAACTCAGGACCCAATTTAGCCTAGATTTTGGACTAATTTGACAATTCTTGTGAAACCTGAAATTGTAGGTCTCTACCTTATCTTTCTAGGGACAGCAAGATCCCCAAAATCCGATATCTGTAGCTCAAGTTATCCTATGCGCAAGGCAACAAGGTCTGGATGAGTTAAAAATCCAAAAATTAACAATGTTTAGCTATTAAGCCCAATAATGTAAAAACAAAAACAATGATTGTAAAAGTTGTCTAATTTTCGTCTCTCTCTGGCTTGTGTGGCTATGAACTGCTATTTATGCTTATTAATCCTGACCTAACCCTAGACCAAACTGAATAAGCTTTCCAACAAGTTATCATACGCCTTAATTGGGCTTAAGATGAGTAAGTTAGACCCATTTAAGTGAAGGAACATCATGGACTGCGCACTGATCCTCGCCAGAGAAGTCGGGACCCAATTTAGCCTTGATTTTGTCCTAATTTGAGAATTCTTGTGAAACCTAAAATTGTAGGTCTCTTCCTTATCTTTCTAGGGACATTAAGATCACCATAATCCGATATCTGTAGCTCTAGTTATGCTCTGTGAAAGGCAACAACGTCAGGATGAGTGAAAAATCCGAAAATTTACAATGTTTAGCATTTAAGCTCAATTAAGCCCAATAATGTAAAAGCAAAAAAAAATGATTGTAAAATTTGTCTAATTTTCGTCTCTCTCTGGCTAGTGCCGCGGTAAACTTATATTTATGCTTATTAATCCTGACCTAACCCTACCAAATTAAGGGCCTCTGAATAAGCTTTCCAACAAGGTATCATATGCCTTAATTGGGCTTAAGATTAGTAAGTTAGGCCCATTTAAGTGAAGGAACTTCATGGACTGCGCACTGATCCGCGCAAGAGAACTCGGGACCCAATTTAGCCTTGATTTTGGCCTAATTTGATAATTCTTGTGAAACCTGAAATTGTAGGTCTCTTCCTTGTCTTTCTAGGGACAGTAAAATCACCAAAATCCGATATCTGTAGCTCTAGTTATGCTTTACGCAAGGCAACAAGGTCAGGAAGAGTGAAAAATCCGAAAATTAACAATGTTTAGCAATAAAGCCCAATAATGTAAATACAAAAACAATAATTGTAAAAGTTGTCTAATTTCCGTCTCTCTCTGGCTTGTGCGGCTGTAAACTGCTATTTATGCTTATTAATCCTGACCTAACCCTAAACCAAATTAAGGGCCTCTGACTAAGCTTTCCAACAATGTATCATATGCCCTATTTGGGCTTATGATGTGTAAGTTAGGCCCATTTAAGTGAAGGAACATCATGGACTGCGCACTGATCCACGCCAGCGAACTCGGGACCCAATTTAGCCTTGATTTTGGCCTAATTTGACAATTCTTGTGAAACCTGAAATTGTAGGTCTCTTCCTTATCTTTCTAGGGACAGCAAGATCACCAAAATCCGATATCTGTAGCTCAAGTTATGCTCTACGTAAGGCTACAAGGTCAGGATGAGTGAAAAATCCAAAAATTAACAAAGTTTAGCAATTAAGCCCAATAATGTAAAAGCAAAAACAATGATTGTAAAAGTTGTCTAATTTTCGTCTCTCTCTGGCTTGTGCGGCTTTAAACTGCTATTTATGCTTATTTATCCTGACCTAACCCTAGACCTAATTAAGGGCCTTTGAATAAGCTTTCCAACAAGGTATCATATGCCTTAATTGAGCTTAAGATGAGTAAGTTAGGCCCATTTAAGTGAAGGAGCATCATGGATTGCGCACTGATCCGCGTCAGAGAAGTCGGGACCCAATTTAGCATTGGTTTTGGCCTAATTTGACAATTCTTGTGAAACCTGAAATTGTAGGTCTCTTCCTTATCTTTCTAGGGACAGCAAGATCACCAAAATATGATATCTGTAGCCCTAGTTATGCTCTGCGCAAGGCAACAAGGTCAGGATGAGTGAAAAATCCAAAAATTAACAATGTTTAGCAATTAAGCCCAATAATGTAAAAGCAAAAACAATGATTGTAAAAGTTGTCTAATTTTTTATTCTCTCTGGCTTGTGAGGCTATAAACTGCTATTTATGCTTATTAATCCTGACCTAACCCTTGACCAAATTAAGGGCCTCTGAATAAGCTTTCCAACAAGGTATCATATGCCTTAATTGGGCTTAAGATGAGTAAGTTAGGCCCATTTAAGTTAAGGAACAGCATGGACTGTGCACTGATCCGTGCAGAGAACCCGGGACCCTATTTAGCCTTGATTTTGGCCTAATTAGACAATTCTTGTGAAACCGGAAATGGTAGGTCTCTTCCTTATCTTTCTAGGGACAGCAAGATCACCAAAATCCGATATTTGTAGCTCTAGTTATACTCTGCACAAGGCAACAAGGTCAAGATGAGTGAAAAATGCAAAAATTAACAATGTTTAGCAATTAAGCCCAATAATGTAAAAGTAAAAACAATGCTTGTAAAAGTTGTCTAATTTTTGTCTCTATCTGGCTTGTGCGGCTATAAACTGCTATTTATGCTTATTAATCCGGACCTAACCCTAGAATAAATTAAGGGCCTCTGAATAAGCTTTCCAACAAGGTATCATATGCCTTAATTGGGCTTAAGATGAGTAAGTTAGGCACATTTAAGTGAGGGAACATCCTGGACAGAGCACTGATCCGCGACAGAGAACTCGGGACCCAATTTAGCCTTGATTTTTGCCTTATTTGACAATTCTTATGAAACCAGAAATTGTAGGTCTCTTCCTTATCTTTCTAGGGACAGCAAGATCACCAAAATCCGATATCTGTAGCTCTAGTTATGCTCTGCGCCAGGCAACAAGGTCAGGATGAGTGAAAAATCCAAAAATTAACAATGTTTAGCAATTAAGCCTACTTACGCACAATAATGTAGAAGCAAAAACAATGATTGTTAAAGTTGTCTAATTTTTGTCTCTATCTGGCTTGTGCGGCTATAAACAATTATTTATGCTTATTAATCCTGACCTAGCCCTAGACTAAATTAAAGGCCTCTGAATAAGCTTTCCAACAAGGTATCATATGCCTTAATCGGGCTTAAGATGAGTAAGTTAGGCCCATTTAAGTGAGGGAACATCATGGACATAGCACTGATCCGCGACAGAGAACTCGGGACCCAATTTAGCCTTGATTTTTGCCTAATTTGACAATCCTTATGAAACCAGAAATTGTAGGTCTCTTCCTTATCGTTCTAGGGACAGCAAGATCACCAAAATTAGATATTTGTAGCTCTAGTTATGCTCTGCGCCAGGCAACAAGGTCAGGATGAGTGAAAAATCCAAAAATTAACAATGTTTAGCAATTAAGCCCAGTTAAGCACAATAATGTAGAAGCAAAAACAATGATTGTTAAATTTGTCTAATTTCTGTCTCTCTCTGGCCCGTGAGGCTGTAAGCTGATATTTATGCTTATAAATCATGAACTAACCCTAGAACAAATTAAGGGCCTCTGAATAAGCTTTCAAAGAAGGTATCATATACCTTAATTGGGCTTAAGATGAGTAAGTTAGTCCCATTTAAGTGAAGGAACATCATGGACTGCGCACTGATCCGCGCCAGAGAAATCGGGACCCAATTTAGCCTTGATTTTGGCCTAATTTGACAATTCTTGTTAAACCTGAAATTGTAGGTCTCTTCCTTATCTTTCTAGGGACAGCAAAATCACCAAAATCCGATATCTGTAGCTCTAGTTATGCTCTGCATAAGGCAACAAGGCCAGGATGAGTGAAAAATCCAAAAATTAACAATGTTTAGCAATTAAGCCCAATAATGTAAAAGGAAAACAATGATTGTAAAAATTGTCTAATTTTCGCCTCTCTCTGACTTGTGCGGCTGTAAACTGCTATTTATGCTTATTAATCCTGACCTAACCCTAGACCAAATTAAGGGCCTCTGACTAAGCTTTCCAACAATGTATCATATGCCTTAACTGGGCTTATGACGAGTAAGTTAGGCCCATTTAAGTGAAGGAACATCATGGACTGCGCACTGATCCGTGCCAGAGAACTCGGGACCCAATTTAGCCATGATTTTGGCCTAATTTTACAATTCTTGTGAAACCTGAAATTGTAGGTCTCTTCCTTATCTTTCTAGGGACAGCAAGATCACCAAAATCCTATATCTGTAGCTCAAGTTATGCTCTGCGCAAGGCAACAAGGTCAGGATGAGTCAAAAATCCAAAAATTCACAAAGTTTAGCAATTAAGCCCAATAATGTAAAATCAAAAACAATGATTGTATAAGTTGTCTAATTTTCGTCTCTGTCTGGCTTTTGCCGCTATAAACTGCTATTTATGCTTATTAATCCTGACCTAACCCTAGACCAAATTAAGGGCCTCTGAATAAGCTTTCCAACAAGGAATCATATGCCTTAATTGAGCTTAAGATGAGTAAGTTAGGCCCATTTAAGTGAAAGAGAATCATGGACTACGCACTGATCCACGCCAGAGAACTCGGGACCCAATTTAGCATTGATTTTGGCCTAATTTGACAATTCCTGTAACCTGAAATTGTAGGTCTCTTCCTTATCTTTCTAGGGACAGCAAGATCACCAAAATCCGATATCTGTAGCTCTAGTTATACTCTGCGCAAGGCAACAAGGTCAGGATGAGTGAAAAATCCAAAATTTAGGAATGTTTAGCAATTAAGCCCAATAATGTAAAAGCAAAAACAATGATTGTAAAAGTTGTCTAATTTTCGTCTCTCTCTGGCTTGTGCGGCTATAAACTGCTATTTATGCTTATTAATCCTGACCTAACCCTATACCAAATTAAGGGCCTCTGAATAAGCTTTCCAACAAGGTATCATTTGCCTTAATTTGGCTTAAGATGAGTAAGTTAGGCACATTTAAGTGAAGGAACATCATGGACAGCATACTGATCCGCGCCAGAGAACTCGGGACCCAATTTAGCATTGATTTGGCCTAATTTGACAATTCTTTTGAAACCTGAAATTGTAGGTCTCTTCCTTATCTTTCTAGGGACAGCAAAATCACCAAAATCCGATATCTGTAGCTCTAGTTATGCTCTGCACAAGGCAACAAGGTCAGGATTAGTGAAAAATTCGAAAATTAACAATGTTTAGCAATTAAGCCCAATAATGTAAATGCAAAAACAGTGATTGTAAAAGTTGTCTATTTCTGTCTCTTTCTGGGTTGTGCGGCTGTAAACTGCTTTTTATGCTTATTAATCCTGACCTAACGCTAGACCAAATTAAGGGCTTCTGAATAAGCTTTGCAACAAGGTATCATATACCATAACTGGGCTTAAGATGAGTATGTTAGGCCCATTTAAGTGAAGGCACATCATGGACTGCACACTGATCCGTGCTAGAGAACTCGTGACCCAATTTAGCCTTGATTTTGGCCTAATTTGATAATTATTGTGAAACCTGAAATTGTAGGGCTCTTCCTTATCTTTCTAGGGACAGCAAGATCACCAAAATCCGATATCTGTAGCTCTAGTTATGCTCTGCGCAAGGCAACAAGGTCAGGATGAGTGGAAAATCCAAAAATTAACAATGTTTAGCCATTAAGCCCAATAATGTAAAAGCAAAAACAATGATTGTAAAAGTTGTCTACTTACCGTCTCTCTCCGGCTTGTGCGGCTGTAAACTGCTATTTATGCTTATTAATCCTTAACTAACCCTAATCCAAATTAAGGGCCTTTGAATAAGCTTTCCAACAGGGTATCATATGCCTTAATTCGGCTTAAGATGAGTAAGTTTGGCCCCTTTAAGTGAAGGAACATCATGGACTGCGCACTGATCCGCGCCAGAGAATTCGGGACCCAAATTTAGCCTTGATTTAGGCCTAATTTGAGAATTCTTGTGAAACCTGAAATCGTAGGTCTCTTCCTTATCATTCTAGGGACAACAAGATCTCCAAAATCCGATATCTGTAGCTCTAGTTATGCTATGCGCAAGGCAAAAAGGTCATGATGAGTGAAAAATCCGAAAATTAACAATGTTTAACAATTAAGCCCAGTTAAGCCCAATAATGTAAAAGCAAAAACATTGATTGTAAAAGTTGTCTAATTTCCGTCTCTCTCTGGCTTGTGCGGCTGTCAACTGCTATTTATGCTTTTTAATCCTTACCTAACCCTAGACCAAATTAAGGGCCTCTGAATAAGCTTTCCAACAAGGTAACATATGCCTTCATTGGACTTAAGATGAGTAAGTTAGCCCCATTTAAGTGAAGGAACATCATGGACTGCCCACTGATCCGCGCCAGAGAACTCGGGACCCAATTTAGCCTTGATTTTGGCCTAATTTGACAATTCTTGTGAAAACTGAAATTGTAGGTCTCTTCCTTATCTTTCTAGGGACAGCAAGATCACCAAAATCCGATATCTGTAGCTGTAGTTATGCTGTGCGCCAGCCAACAAGGTCAGAATGAGTGAAAAATTCGAAAATTAACAATGTTTAGCAAATTAAGACTAATTAAGCCCAATAATGTAAAAGCAAAAACAATGATTGTAAAAGCTATCTAATTTTCGTCTCTCTCTGGCTTGTGCGGCTGTAAACTGCTATATATGCTTATTAATACAGACCGAACCCTAGACCAAATTAAGGGCCTCTGAATAAGCTTTCCAACAAGGTATCATATTCCTTAATTGCGCTTAAGATGAGTAAGTTAGGCCCATTTAAGTGAAGGAACATCATGGACAACGTACTGATCCGCGCCAGAGAACTCTGGACTCAATTTAGCCTTGATTTTGGCCTAATTTGACAATTCTTGTGAAACCTGAAATTGTAGGTCTCTTCCTTATCTTTCTAGGGACAGGAAGATCACCAAAATCCGATATTTGTAGCTCTAGTTATCCTCTGCGCAGGGCAACAAGGTCAGGATGATTGAAAAATCCGAAAATTAAAAATGTTTAGCAATTAAGCACAATTAAGCCCAATAATGTAAATGCAAAAACAATGATTGTAAAAGTTTTCTAATTTCCGTCTCTCTCTGGCTTGAGCAGCTGTAAACTGCTATTTATACTTATTAATCAAGACCTATCCCATTACCAAATTAAGGGCCTCTGAATAAGCTTTCCAACAAGGTATCATATGCCTTAATTTGGCTTAAGATTAGTAAGTTAGGCCCATTTAAGTGAAGGAACATCATGGACTACACACTGATCCGCGCCAGAGAACTCGGGACCAAAATTAGCCTTGATTTTGGTCTAGTTTGACAATTCTTTTGAAACATGAAATTGTAGGTCTCTTCCATATCTTTCTAGGGACAGCAAGATCTCCAAAATCTGATATCTGTAGCTCTAGTTATCCTCTGCATAAGGCAACAAGGTCAGGATGAGTGAAAATCCGAAAATTAACAATGTTTAGCAATTAAGCCCAATTAAGCCCAATAATGTAAAAGCAAAAACAATGATTGTAAAAGTTGTCTAACTTCCGTCTCTCTCTGACTTGTACGGTTGTAAACTGCTATTTATGCTTACTAATCCTGACCTAAACCTAGACTAAATTAAGGGCCTCTGAATAAGCTTTCCAACAAGGTATCATATGCCTTAATTGGGCATAAGATGAGTAAGTTAGGCCCATTTAATTAAAGGAAAATCAGGGACTACGCACTGATCCGTGCCAGAGAAATCGGATCCCAATTTAGCCTTATTTTGGCGTAATTTGTCAATTCTTGTGAAACCTTAAATTGTAGGTCTCTTCCTTATCCTATTTTTGCTTATTAATCCTGACCTAACCCTAGAACAAATTAAGGGCCTCTGAATAAGCTTTCCAACAAGGTATCATATGCCTTAATTAGGCTTAAGATGAGTAAGTTAGGCCCATTTAAGTGAATGAACATCATGGACTGTGAATTAATCCACGCCAGAGAACCCGGGACCCAATTTATCCTTGATTTTGGCCTAATTTGACAATTCTTGTGAATCCTGAAATTGTAGGTCTCTTCCTTATCTTTCTAGGGACAGCAAGATCACCAAAATCCGATATCTGTAGCTCTAGTTATGCTCTGCGCAAGGCAACAAGGTCAGGATGAGTGAAAAATCCGAAAATTAACAATGTTACGCAATTAAGCCCAGTTAAGCCCAATAATGTAAAAGCAAAAACAATGATTGTAAAAGTTGTCTAATTTTCGTCTCCCACTGGCTTGTACGGTTGTAAACTGCTATTTATGCTTATTAAAACTGACCTAACCCTAGACCAAATTAAGGGCCTCTGAATAACCTTTCCAACTAGGTATCATATGCATTAATTGGGCTTAAGATGAGTAAGTTAGTCCCATTTAAGTGAAGGAACATCATGGACTGTGCACTGATACACGCGGGAGAACTCGGGACCCAATTTAGCCTTGATTTGGGCCTAATTTGATAATTCTTTTGAAACCTAAAATTGTCGGTCTCTTCCTTATCTTTCTTGGGACAGCAAGATCACCAAAATCCGACATCTGTAGCTCTAGTTATGCTCTGCGCAAGGCAACAAGGTCAGGATGAGTGAAAAATCAGAAAATTAACAATGTTTAGCAGTTAAGCCCAATAATGTAAAAGCAAAAACAATGATTGTAAAAGTTGTATAATTTTCGTTCTCTCTGGCTTGTGCGGCTGTAAACTGCTCTTTATGCTTATTAATCCTGACCTAACCCTAGACCAAATTAAGCGCCACTGAATAAGCTTTCCAACAAGGTATCATATGCCATAATTGGGCTTAAGATGAGTAAGTTATGCCCATTTAATTAAAGGAACATCATGGACTACGCACTGATCCGCGCCGGAGAACTCGGGACCCAATTTATCCTTGATTTTGGCCTAATTTGACAATTCTTGTGAAACCTGAAATTGTAGTTCTCTTCTTTATCCTATTTATGCTTATTAGTCCTGATATAACCCTAGACCAAATTAAGGGCCTCTGAATAAGCTTTTCAACAAGGTATCATGTGCCTTAATTGGGCTTAAGATGAGTAAGTCAGGCCCATTTAAGTGAAGGAACATCATGGACTACGCACTGATCCGTGCCAGAGAACTCGGGACCCAATTTAGCCTTGATTTTGGCCTAATTTGTCAATTCTTGTGAAACCTGAAATTTTAGGTGTCTTCCTTATTCTATTTTTGCTTATTAATCCTGACCTAACCCTAGAACAAATTAAGGGCCTCTGAATAAGCTTTCCAACAAGGTATAATATGCCTTAATTGGGATTAAGATGAGTAAGTTAGGCCCATTTAAGTGAAGGAACATCATGGACTGCGCACTGATCCGCGCCAGAGAACTCGGGACCCAATTTAGCCTTTATTTTGGCCTAATTTGACAATTCTTGTGAAACCTGAAATTGTAGGTCTCTTCCTTATCTTTCTAGGGACAGCAAGATAACCAAAATCCGATATCTGTAGCTCTAGTTATGCTCTGCGCAAGGCAACAAGGTCAGGATGAGTGAAAAATCCAAAAATTAATAATGTTAAGCAATTAAGCCCAATTAAGCCCAATAATGTTAAAACAAAAACAATGATTGTACAAGTTGTCTAATTTCCGCCTCCCTCAGGCTTGTGCGGTTGTAAACTGCTATTTATGCTTATTAATCCTGACCTAACCCTAGACAAAATTAAGGGCCTCTGAATAAGCTTTCCAACAAGGTATCATATGCATTAGTTGGGCTTATGATGAGTAAGTTAGGCCCATTTAACTGAAGGAACATCATGGACTGCGCACTAATCCGCGCCAGTGAACTCGGGACCCAATTTAGCCTTGATTTTGGCCTAATTTGACAATTCTTTTGAAACCTGAAATAGTAGGTCTCCTCCTTATCTTTCTAGGGACAGCAAGATCACCAAAATCCGATATTTGTGGCTCTAGTTATGCTCTACTCAAGGCAACAAGGTCAGGATGAGTGAAAAATCAGAAAATTAACAATGTTTAGCAGTTAAGCCAAATAATGTAAATGCAAAAACAATGATTGTAAAAGTTGTATAATTGTCGTTATCTCTGGCTTGTGCAGCTGTAAACTGCTATTTATGTAAATTATTCCAGACCTAACCATAGACCAAATTAAGGGCCTCTGAATAAGCTTTCCAACAAGGTATCATATGCCTTAATTGGGCTTAAGATGAGTAAGTTAGTCCCATTTAATTAAAGGAACATCAAGGACTACACATTGATCCGCGCCAGAGAACTCGGGACCCAATTTAGCCTTGATTTTGGCCTAATTTTACAATTCTTGTGAAACCTGAAATTGTATGTCTCTTCCTTATCCTATTTATGCTTATTAATCCCGACTAAAACCTACACAAAATTAAGGGCCTCTGAATAAGCTTTCCAACAAGGTATCATATTCCTTAATTGCGCTTAAGATGAGTAAGTTAGGCCCATTTAAGTGAAGGAACATCATGGACAACGTACTGATCCGCGCCAGAGAACTCTGGACTCAATTTAGCCTTGATTTTGGCCTAATTTGACAATTCTTGTGAAACCTGAAATTGTAGGTCTCTTCCTTATCTTTCTAGGGACAGGAAGATCACCAAAATCCGATATTTGTAGCTCTAGTTATCCTCTGCGCAGGGCAACAAGGTCAGGATGATTGAAAAATCCGAAAATTAAAAATGTTTAGCAATTAAGCACAATTAAGCCCAATAATGTAAATGCAAAAACAATGATTGTAAAAGTTTTCTAATTTCCGTCTCTCTCTGGTTTGTGGGGCTGTAAACTGCTATTTATGCTTATTAATCCTGACTTAACCCTAGGCCAAATTAAGGGCATCTGAATAAGCTTTCTAACAAGGTATCATATGCCTTAATTGGGCTTAAGATGAGTAAGTTAGACCCATTTATGTGTAGGAACATCATGGACTACACATTGATCCGCGCCAGAGAACTCAGTACCCAATTTAGCCTTGATTTTGGCCTAATTTGACAATCGTATGTGAGACGTAAAATTGTAGGTCTCTTCCTTATCTTTCTAGGGACAGCAAGATCACCAAAATCCGATATCCGTAGCTCTAGTTATCCTCCTGCATAAGGCCACAAGGTCAGGATGATTGAAAAATCCAAAAATTAACAATGTTTAGCAATTAAGCCCAATAATGTAAAAGCAAAAACAATGATTGTAAACGTTGTCTAATTTCCGTCTCTCTCTGACTTGTGCGGTTGTAAACTGCTATTTATGCTTATTAATCCTGACCTAACCCGAGACCAAATTAAGGGCCTCTGAATAAGCTTTCCAACAAGGTATCATATGCCTTAATTGGGCTTAAGATGAGTAAGTTAGGCCCATTTAAGTGAAGGAACATCATGGACTACGCCGATCCGCGCCAGAGAACTCGGATCCCAATTTAGCCTTATTTTGGCCTAATTTGACAATTCTTGTGAAACCTTAAATTGTAGGTCTCTTCCTTATCCTATTTTTGCTTATTAATCCTGACCTAACACTAGACCAAATTAAGGGCCTCTGAATAAGCTTTCCAAAAAGGTATCATATGCCTTAATTGGGCTTAAGATGAGTAAGTTAGGCCCATTTAAGTGAAGGAACATCATGGACTGTGAATTAATCCACGCTGAGAAGAACTCGGGACCCAATTTAGCTTGGAATTTTGCTTAATTTGACAATTCTTATGAATCCTGAAATTGTAGGTCTCTTCCTTATCTTTCTAGGGACAACAAGATCACCAAAATTCGATATCTGTAGCTCTAGTTATGCTCTGCGCAAGGCACCAAGGTCAAGATGAGTGAAAAATCCAAAAATTAACAATGTTTAGCAATTAAGCCCAATAATGTATAAGTAAAAACAATGATTGTAAAAGTTGTCTAATTTTCGTCTCCCACTGGCTTGTACGGTTGTAAACTGCTATTTATGCTTATTAATACTGACCTAACCCTAGACCAAATTAAGGGCCTCTGAATAACCTTTCCAACTAGGTATCATATGCATTAATTGGGCTTAAGATGAGTAAGTTAGTCCCATTTAAGTGAAGGAACATCATGGACTGTGCACTGATACACGCGGGAGAACTCGGGACCCAATTTAGCCTTGATTTGGGCCTAATTTGATAATTCTTTTGAAACCTGAAATTGTCGGTCTCTTCCTTATCTTTCTTGGGACAGCAAGATCACCAAAATCCGATATCTGTAGCTCTAGTTATGCTCTGCGCAAGGCAACAAGGTCAGGATGAGTGAAAAATCAGAAAATTAACAATGTTTAGCAGTTAAGCCCAATAATGTAAAAGCAAAAACTATGATTGTAAAAGTTGTATAATTTTCGTTCTCTCTGGCTTGTGCGGCTGTAAACTGCTCTTTATGCTTATTAATCCTGACCTAACCCTAGACCAAATTAAGGGCCACTGAATAAGCTTTCCAACAAGGTATCATATGCCATAATTGGGCTTAAGATGAGTAAGTTATGCCCATTTAATTAAAGGAACATCATGGACTACGCACTGATCCGCGCCGGAGAACTCGGGACCCAATTTATCCTTGATTTTGGCCTAATTTGACAATTCTTGTGAAACCTGAAATTGTAGTTCTCTTCTTTATCCTATTTATGCTTATTAGTCCTGATATAACCCTAGACCAAATTAAAGGCCTCTGAATAAGCTTTTCAACAAGGTATCATGTGCCTTAATTGGGCTTAAGATGAGTAAGTTTGGCCCATTTAAGTGAAGGAACATCATGGACTACGCACTGATCCGTGCCAGAGAACTCGGGACCCAATTTAGCCTTGATTTTGGCCTAATTTGTCAATTCTTGTGAAACCTGAAATTTTAGGTGTCTTCCTTATTCTATTTTTGCTTATTAATCCTGACCTAACCCTAGAACAAATTAAGGGCCTCTGAATAAGCTTTCCAACAAGGTATAATATGCCTTAATTGGGATTAAGATGAGTAAGTTAGGCCCATTTAAGTGAAGGAACATCATGGACTGCGCACTGATCCGCGCCAGAGAACTCGGGACCCAATTTAGCCTTTATTTTGGCCTAATTTGACAATTCTTGTGAAACCTGAAATTGTAGGTCTCTTCCTTATCTTTCTAGGGACAGCAAGATCACCAAAATCCGATATCTGTAGCTCTAGTTATGCTCTGCGCAAGGCAACAAGGTCAGGATGAGTGAAAAATCCAAAAATTAATAATGTTAAGCAATTAAGCCCAATTAAGCCCAATAATGTTAAAACAAAAACAATGATTGTACAAGTTGTCTAATTTCCGCCTCCCTCAGGCTTGTGCGGTTTTAAACTGCTATTTATGCTTATTAATCCTGACCTAACCCTAGACCAAATAAAGGGCCTCTGAATAAGCTTTCCAACAAGGTATCATATGCATTAGTTGGGCTTATGATGAGTAAGTTAGGCCCATTTAAGTGAAGGAACATCATGGATTGCGCACTAATCCGCGCCAGTGAACTCGGGACCCAATTTAGCCTTGATTTTGGCCTAATTTGACAATTCTTTTGAAACCTGAAATAGTAGGTCTCCTCCTTATCTTTCTAGGGACAGCAAGATCACCAAAATCCGATATTTGTGGCTCTAGTTATGCTCTACTCAAGGCAACAAGGTCAGGATGAGTGAAAAATCAGAAAATTAACAATGTTTAGCAGTTAAGCCAAATAATGTAAATGCAAAAACAATGATTGTAAAAGTTGTATAATTGTCGTTATCTCTGGCTTGTGCAGCTGTAAACTGCTATTTATGTAAATTATTCCAGACCTAACCATAGACCAAATTAAGGGCCTCTGAATAAGCTTTCCAACAAGGTATCATATGCCTTAATTGGGCTTAAGATGAGTAAGTTAGTCCCATTTAATTAAAGGAACATCAAGGACTACACATTGATCCGCGCCAGAGAACTCGGGACCCAATTTAGCCTTGATTTTGGCCTAATTTTACAATTCTTGTGAAACCTGAAATTGTATGTCTCTTCCTTATCCTATTTATGCTTATTAATCCCGACTAAAACCTACACAAAATTAAGGGCCTCTGAATAAGCTTTCCAACAAGGTATCATGTGCCTTAATTGGGCTTAAGATGAGTAAGGTAGGCCCATTTAAGTGAAGGAACATCATGGACTACGCACAGATCCGCGCCAGAGAACTCGGGACTCGATTTAGCCTTGATTTTGGCCAAATTTTACAATTCTTTTGAAACCTGACATTGTAGGTCTCTTCCTTGTCTTTCTAGGGACAGCAAGATCACCAAAATCCGATATCTGTAGCTATTGTTATGCTCTGCGCAAGGCAACAAGGTCAGGATGACTGAAAAATCCGAAAATTAACAATGTTAAGCAATTAAGCCCAATTAAGCCCAATAATGTAAAAGCAAAAACAATGATTGTAAAAGTTGTCTAATTTCTGTCTCCCTTTGGCTTGTGCGGTTGTAAACTGCTATTTATGCTTATTAATCCTGACCTAACCCCAGACCAAATTAAGGGCCAATGAAAAAGCTTTCCAACAAGGTATTATATGCATTAATTGGGCTTAAGATGAGTAAGTTAGGCCCATTTAAGTGAAGGAACATCATGGACTGTGCACTGATCCGCACCAGAGAACTCAGGACCCAATTTAGCATTGATTTTGGCCTAATTTGACAATTCTTTTGAAACCTGAAATTGTAGGTCTCTTCCTTATCTTTCTAGGGATAGCAACATCACCAAAATCCGATAACTGTAGCTCTAGTTATGCTCTGCGCAAGGCAACAAGGTCAGTATGAGTGAAAAATCAGAAAATTAACAATGTTTAGCAGTTAAGCCCAATAATGTAAAAGCAAAAACATTGAGTGTAAAAGTTGTCTAATTTCCGTCTCTCTCTGGCTTGTGCGGCTGTAAACTGCTATTTATGCTTATTAATCATGACCTTACCCTAGACCAAACTAAGGGCCTCTGAATAAGCTTTCCAACAAGGTATCATATGCCTTAATTGGGCTTAAGATGAGTAAGTTAGGCCCATTTAATTGAAGGAACATCATGGACTGCGCACTGATCCATCCGCGCCAGAGAACTCGGGACCCAATTTAGCCTTGATTTTGGCCTAATTTGACAATTCTTATGAAACTTGAAATTGTAGGTCTCTTCCTTATCCTTTTTAAGCTTATTAATCCTAACCTAACCCTAGACCAAATTAAGGGCCTCTGAATAAGCTTTCCAATAAGGTATCATGTGCCTTAATTGGGCTTAAGATGAGTAAGTTAGGCCCATTTAAGTGAAGGAACATCATGGACCACGCACTGATCCGTGCCAGAGAACTCGGGACCCAATTTAGCCTTGATTTTGTCCTAATTTGACAATTCTTGTTAAACCTGAAATTGTAGGTCTCTTCCTTATCTTTCAAGGGACAGCAAGATCACCAAAATCTGATATCTGTAGCTCTAGTTATGCTCTGCGCAAGGCAACAAGGTTAGGATGAGTGAAAAATCTGAAAATTGACAATGTTAAGCAATTAAGCCCAATAATGTAAAAGCAAAAACAATGAATGTAAAATTTGTCTAATTTCCGTCTCTCTGGCTTGTGCGGTTGTAAACAGCTATTTAAGCTTATTAATCATGACCTAACACTAGACCAAATGAAGGGCCTCTGAATAAGCTTTCCTACAAGGTATCATATGCATTAATTGGGCATAAGATGAGTAAGTTCGACCCATTTAAGTGAAGGAACATCTTGGACCCAATTTGGCCTTGGTTTTGGCCTGATTTGATAATTCTTGTGAAACCTGAAATTGTAGGTCTCTTCCTTATCTTTCTAGGGACAGTAAGATCACCAAAATCCGATGTCTGTAGCTCTCGTTATGCTCTGCGCAAGGCAACAAGGTAGGGATGAGTGAGAAATCCAAAAATTAACTTTGTTTAGCAGTTAAGACCAATAATATTAAAGCAAAAACAATGATTGTAAAAGTTGTATAATTTTCGTCTCTCTCTGGATTTTACGGCAGTAAACTTCTATTTATGCTTATTAATCCTGACCTAACCCTAGAACAAATTAAGGGCCTCTGAATAAGGTTTCCAACAATGTATCATATGCCTTAATTGGGCTTAAGATGAGTAAGTTAGGCCAATTTAAGTGAAGGAACATCATGGACTGCGCACTGATCCGTGCCAGAGAACTCGGGACCCAATTTAGCCTAGATTTTGGCCTAATTTGACATTTCTTGTTAAACCTGAAATTATAGGTCTCTTCCTTATCTTTCTAGGGACAGCAAGATCACCAAAATCCGATATCTGCAGCTCTAGTTATGCTCTACGCAAGGTAACAAGGTTAGGATGAGTGAAAAATCAGAAAATTACCAATGTTTAGCAATTAAGCCCAATTAAGCACAATAATGTAAAAGCAAAAACAATGATTGCAATAGTTGTCTAATTTTCATCTCTCTCTGGCTTGTGCAGCTGTAAAATGATATTTATGCTTATTAATCCTGACCTAACCCTAGACCAAATTAAGGGACTCTGACTAAGCTTTCCAACAAGGTATCATATGCCTTAATTGGGCTTAAGATGAGTAAGTTAAGCCCATTTAAGTGAAGGAACATAATGGCATGCGCACTGATCCGCATCAGAGAACTCAGGACCCAATTTAGCCTAGATTTTGGCCTAATTTGACAACTCTTGTGACACCTGAAATTGTAGGTCTCTTCCTTATCTTTCTAGGGACAGCAAGATCACCAAAATCCGATATCTGTAGCTCTAGTTATGCTCTGTGCAAGGCAACAAGGTCAAGATGAGTTAAAAATCCAAAAATTAACAATGTTTAGCTATTAAGCCCAATAATGTAAAAGCAAAAACAACGATTGTAAAAGTTGTCTAATTTCCGTCTCTCTCTGGCTTGTGTGGCTATAAACTGTATTTATGCTTATTAATCCTGACCTAACCCTAGACCAAATTAAGGGTCTCTGAATAAGCTTTCAAACAAGGTATCATATGCCTTAATTGGGCTTAAGATGATTAAGTTAGACCCATTTAAGTGAAGGAACATCGTGGACTGCGCACTGATCCTCGCCAGAGAAGTCGGGACCCAATTTAGCCTTGATTTTGTCCTAATTTGAGAATTCTTGTGAAACCTGAAATTGTAGGTCTCTTCCTTATCTTTCTAGGGACAGCAAGATCACCAAAATCCGATATTTGTAGCTCTAGTTATGCTTTGCGCAAGGCAACAAGGTCAGGATGAGTGAAAAATCCGAAAATTTACAATGTTTAGCATTTAAACTCAATTAAGCCCAATAATGTAAAAGCAAAAAAAATGATTGTAAAAGTTGTCTAATTTTCGTCTCTCTCTGGCTAGTGCCGCTGTAAACTTCTATTTATGCTTATTAATCCTGACCTAACCATACCAAATTAAGGGCCTCTGAATAAGCTTTCCAACAAGGTATCATTTGCCTTAATTGGGCTTAAGATGAGTAAGTTGGGCCCATTTAGGTGAAGGAACATCATGGACTGCGCACTGATCCGCGCCAGAGAACTCGGGACCCAATTTAGCCTTGATTTTGGCCTAATTTTACAATGCTTGTGAAACCTGAAATTGTATGTCTCTTCCTTGTCTTTCTAGGGACAGCAAAATCACCAAAATCCGATATCTGTAGCTCTAGTTATGCTTTACGCAAGGCAACAAGGTCAAGATGAGTGAAAAATCCGAAAATTAACAATGTTTTGCAATAAAGCCCGATAATGTAAATGCAAAAACAATAATTGTAAAAGTTGTCTAATTTCCATCTCTCTCTGGCTTGTGCGGCTGTAAACTTCTATTTATGCTTATTAATCCTGACCTAACGCTAGACCAAATTAAGGGCCTCTGACTAAGCTTTCCAACAATGTATCATATGCCTTAACTGGGCTTATGACGAGTAAGTTAGGCCCATTTAAGTGAAGGAACATCATGGACTACGACCGATCCGCACTGGAGAGAACTCGGGACCCAATTTAGCCATGATTTTGGCCTAATTTTACAATTCTTGTGAAACCTGAAATTGTAGGTCTCTTCCTTATCTTTCTAGGGACAGCAAGATCACCAAAATCCTATATCTGTAGCTCAAGTTATGCTCTGCGCAAGGCAACAATGTCAGGATGAGTGACAAATCCGAAAATTCATAAAGTTTAGCAATTAAGCCCAATAATGTAAAAGCAAAAACAATGATTGTATAAGTTGTCTAATTTTCGTCTCTCTCTGGGTTGTGCGGCTGTAAACTGTTATTTGTGCTTATTAATCCTGACCTAACCCTAGACCAAATTAAGGGCCTCTGAATAAGCTTTCCAACAAGGTATCATATGCCTTAATTGAGCTTAAGATGAGTAAGTTAGGCCCATTTAAGTGAAGGAGCATCATGGACTGAGCACTTATCCGCGCCAGAGAAGTCGAGACCCAATTTAGCCTTGATTTTGGCTTAATTTGACAATTCTTGTGAAACCTGAAATTGTAGGTCTCTTCCTTATCTTTCTAGGGACAGCAAGATCACCAAAATCCGATATCTGTAGCTCAAGTTATGCTCTGTGCAAGGCAACAAGGTCAGGATGAGTGAAAAATCCAAAAATTAACAAAGTTTAGCAATTAAGCCCAATAATGTAAAAGCAAAAACAATTATTGTAAAAGTTGTCTAATTTTCGTCTCTATCTGGCTTGTGCCGCTATAAACTGCTATTTATGCTTATTAATCCTGGCCTAACCCTAGACCAAATTAAGGGCCTCTGATTAAGCTTTCCAACAAGGTATCATATGCCTTAATTGAGCTTAAGATTAGTAAGTTAGGCCCATTTAAGTGAAGGAGCATCATGGACTGCGCACTGATCCGCGCCAGAGAACTCGGGACCCTATTTAGCCTTGATTTTGGCCTAATTAGACAATTATAGTGAAACATGAAATTGTAGGTCTCTACCTTATCTTTCTAGGGACAGCAAGATCACCAAAATCCGATATCTGTAGCTCAAGTTATGCTCTATGCAAGGCAACAAGGTCAGAATGAGTGAAAAATCCAAAAGTTAACAATGTTTAGCTATTAAGCCTAATAATGTAAAAGCAAAAACAATGATTGTAAAAGTTGCCTAATTTCCGTTTCTCTCTGGCATGTGTGACTATAAACTGCTATTTATGCTTATTAATCCTGACCTAACCCTACACCAAATTAAGGGTCTCTGAATAAGCTTTCCAACAAGGTATCGTATGCCTTTATTGGGCTTAAGATGAGTAAGTTAAACCCATTTAAGTGAAGGAACATCGTGGACTGCGCACTGATCCTCGCCAGAGAAGTCGGGACCCAATTTAGCCTTGATTTTGTCCTAATTTGGGAATTCTTGTGAAACCTGAAATTGTAGGTCTCTTCCTTATCTTTCTAGGCACAGCAAGATCACTAAAATCCAATACCTGTAGCTCCAGTTATGCTCTGCGCAAGGCAATAAGGTCAGGATGAGTGAAAAATCCAAAAATTAACAATGTTTAGCAAATAAGCCGAATAATGTAAAAGCAAAAACAATGATTGTAAAAGTTGTCTAATTTTCATCTCTCTCAGGCTTGTGAGGTTATAAACTGCTATTTATGCTTATTAATCCTGACCTAACCCTTGACCAAATTAAGGGCCTCTGAATAAGCTTTCCAACAAGGTATCATATGCCTTAATTGGGCTTAAGATGAGTAAGTTAGGCCCATTTAAGTTAAGGAACATCATGGACTGCGCACTGATCCGCGCCAGAGAACTCGGGACCCTATTTAGCCTTGAATTTTACCTAATTTGACAATTCTTATGAAACCTGAAATTGTAGGTCTCTTCCTTATCTTTCTAGGGACAGCAAGATCACCAAAATCCGATATCTGTAGCTCTAGTCATGCTCTGTGCCAGGCAACAAGGTCAGGATGAGTGAAAAATCCAGAAACTAACAATGTTTGCAATTAAGCCCAGTTAAGCACAATAATGTAGAAGCAAAAACAATGATTGTTAAAGTTGTATAATTTCTGTCTCTCTCTGGCCCGTGCGGCTGTAAGCTGATATTTATGCTTAGTAATCCTGAACTAACCCTAGGTCAAATTAAGGGCCTCTGACTAAGCTTTCCAACAAGGTATCATATGCTTTAATTGGGCTTAAGATGAGTAAGTTAGGCCCATTTAATGAAGGAACATCATGGACTGCACGATGATCCATGCCAGAGAACTCAGGACCCAATTTAGCCTTGATTTTGGCCTAATTTGACAATTCTTGTGAAACCTGAAATTGTAGGTGTCTACCTTATCTTTCTAGGGACAACAAGATCACCAAAATCCGATATCTGTAGCTCAAGTTATGCTCTACGCAAGGCAACAAGGTCAGGATGAGTGAAAAATCCCAAAATTAACAATGTTTAGCTATTAAGCCTAGTAATGTAAAAGCAAAAACAATGATTGTAAAAGTTGTCTAATTTCCGTCTCTCTCTGGCTTGTGTGGTTATAAACTGCTATTTATGCTTATTAATCCTGACCTAACCCTAGACCAAATTAAGGGTCTCTGAATAAGCTTTCCAACAAGGTATCGTATGCCTTTAATGGGCTTAAGATGAGTAAGTTAGACCCATTTAAGTGAACGAACATCATGGACTGCGCACTGATCATCGCCAGAGAAGTCGGGACCCAATTTAGCCTTGATTTTGGCCTAATTTGACAATTCTCACGAAACCTGAAATTGTAGGTCTCTACCTTATCTTTCTAGGGACAGCAAGATCACCAAAATCCGATATCTGTAGCTCAAGTTATGCTCTATGCAAGGCAACAAGGTCAGGATGAGTAAAAAATCCAAAAGTTAACAATGTTTAGCTATTAAGCCTAATAATGTAAAAGCAAAAACAATGATTGTAAAAGTTGTCTAATTTCCGTCTCTCTCTGGCTTGTGTGGCTATAAACAGCTATTTATGCTTATTAATCCTGACCTAACCCTACAACAAATTAAGGGTCTCTGAATAAGCTTTCCAACAAGGTATCGTATGCCTTTATTGGGCTTAAGATGAGTAAGTTAGACCCATTTAAGTGAAGGAACATCATGGACTGCGCACTGATCCTCGCTAGAGAAGTCGGAACCCAATTTAGCCTTAATTTTGTCCTAATTTGGGAATTCTTGTGAAACCTGAAATTGTAGGTCTCTTCCTTATCTTTCTAGGCACAGCAAGATCACCAAAATCCAATAGTTGTAGCTCTAGTTATGCTCTGCGCAAGGCAATAAGGTCAGGATGAGTGAAAAATCCAAAAATTAACAATGTTTAGCAATTAAGCCGAATAATGTAAAAGCAAAAACAATGATTGTAAAAGTTGTCTAATTTTCATCTCTCTCTGGCTTGTGAGGTTATAAACTGCTATTTATGCTTATTAATCCTTACCTAACCCTTGACCAAATTAAGGGCCTCTGAATAAGCTTTCCAACAAGGTATCATATGCCTCAATTGGGCTTAAGATGAGTAAGTTAGTCCCATTTAAGTAAAGGAACATCATGGACTGCGCACTTATCCGTGCCAGAGAACTCGGGACCCTATTTAACCTTGATTTTGGCATAAGTAGACAATTCTTGTGAAACCTGAAATTGTAGGTCTCTTCCTTTTCTTTCAAGGGACAGCAAGATCACCAAAATTCGATATCTGTTGCTCTAGTTATGCTCTGCGCAAGGCAACAAGGTCAATATGAGTGAAAAATCCAAAAATTAACAATGTTTAGCAATTAAGCCCAATAATGTATAAGTAAAAACAATGATTGTAAAAGTTGTCTAATTTTCGTCTCTATCTGGCTTGTGCGGCTATAAACTGCTATTTATGCTTATTAATCCTGACCTAACACTAGACCAAATTAAGGGCCTCTGAATAAGCTTTCCAACAAGGTATCATATGCCTTAATTGGGCTTAAGATGAGTAAGTTAGGCCCATTTAAGTGAAGGAACATCATGGACAGCGCACTGATCCGCGCCAGAGAACTCGGGACCCAATTTAGCCTTGATTTTGGCCTAATTTGACAATTCTTGTGAAACCTGAAATTGTAGGTCTCTACCTTATCTTTCTAGGGACAACAAGATCGCCAAAATCCGATATCTGTAGCTCAAGTTAAGCTCTACGCAAGGCAACAAGGTCAGGATGAGTGAAAAATCCAAAAATTAACAATGTTTAGCTATTAAGCCTAATAATGTAAAAGCAAAAACAATGATTGTAAAGGTTGTCTAATTTCCGTCTCTCTCTGGCTTGTGTGGAAAGAAACTGCTATTTATGCTTATTTATCCTGACCTAACCCTAGACCAAATTAAGGGTCTCTGAATAAGCTTTCCAACAAGGTATCGTATGCCTTTATTGGGCTTAAGATGAGTAAGTTAGACCCATTTAAGTGAAGGAACATCATGTAATGCGCACTGATCATCGCCAGAGAAGTCGGGACCCAATTTAGCCTTGATTTTGGCCTAATTTGACAATTCTTGTGAAACCTAAAATTGTAGGTCTCTACCTTATCTTTCTAGGGACAGCAAGATCACCAAAATCCGATATCTGTAGCTCAAGTTATGCTCTACGCAAGGCAACAAGGTCAGGATGAGTGAAAAATCCAAAAGTTAACAATGTTTAGCTATTAAGCCTAATAATGTAAAAGCAAAATCAAGGATTGTAAAAGTTGTCTAATTTCCGTCTCTCTCTGGCTTGTGAGGCTATAAACTGCTATTTATGCTCATTAATCCTGACCTAACCCTTGACCAAATTAAGGGCCTCTGAATAAGCTTTCAAACAAGGTATCATATGCCTTAATTGGGCATAAGATGAGTAAGTTAGGCTCATTTGAGTGAAGGAACATCATGGACTGCGCACTGATCCTCGCCAGAGAACTCGGGACCCTATTTAGCCTTGATTTTGGCCTAATTAGACAATTATTGTGAAACATGAAATTGTAGGTCTCTACCTTATCTTTCTAGGGACAGCAAGATCACCAAAATCCGATATCTGTAGCTCAAGTTTTGCTCTACGCAAGGCAACAAGGTCAGGATGAGTGAAAAATCCAAAAATTAACAATGTTTAGCTATTAAGCCTAGTTAAGCACAATAATGTAGAAGCAAAAACAATCATTGTTAAAGTTGTCTAATTTCCGTCTCTCTCTCCGCCCGCAAGTGTTTGAAGCTGATATTTATGCTTATTAATCCTGAACTATCCCTAGATCAAATTAAGGGCCTCTGAATAAGCTTTCAAACAAGGTATCCAAAAATTAACAATGTGTAGCAATTAAGACCAATTAAGCCCAATAATGTAAAAGCAAAACAATGATTGTAAAAATTGTCTAATTTCCGCCTCTCTCTGGCTTGTGCGGCTGTAAACTGCTATTTATGCTTATCAATCCTGACCTAACCCCAGACCAAATTAAGGGCCTCTGACTAAGCTTTCCAACAATGTATCATATGCCTTAATTGGGCTTATGATGAGTAAGTTAGACCCATTTAAGTGAAGGAACATCATGGAATGCGCACTGATCTGCACCAGAGAACTCGGGACCCAATTTAGCATTGATTTTGGCCTAATTTGACAATTCTTGTGAAACATGAAATTGTAGGTCTCTTCCTTATCTTTCTAGGGACAGCAAGATCACCAAAATCCTATTTCTGTAGCTCAATTTATGCTCTGCGCAAGGCAACAAGGTCTGGATGAGTGAAAAATCCGAAAATTCACAAAGTTTAGCAATTAAGCCCTATAATGTAAAAGCAAAAACAATGATTGTATAAGTTGTCTAATTTTTGTCTCTGTCTGGCTTGTGCCGCTATAAACTGCTATTTATGCTTATTAATCCTGACCTAACCCTTGACCAAATTAAGGGCCTCTGAATAAGCATTCCAACAAGGTATCATATGCCTTAATTGGGCTTAAGATGAGTAAGTTAGGCCCATTTAAGTCAAGGAACATCATGGACTGCGCACTGATAAGCGCCAGAGAACTCGGGACCCTATTTATCCTTGATTTTGGCCTAATTAGACAATTCTTGTGAAACCTGAAATTGTAGGTCTCTTCCTTATCTTTCTAGGGACAGCAAGATCACCAAAATCCGATATTTGTAGCTCTAGTTTTGCTTTACGCAAGCCAACAAGATCAGGATGAGTGAAAAATCCAAAAATTAACAATGTTTAGCAATTAAGCCCAATAATGTAAAAGCAAAAACAATGATTGTAAAAGTTGTCCAATTTTCGCCTCTCTTTGGCTTGTGCGGTTATAAGCTGCTATTTATGCTTATTAATCCTGACCTAACCCTAGACCAAATTAAGGGCCTCTGAATAAGCTTTCCAACAAGGTATCATATGCCTTAATTGGGCATAAGATGAGTAAGTTAGGCCCATTTAAGTGAAGGAACATCATGGACAGCGTACCAATCAGCGCCAGAGAACTCGGGACCCAATTAAGCATAGATTTTGGCCTAATTTGACAATTCTTGTGAAACTGAAATTGTAGGTCTCTTCTTTATCTTTCTAGGGATAGCAATATCACCAAAATCCGATATCTGTAGCTCTAGTTATGCTCTACGCAAGGCAACAAGGTCAGGATGAGTGAAAAATCTGAAAATTAACAATGTTTACCAATTAAGCCCAATAATGTAAAAGCAAAAACAATGATTGTAAAAGTTGTCTAATTTTCGTCTCTCCCTGGCTTGTGCGACTGTAAGCTGCTATTTTTGCTTATTAATCCTGACCTATCCCTAGACCAAATTAAGGGCTTCTGAATAAGCTTTCCAACAAGGTATCATTTGCCTTAATTGGGCTTAAGATGAGTATGTTAGGCCCATTTAAGTGAAGGAACATCATGGACTGCACACTGATCCGCGCCAGAGAACGCGTGACCCAATTTAGCCTTGATTTTGGCCTAATTTTATAATTCTTGTGAAACCTGAAATTGTAGGTCTCTTCCTTATCTTTCTAGGGACATCAAGATCGCCAAAATCCGATATCTGTAGCTCTATTTATGCTCTGCGCAAGGTAACAAGGTCAGGATGAGTGGAAAATCCGAAAATTAACAATGTTTAGCAATTAAGCCCAATAATGTAAAAGCAAAAAACAATGATTGTTAAAGTTGTCTAATTATCGTCTCTCTCTGGCTTGTGCGACTGTAAACTGCTATTATGCTTATTAATCCTGACCTAACCTTAGATCAAAATAAGGGCCTCTGAATAAGCTCTCCAACAAGGATTCATGTGCGTTAATTGGGCTTAAGATGATTAAGTTAGGCCCATTTAAGTGAAGGAACATCATGGACTGCGCACGGATCAGCGCCAGAGAACTCGAGACCTAATTTAGCCTTGATTTTGGACTAATTTGACAATTCTAGTGAATCTTGAAATTGTAGGTCTCTTCCTTATCTTTCTAGGGACAGCAAGATCACCAAAATACGATATCTGTAGCTCTAGTTATGCTCTACGCAAGCCAACAAGGTTAGGAATAGTGAAAAATATGAAAATTAATAATGTTTAACAATTAAGCCCGGTAAAGCCCAATAATGTAAAAGCAAAAACAATGATTGTAAAAGTTGTCTAATTTTTGTCTCTCTATGGCTTGTGTGGCAGTAAAATGCTATTTATACTTATTAATCATGACCTAACCCTAGACCAAATTAAGGACCTCTGAATAAGCTTTCCAACAATGTATCATATGCCTTAATTGGGCTTAAGATGAGTAAGTTAGGCCCATTGAAGTGAAGGAATATCATGGACTGCACAATGATCCGCGCTAGAGAACTCGGGACCCAATTTAGCCTTGATTTTGTCCTAATTTGACAACTCTTATGAATTCTGAAAATGTAGGTCTCTTCCTTATCTTTCTACGGACAGCAAGATCACCAAAATCCGATATCTGTAACTCTAGTTATGCTCTGCGCAAGGCAACAAGGTCAGGATGAGTGAAAAATCAGAAAATTAACAATGTTTAGCATTTAAGCCCAATTAAGACCAATAATGTAAAAGCAAAAACAATGATTGTAAAAGTTGTCTGATTTCCGTCCCTCTGGCATGTGCGGCTGTAAACTGCTATTTATGCTTATTAATAGTGACCTAACCCGAGACCAAATTAAGGGTCTCTGAATAAGTTTTCCAACAAGGTATCATATGCCTTAACTAGGCTTAAGATGAGTATGTTAGGCCCATTTAAGTGAAGGAACATCATGGACTGCACATTGATCCGCGCTAGAGAACTCGTGACAAAATTTAGCCTTGATTTTGGCCAAATTTGATAATTCTTGTGAAAACTGAAATTGTAGGTCTCTTCCTTATCTTTCTAGGGACAGCAAGATCACCAAAATCCGATATTTGTAGCTCTAGTTATGCTCTGCGCAAGGTAACAAGGTCAGGATGAGTGGAAAATCCGAAAATTAACAATGTTTAGCAATTAAGCCCAATAATGTAAAAGCAAAAACAATGGTTGCCAAAGTTGTCTAATTACCGTCTCTCTCTGGCATGTGCGGCTGTAAACTGCTATTTATGCTTATTAATCCTGACCTAACCCTAATCCAAATTAAGGGCCTCTGAATAAGCTTTCCAACAAGGTATCATATGCCTTAATTCGGCTTAAGATGAGTAAGTTTGGCCCCTTTAAGTGAAGGAACATCATGGACCGCGCACTGATCCGTGCAAGAGAACTCGGGACCCAAATTTAGCCTTGATTTAGGCCTAATTTGAGAATTCTTGTGAAACCTGAAATTGTAGGTCTCTTCCTTATCTTTCTAGGGACAGCAAGATCTACAAAATCCGATATCTGTAGCTCTAGTTATGCTATGCGCAAGGCAAAAAGATCAGGATGAGTGAAAAATCCGAAAATTTACAATGTTTAACAATTAAGCCCAATTAAGCCCAATAATGTAAAAGCAAAAACAATGATAGTAAAAGTTGTCTAATTGTTGTCTCTCTCTGGCTTGTCCGGCTGTCAACTGTTATTTATGCTTACTAATCCTGACCAAACCCTAGACCAAATTAAGGGCCTCTTAATAAGCATTCCAACAAGGTATCATATGCCTTAATTGGACTTAAGATGAGTAAGATAGCCCCATTTAAGTGAAGGAACATCATGGACTGCCCACTGATCCGCACCAGAGAACTAGGGACCCAATTTAGCCTTATTTTGGCCTTATTTGACAATTCTTGTGAAAACTGAAATTGTAGGTCTCTTCCTTATCTTTCTAGGGACAGCAAGATCACCAAAATCCGATATGTGTAGCTCTAGTTATGCTGTGCGCCAGCCAACAAGGTCAGGATGAGTGAAAAATTCGAAAATTAACAATGTTTAGAAAATTAAGACTAATTAAGCCCAATTATGTAAAAGCAAAAACAATGATTGTAAAAGTTATCTAATTTTCATCTCTCTCTGGCTTGTGCAGCTGTAAACTGCTATATATGCTTATTAATACAGACCGAACCTTAGAACAAATTAAGGGCCTCTGCATAAGCTTTCCAACAAGGTATCACATGACATAATTGGGCTTAAGATGAGTAAGTTAGGCCCATTTAAGTGAAGGAACATCATGGACAGCGTAGGGATCAGCGCCAGAGAACTCTGGACTCAATTTAGCCTTGATTTTGGCCTAATTTTACAATTCTTGTTAAACCTGAAATTGTAGGTCTCTTCCTTATCTTTCTAGGGACAGCAAGATCACCAAAATCCGATATTTGTAGCTCTAGTTATCCTCTGCGCAGGGCAACAAGGTCAGGATGATTGAAAAATCCGAAAATTAAAAATGTTTAGAAATTAAGCACAATTAAGCCCAATAATGTAAATGCAAAATCAATGATTGTAAAAGTTGTCTAATTTTCGTCTCTCTCTGGCTTGAGCAGCTGTAAACTGCTATTTATTCTTATTAATCATGACGTAACCCATGACCAAATGAAGGGCCTCTGAATAAGCTTTCCAACAAGGTATCATATGCCTTAATTGGGCATAAGATGAGTAAGTTAGACCCATTTAATTAAAGGAACATCATGGACTACGCACTGATCCGTGCCAGGGAAGTCGGAACCCAATTTAGCCTTTATTTTGGCCTAATTTGTCAATTCTTGTGAAACCTGAAATTGTAGGTCTCTTCCTTATCCTATTTTTGCTTAATAATCCTGACCTAACCCTAGAACAAATTAAGGGCCTCTGAATAAGCTTTCCAACAAGGTATCATATGCCTTAATTGGGCTTAAGATGAGTAAGTTAGGCCCATTTAAGTGAATGAACATCATGGACTATGAATTAATCCGCGCCAGAGAACCCGGGACCCAATTTATCCTTGATTTTGGCCTAATTTGACAATTCTTGTGAAACCTGAAATTGTAGGTCTCTTCCTTATCTTTCTAGGGAGAGCAAGATCACCAAAATCCGATATCTGTAGCTCTAGTTATGCTCTGCGCAAGCCAACAAGGTCAGGATGAGTGAAAAATCCGAAAATTAACAATGTTAAGCAATTAAGCCCTATTAAGCCCAATAATGTAAAAGCAAAAACAATGATTGTAAAAGTTGTCTAATTTTCATCTCCCACTGGCTTGTGCGGTTGTAAACTGCTATTTATGCTTATTAATCCTGACATAACCCTAAACCAAATTAAGGGCCTCTGAATAAGCTTTCCAACTAGGTATCATATGCATTAATTGGGCTTAAGATGAGTAAGTTAGGGCCATTTAAATGAAGGAACATCATGGACTGTGCACTGATACCCGCGAGAGAACTCGGGACCCAATTTAGCCTTGTTTTGGGCCTAATTTGATAATTCTTTTGAACCTGAAATTGTAGGTCTCTTCCTTATCTTCCTTAGGACAGCAAGATCACCAAAATCCGATATCTGTAGCTCTAGTTATGCTCTGCGCAAGCCAACAAGGTCAGGATGAGTGAAAAATCAGAAAATAACAATGTTTAGCAGTTAAGCCCAATAATGTAAAAGCAAAAACAATGATTGTAAAAGTTGTATAATTTTCGTTCTCTCTGGGTTGTGCGGCTGTAAACTGCTCTTTATGCTTATTAATCCCGACCTAACCCTAGACCAAATTAAGGGCCTCTGAATAAGCTTTCCAACAAGGTATCATTTGCCTTAACTGGGCTTAAGACGAGTAAGTTATGCCCATTTAATTAAAGGAACATCATGGACTACGCACGGATCTGCGCCAGAGAACTCGGGACCCAATTTATCCTTGATTTTGGCCTAATATGACAATTCTTGTAAAACCTGAAATTGTAGGTCTCTTCCTTATCCGATTTATGTTTATTAATCCTGATCTAACCCTAGACCAAATTAAGGGCCTCTGAAAAAGCTTTTCAACAAGGTATCTTGTACCATAATTGGGCTTACGACGAGGAAGTTAGGCCCATTTAAGTGAAGGAACATCATGGACTACGCACTGATCCGTGCCAGAGAACTCGGGACCCAATTTAGCCTTGATTTTGGCCTAATTTGTCAATTCTTGTGAAACCTGAAATTGTAGGTCTCTTCCTTATCCTATTTTTGCCTATTAATCCTGACCTTAACCTAGAACAAATTAAGGGCCTCTGAATAAGCTTTCCAACAAGGTATCATATGCCTTAACTGGGATTAAGATGAGTAAGTTAGGCCCATTTAAGAGAAGGAACGTCATGGACTGCGCACTGATTCGCGCCAGAGAACTCGGGATCCAAATTAGCCTTGATTTTGGCCTAGTTTGACAATTCTTGTGAAACTTGAAATTATAGGTCTCTTCCATATCTTTCTAAGGACATCAAGATCTCCAAAATCCGATATCTGTAGCACTAGTTATCCTCTGCGTAAGGCAACAAGGTCAGGATGAGTGAAAAATCCGAAAATTAACAATGTTTAACAATTAAGCCCAATTAAGCCCAATAATGTAAAAGCAAAAACAATGATTGTAAAAGTTGTCTAACTTCCGCCTCTCTCTGACTTGTGCGGCTGTAAACTGCTATTTATGTTACTATTCCTCACCTAAACCTAGACTAAATTAAGGGCCTCTGAATAAGCTTTCCAGCAAGGTATCATATGCCTTAATTGGGCATAAGATGAGTAAGTTAGTCCCATTTAATTAAAGGAACATCATGGACAACGCACTGATCCGTGCCAGGGAAGTCGGAACCCAATTTAGCCTTTATTTTGGCCTAATTTGTCAATTCTTGTGAAACCTGAAATTGTAGGTCTCTTCCTTATCCTATTTTTGCTTATTAATCCTGACCTAACCCTAGAACAAATTAAGGGCCTCTGAATAAGCTTTCCAACAAGGTATCATATGCCTTAATTGGGCTTAAGATGAGTAAGTTAGGCCCATTTAAGAGAATGAACATCATGGACTATGAATTAATCCGCGCCAGAGAACCCGGGACCCAATTTAGCCTTGATTTTGGCCTAATTTGACAATTCTTGTGAAACCTAAAATTGTAGGTCTCTTCCTTAACTTTCTAGGGAGAGAAAGATCACCAAAATCCGATATCCCGTAGCTCTAGTTATGCTCGTGCAAGCGGACAAGGTCAGGATGAGTGAAAAAACCGAAAATTAACAATGTTAAGCAATTAAGCCCTATTAAGCCCAATAATGTAAAAGCAAAAACAATGATTGTAAAAGTTGTCTAATTTTCGTCTCCCACTGGCTTGTGCGGTTGTAAACTGCTATTTATGCTTATTAATCCGGACCTAACCCATAACAAATTAAGGGCCTCTGAATAAGCTTTCCAACTAGGTATCATATGCATTAATTGGGCTTAAGATGAGTAAATTAGGCCCATTTAAGTGAAGGAACATCATGGACTGTGCACTGATACGCGCGAGAGAACTCGGGACCCAATTTAGCCTTGTTTTGGGCCTAATTTGATAATTCTTTTGGAACCTGAAATTGTAGGTCTCTTCCTTATCTTTCTTAGGACAGCAAGATCACCAAAATCCGATATCTGTAGCTCTAGTTATGCTCTGCGCAAGGCAACAAGGTCAAGATGAGTGAAAAATCAGAAAAATAACAATGTTTAGCAGTTAAGCCCAATAATGTAAAAGCAAAAACAATGATTGTAAAAGTTGTATAATTTTCGTTCTCTCTGGCTTGTGCGGCTGTAAACTGCTCTTTATGCTTATTAATCCTAACCTAACCCTAGACCAAATTAAGGGACTCTGAATAAGCTTTCCAACAAGGTATCATATGCCTTAATTGGGCTTAAGACGAGTAAGTTATGCCCATTTAATTAAAGGAACATCATGGACTACGCACTGATCCGCACCAGAGAACTCGAGACCCAATTTATCCTTGATTTTGGCCTAATATGACAATTCTTGTAAAACCTGAAATTGTAGGTCTCTTCCTTATCCGATTTATGCTTATTAATCCTGATCTAACCCTAGACCAAATTAAGGGCCTCTGAAAAAGCTTTTCAACAAGGTATCTTGTGCCTTAATTGGGCTTACGACGAGGAAGTTAGGCCCATTTAAGTGAAGGAACATCATGGACTACGCACTGATCCGTGCCAGAGAACTCGGGACCCAATTTAGCCTTGATTTTGGCCTAATTTGTCAATTCTTGTGAAACCTGAAATTGTAGGTCTCTTCCTTATCCTATTTTTGCTTATTAACCCTGACCTAACCCTAGAACAAATTAAGGGCCTCTGAATAAGCTTTCCAACAAGGTATAATATGCCTTAATTGGGATTAAGATGAGTAAGTTAGGCCCATTTAAGTGAAGAACCGTCATGGACTGCACACTGATCCGCGCCAGAGAACACGGGACCCAAATTAGCCTTGATTTTGGCCTAGTTTGACAATTCTTGTGAAACTTTAAATTGTAGGTCTCTTCCATATCTTTCTAAGGACAGCAAGATCTCCAAAATCCGATATCTGTAGCACTAGTTATCCTCTGCGTAAGGCAACAAGGTCAGGATGAGTGAAAAATCCGAAAATTAACAATGTTTAACAATTAAGCCCAATAATGTAAAAGCAAAAACAATGATTGTAAAAGTTGCCTAACTTCCGTCTCTCTCTGACTTGTGCGGCTGTGAACTGCTATTTATGTTACTAATCCTGACCTAAACCTAGACGAAATTAAGGGTCTCTGAATAAGCTTTCCAACAAGGTATCATATGCCTTAATTGGGCATAAGATGAGTAAGTTAGACCCATTTAATTAAAGGAACATCATGGACTACGCACTGATCCGTGCCAGAGAAGTCGGAACCCAATTTAGCCTTTATTTTGGCCTAATTTGTCAATTCTTGTGAAACCTGAAATTGTAGGTCTCTTCCTTATCCTATTTTTGCTTATTAATCCTGACCTAACCCTAGAACAAATTAAGGGCCTCTGAATAAGCTTTCCAACAAGGTATCATATGCCTTAATTGGGCTTAAGATGAGTAAGTTAGGCCCATTTAAGTGAATGAACATCATGGACTATGAATTAATCCGCGCCAGAGAACCCGGGCCCCAATTTAGCCTTGATTTTGGCCTAATTTGACAATTCTTGTGACACCTGAAATTGTAGGTCTCTTCCTTATCTTTCTAGGGAGAGCAAGATCACCAAAATCCGATATCTGTAGCTCTAGTTATGCTCTGCGCTCTGCGCAAGCCAACAAGGTCAGGATGAGTGAAAAATCCGAAAATTAACAATGTTAAGCAATTAAGCCCTATTAAGCCCAATAATGTAAAAGCAGAAACAATGATTGTAAAAGTTTTCTAATTTTTGTCTCCCACTGGCTTGTGCGGTTGTAAACTGCTATTTATGCTTATTAATCCTGACCTAACCCTAGACCAAATTAACGGCCTCTGAATAAGCTTTCCAACTAGGTATCATATAAATTAATTGGGCTTAAGATGAGTAAGTTAGGCCCATTTAAGTGAAGGAACATCATGGACTGTGCACTGATACGCGCGAGAGAACTCGGGACCCAATTTAGTCTTGATTTGGGCATAATTTGATAATTCTTTTGAAACCTGAAATTGTAGGTCTCTTCCTTATCTTTCTTAGGACAGCAAGATCACCAAAATCCGATTTCTGTAGCTCTAGTTATGCTCTGCGCAAGGCAACAAGGTCAGGATGATTGAAAAATCAGAAATATAACAATGTTTAGCAGTTAAGCCCAATAATGTAAAAGCAAAAACAATGATTGTAAAAGTTGTATAATTTTCGTTCTCTCTGGCTTGTGCGGCTGTAAACTGCTCTTTATGCTTATTAATCCTGACCTAACCCTAGACCAAATTAAGGGCCTCTGAATAAGCTTTCCAACAAGGTATCATATGCCTTAATTGGGCTTAAGACGAGTAAGTTATGCCCATTTAATTAAAGGAACATCATGGACTACGCACTGTTCCGCGCCAGAGAACTCGGTACCCAATTTATCCTTGATTTTGGCCTAATATGACAATTCTTGTGAAAACTGAAATTGTAGGTCTCTTCCTTATCCGATTTAGGCTTATTAATCCTGATCTAACCCTAGACCAAATTAAGGGCCTCTGAAAAAGCTTTTCAACAAGGTATCATGTGCCTTAATTGGACTTACGACGAGGAAGTTAGGCCCATTTAAGTGAAGGAACATCATGGACTACGCACTGATCCGTGCCAGAGAACTCGGGACCCAATTTAGCCTTGATTTTGGCCTAATTTGTCAATTCTTGTGAAACCTGAAATTGTAGTTCTCTTCCTTATCCTATTTTTGCTTATTAATCCTGACCTAACCCTAGAACAAATTAAGGGCCTCTGAATAAGCTTTCCAAAGAAGGTATAATCTGCCTTAATTAGGATTAAGATGAGTAAGTTAGGCCTATTTAAGTGAAGGAACGTCATGGACTGCGCACTGATCCGCGCCAGAGAACTCGGGACCCAATTTAGCCTTGATTTTGGCCTAATTTGACAATTATTGGGAAACCTGAAATTGTAGGTCTCTTCCTTATCTTTCTAGGGACAGCAAGATCACCAAAATCCGATATCTGTAGCTATAGTTATGCTCTGCGCAAGGCAACAAGGTCAGGATGACTGAAAAATCCTAAAATTAACAATGTTAAGCAATTAAACCCAATTAAGCCCAATAATGTAAAAGCAAAAACAATGATTGTAAAAGTTGTCTAATTTCTGTCTCCCTTTGGCTTATGCGGATGTAAACTGCTATTTATGCTTATTAATCTTGACCTAACCCCAGACCAAATTAAGGGCCTCTGAATAAGCTTTCCAACAAGGTATCATATGCATTAATTGGGCTTAAGATGGGTAAGTTAGGCCCATTTAAGTGAAGGAACATCATGGACTGTGCACTGATCCGCACCAGAGAACTCAGGACCCAATTTAGCATTGATTTTGGCCTAATTTGACAATTCTTTTGAAACCTGAAATTGTAGGTCTCTTCCTTATCTTTCTAGGGATAGCAAGATCACCAAAATCCGATATCTGTAGCTCTAGTTATGCTCTGCGCAAGGCAACAAGGTCAGGATGAGTGAAAAATCAGAAAATTAACAATGTTTAGCAGTTAAGCCCAATAATGTAAAAGCAAAAACAATGATTGTAAAAGTTGTATAATTTCCATTCTCTCTGGCTTGTGCGGCTGTAAAATGCTATTTATGCTTATTAATCCTAACCTAACCCTAGACCAAATTAAGGGCCTCTGAATAAGCTTTCCAACAAGGTATCATAAGCCTTAATTGGGCTTAAGGTGAGTAAGTTAGGCCCATTTAAGTGAAGGAACATCATGGACTGCGCAATGATCCGCGCCAGAGAACTCGGGACCCATTTTAGCCTTGATTTTTGCCTAATTTGACAATTCTTGTTAAACCTGAAATTGTTGGTCTCTTCCTTATCTTTCTAGGGACAGCAAGATCACCAAAATCTGATATCTGTAGCACTAGTAGTTCTCTGCACAAGGCAACAAGGTCAGGCTTAGTGAAAAATCCGAAAATTAACAATGTTTTGAAATTAAGCCCAGTTAATCCCAATAATGTAAAAGCAAAATTAATGGTTGTAAGAGTTGTATAATTTACATCTCTCTATGGCTTGTGCGGCTGTAAACTGCTATTTATGCTTATTAATCCTGACCTAACCCTAGACCAAATTAAGGGCCTCTGAATAAGCTTTCCAACAAGGATTCATATGCCTTAATTGGGCTTAAGATGAGTAAGTTATGCCCATTTAAGTGAAGCAACATCATGGACGGCGCACTGATCCGTGCCGGAGAACTCGGGATCCAATTTAGCCTTGATTTTGGCCTAGTTTGACAATTCTTGTGAAACCTGAAATTGTAGGCCTCTTCCTTATCTTTCTAGGGACAGCAAGATCACCAAAATCCGATATCTGTAGCTCTAGTTATGCTCTGCGCAAGGCAACATGGTCAGGATGAGTGAAAAATCCGAAAATTAACAATGTTAAGCAATTAAGCCCAATTAAGCCCAATAATGTAAAAGAAAAAACATTGATTCCACAAGTTGTCTAATTTCCGTTTCCCTCTGGCTTGTTCGGTTGTAAACTGCTATTTATGCTTATTAATCCTGACCTAACCCTATACAAAATTAAGGCCCTCTGAATAAGCTTTCCAACAAGGTATCATATGCATTAATTGGGCTTAAGATGAGTAAGTTAGGCCCATTTAAGTGAAGGAACATCATGGACTGTGCACTGATCCGTGCCAGTGAACTCGGGACCCAATTTAGCCTTGATTTTGGCCTAATTGGACAATTCATTTGAAACCTGAAATGGTAGGTCTCCTCCTTATCTATCTAGGGACAGCAAGATCACCAAAATCCGATATTCGTGGCTCTAGTTAGGCTCTACGCAAGGCAACAAGGTCAGGATGAGTGAAAAATCAAAAAATTAACACTGTTTAGCTGTTAAGCCAAATAATGTAAAAGCAAAAACAATGATTGTAAAAGTTGTATAATTTTCGTTTTCTCTGGTTTGTGCAGCTGTAAACTGCTATTTTTGTAAATTATTCCTGACCTAACCATAGACCAAATTAAGGGCCTCTGAATAAGCTTTCCAACAAGTTATCATATGCCTTAATTCGGCTTAAGATGAGTAAGTTAGTCCCATTTAATTAAAGGAACATCATGGACTACACACTGATCCGCGCCAGAGAACTCGGGACCCAATTTAGCCTTGATTTTGGCCTAATTTTACAATTCTTGTGAAACCTGAAATTGTATGTCTCTTCCTTATCCTATTTCTGCTTATTAATCTTGACTAAACCCTAGACCAAATTAAGGGCCTCTGAATAAGCTTTCCAACAAGGTATCATGTGCCTTAATTGGGCTTAAGATGAGTAAGTTATGCCCATTTAAGTGAAGGAACATCATGGACTACGCACAGATCCGCACCAGAGAACTCGGGACCCGTTTTAGCCTTGATTTTGGCCAAATTTGACAATTCTTTTGAAACCTGACATTGTAGGTCTCTTCCTTATCTTTCTAGGGACAGCAAGATCACCAAAATCCGATATCTGTAGCTATAGTTATACTCTGTGCAAGGCAACAAGGTCAGGATGACTGAAAATCCGAAAACTAACAATATTAAGCAATTAAGCGCAATAATGTAAAAGCAAAAACAATGATTGTAAAAGTTGTCTAATTTCTGTCTCCCTTTGGCTTGTGCGGATGTAAACTGCTATTTATGCTTATTAATCCTGACCTAACCCCAGACCAAATTAAGGGCCTCTGAATAAGCTTTCCAACAAGGTATCATATGCATTAATTGGGCTTAAGATGGGTAAGTTAGGCCCATTTAAGTGAAGGAACATCATGGACTGTGCACTGATCCGCACCAGAGAACTCAGGACCCAATTTAGCATTGATTTTGGCCTAATTTGACAATACTTTTGAAACCTGAAATTGTAGGTCTCTTCCTTATCTTTCTAGGGATAACAAGATCACCAAAATCCGATATCTGTAACTTTAGTTATGCTCTGCGCAAGGTAACAAGGTCAGGATGAGTGAAAAATCAGAAAATTTACAATGTTTAGCAGTTAAGCCCAATAATGTAAAAGCAAAAACAATGATTGTAAAAGTTGTATAATTTCCGTTCTATCTGACTTGTGCGGCTGTAAACTGCTATTTATGCTTATTAATCCTAACCTAACCCTAGACCAAATTAAGGACCTCTGAATAATCTTTCCAACAAGGTATCATAAGCCTTAATTTGGCTTAAGGTGAGTAAGTTAGGCCCATTTAAGTGAAGGAACATCATGGACTGCGCAATGATCCGCGACAGAGAACTCAGGACCCATTTTAGCCTTGATTTTGGCCTAATTTGACAATTCTTGTTACACCTGAAATTGTTGGTCTCTTCCTTATCTTTCTAGGGACAGCAAGATCACCAAAATCTGATATCTGTAGCACTAGTAGTGCTCTGCACAAGGCAACAAGGTCAGGCTTAGTGAAAAATCCGAAAATTACCAATGTTTTGAAATTAAGCCCAATTAATCCCTATAATGTAAAAGCAAAATTGATGGTTGTAAGAGTTGAATAATTTACGTCTCTCTATGGCTTGTGCGGCTGTAAACTGCTATTTATGCTTATTAATCCTGACCTAACCCTAGACCAAATTAAGGGCCTCTGAATAAGCTTTCCAACAAGGATTCATATGCCTTAATTGGGCTTAAGATGAGTAAGTTATGCCCATTTAAGTGAAGCAACATCATGGACGGCGCACTGATCCGTGCCGGAGAACTCGGGATTCAATTTAGCCTTGATTTTGGCCTAATTTGATAATTCTTGTGAAACCTGAAATTGTAGGTCTCTTCCATATCTTTCTAGGGACAGCAAGATCACCAAAATCCGATATCTGTAGCTCTAGTTATGCTCTGCGCAAGGCAACAAGGTCAGGATGAGTGAAAAATCCGAAAATTAACAATGTTAAGCAATTAAGCCCAATAATGTAAAAGAAAAAACATTGATTCTACAAGTTGTCTAATTTTCGTTTCCCTCTGGCTTGTGCGGTTGTAAACTGCTATTTATGCTTATTAATCCTGACCTATCCTTATACCAAATTAAGGGCCTCTGAATAAGCTTTCCAACAAGGTATCATATGCATTAATTGGGCTTAAGATGAGTAAGTTAGGCCCATTTAAGTGAAGGAACATCATGGACTGCGCACTGATCCGCGCCAGTGAACTCGGGACCAATTTTGCCTTGATTTTGGCCTAATTGGACAATTCTTTTGAAACCTGAAATTGTAGGTCTCCTCCTTATCTTTCTAGGGACAACAAGATCACCAAAATCCGATATTTATGGCTCTAGTTATGCTCTACGCAAGGCAACAAGGTCAGGATGAGTGAAAAATCAGAAAATTAACAATGTTTAGCTGTTAAGCCAAATAATGTAAAAGCAAAAACAATGATTGTAAAAGTTGTATAATTTTCGTTCTCTCTGGCTTGTGCAGCTGTAAACTGCTATTTATGTAAATTATTCCTGACCTAACCATAGACCAAATTAAGGGCCTCTGAATAAGCTTTCCAACAAGGTATCATATGCCTTAATTCGGCTCAAGATGAGTAAGTTAGTCCCATTTAATTAAAGGAACATCATGGACTACACACTGATCCACGCCAGAGAACTCGGGACCCAATTTAGCCTTGATTTTCGCCTAATTTTACAATTCTTGTGAAACCTGAAATTGTATGTCTCTTCCTTATCCTATTTATGCTTATTAATCTTGACTAAACCCTAGACCAAATTAAGGGCCTCTGAATAAGCTTTCCAACTAGGTATCATGTGCCTTAATTGGGCTTAAGATGAGTAAGTAAGGCCCATTTAAGTGAAGGAACATCATGGACTACGCACAGATCCGCACAAGAGAACTCGGGACCCGATTTAGCCTTGATTTTGGCCAAATTTGACAATTCTTTTGACACCAGACATTGTAGGTCTCTTCCTTATCTTTCTAGGGACAGCAAGATCACCAAAATCCGATACCTGTAGCTATAGTTATGCTCTGCGCAAGGCAACAAGGTCAGGATGACTGAAAAATCCGAAAATTATCAATGTTAAGCAATTAAGCCCAATTAAGCCCAATAATGTAAAAGCAAAAACAATGATTGTAAAAGTTGTCTAATTTCTGTCTCCCTTAGGCTTGTGCGGCTGTAAACTGCTATTTATGTAAATTATTCCCGACCTAACCATAGACCAAATTAAGGGCCTCTGAATAAGCTTTCCAACAAGGTATCATATGCATTAATTGGGCTTAAGATGGGTAAGTTAGGCCCATTTAAGTGAAGGAACATCATGGACTGTGCACTGATCCGCACTAGAGAACTCAGGACCCAATTTAGCATTGATTTTGGCCTAATTTGACAATTCTTTTGAAACCTGAAATTGTAGGCCTCTTCCTTATCTTTCTAGGGATAGCAAGATCACCAAAATCCGATATATGTAGCTCTAGTTATGTTCTGCGCAAGGCAACAAGGTCAGGATGAGTGAAAAATCAGAAAATGAATAATGTTTAGCAGTTAAGCCCAATAATGTAAAAGCAAAAACAATGATTGTAAAAGTTGTATAATTTCCGTTCTCTATGGCTTGTGCGGCTGTAAACTGCTATTTATGCTTATTAATCCTAACCTAACCCTAGACCAAATTAAGGGCCTCTGAATAAGCTTTCCAACAAGGTATCATAAGCCTTAATTGGGCTTAAGGTGAGTAAGTTAGGCCTATTTAAGTGAAGGAACATCATGGACTGCGCAATGATCCGCGCCAGAGAACTCGGGACCCATTTTAGCCTTGATTTTGGCCTAATTTGACAATTCTTGTTAAACCTGAAATTGTTGGTCTCTTCCTTATCTTTCTAGGGACAGCAAGATCACCAAAATCTGATATCTGTAGCACTAGTAGTGCTCTGCACAAGGCAACAAGGTCAGGCTTAGTGAAAAATCCGAAAATTACCAATGTTTTGAAATTAAGCCCAATTAATCCCTATAATGTAAAAGCAAAAATAATGGTTGTAAGAGTTGTATAATTTACGTCTCTCTATGGCTTGTGCGGCTGTAAACTGCTATCGATGCTTATTAATCCTGACCTAACCCTAGACCAAATTAAGGGCCTCTGAATAAGCTTTCCAATAAGGATTCATATGCCTTAATTGGGCTTAAGATGAGTAAGTTATTCCCATTTAAGTGAAGCAACATCATGGATGGCGCACTGATCCGTGCCGTAGAACTCGGGATCCAATTTAGCCTTGATTTTGGCCTAATTTGACAATTCTTGTGAAACCTGAAATTGCAGGTCTCTTCCTTATCTTTCTAGGAACAGCAAGATCACCAAAATCCGATATCTGTAGCTCTAGTTATGCTCTGCGCTAGGCAATAAGGTCAGGATGAGTGAAAAATCCGAAAATTAACAATGTATAGCAATTAAGCCCAATTAAGCCTAATAATGTAAAAGCAAAAACAATGATTGTAAAAGTTGTCTAATTTCCATCTCTCTCTGGCTTGTGCGACTGTAAACTGCTATTTATGCTTATTAATCATGACCTAACCCTAGACCAAACTAAGGGCCTCTGAATAAGCTTTCCAACAAGGTATCATATGCCTTAATTGGGCTTAATATGAGTAAGTTAGGCCCATTTAAGTGAAGGAACATCATGGACTACGCACAGATCCGCACCAGAGAACTTGGGACCCGATTTAGCTTTAATTTCGGCCAAATTTTACAATTCTTTTGAAACCTGGCATTGTAGGTCTCTTCCTAATATTTCTAGGGACAGCAAGATCACCAAAATCCGATATTTGTAGCTATAGTTATGCTCTGCGCAAGGCAACAAGGTCAGGATGACTGAAAAAATCCGAAAATTAACAATGTTAAGCAATTAAGCCCAATAATGTAAAAGCAAAAACAATGATTGTAAAAGTTGTCTAATTTCTGTCTCCCTTTGGCTTGTGCGGATGTAAACTGCTATTTATGCTTATTAATCCTGACCTAACCCCAGACCAAATTAAGGGCCTTTGATTAAGCTTTCCAACAAGGTATCATATGCATTAATTGGGCTTAAGATGAGTAAGTTAGGCCCATTTAAGTGAAGGAACATCATGGACTGTGCACTGATCCGCACCAAAGAACTCAGGACCCAATTTAGCATTGATTTTGGCCAAATTTGACAATTCTTTTGAAACCTGAAATTGTAGGTCTCTTCCTTATCTTTCTAGGGATAGCAAGATCACCAAAATCCTATATCTGTAGCTCTAGTTATGCTCTGCGCAAGGCAACAAGGTCAGGATGAGTGAAAAATCAGAAAATTAACAAGGTTTAGCAGTGAAGCCCAATAATGTAAAAGCAAAAACAATGATTGTAAAAGTGGTATAATTTCCGTTCTCTCTGGCTTGTGCGGCTGTAAACTGCTATTTATGCTTATTAATCATAACCTAACCCTAGACCAAATTAAGGGCCTCTGAATAAGCTTTCCAACAAGGAATCATAAGCCTTAATTGGGCTTAAGGTGAGTAAGTTAAGCCCATTTAAGTGAAGGAACATCTTGGACTGCGCAATGATCCGCGCCATAGAACTCGTAACCCATTTTAGCCTTGATTTTGGCCTAATTTGACTATTCTTGTTAAACCTGAAATTGTAGGTCTCTTCCTTATCTTTCTAGGGACAGCAAGATCACCAAAACTCGATATCTCGTAGCACTAGTTGTGCTCTGCACAAGGCAACAAGGTCAGACTGAGTGAAAAATCCGAAAATTACCAATGTTTTGAAATTAAGCCCAATTAATCCCAATAATGTAAAAGCAAAAATAATGGTTATAAAAGTTGTATAATTTACGTCTCTCTCTGGCTTGTGCGGCTGTAAACTGCTATTTATACTTATAAATCCTGACCTAACCCTAGACCAAATTAAGGGCCTCTGAATAAGATTTCCAACAAGGATTCATATGCCTTAATTGGGCTTAAGATGAGTATGTTATGCCCATTTAAGTGAAGCAACATCATGGACGACGCAATGATCCGTCCCAGAGAACTCGGGATCCAATTTAGCCTTGATTTTGGCCTAATTTGACAATTCTTGTGAAACCTGAAATTGTAGGTCTCTTCCTTATCTTTCTAGGGACAGCAAGATCACCAAAATCCGATATCTGTAGCTCTAGTTATGCTCTGCGTTAGGCAACAAGGTCAGGATGAGTGAAAAATCCGAAAATTAACAATGTTTAGCAATTAAGCCCAATTAAGCCTAATAATGTAAAAGCAAAAACAATGATTGTAAAAGTTGTCTAATTTTCGTCTCTCTCTGGCTTGTGCGACTGTAAATTGCTATTTATGCTTATCAATCATGACCTAACCCTAGACCAAACTAAGGGCCTCTGAATAAGCTTTCCAACAAGGTATCATATGCCTTAATTGGGCTTAAGATGAGTAAGTTAGGCCCATTTAATTGAAAGAACATCATGGACTACGCACTAATCCACGTCAGAGAACTCGGGACCCAATTTAGCCTAGATTTTCGCCGAATTTGACAATTCTTATGAAACCTGAAATTGTAGGTCTCTTCCTTATCCTATTTATGCTTATTAATCCTGACCTAACCCTAGACCAAATTAAGGGCCTCTGAATAAGCTTTCCAATAAGGTATCATGTGCCTTAATTGGGCTTAAGATGAGTAAGTTAGGCCCATTTAAGTGAAGGAACATCATGGAGTACGCACTGATCCGTGCCAGAGAACTCGGGACCCAATTTAGCCTTGATTTTGTCCTAATTTGACAATTCTTGTTAAACCTGAAATTGTAGGTCTCTTCCTTATCTTTCTAGGGACAGCAAGAAGATCACCAAAATCGATATCTGTAGCTCTAGTTATGCTCTGCACAAGGCAACAAGGTCAGGATGAGTGAAAAATCTGAAAATTGACAATGTTAAGCAATTAAGCCCAATAATGTAAAAGCAAAAACAATGATTGTAAAAGTTGTCTAATTTCCATCTCTCTCTGGCTTGTGCGGTTGTAAACAACTATTTATGCTTATTAATCATGACCTAACACTAGAACAAATTAAGGGCCTCTGAATAAGCTTTCCAACAAGGTATCATATGCATTAATTGGGCTTAAGATGAGTAAGTTCGGCCCATTTAAGTGAAGGAACATCTTGGACTGCGCACTGATCCGCGCCAGAGAACTCGGGACCCAATTTGTCCTTGGTTTTGGCCTAATTTGATAATTCTTGTGAAACCTGAAATTGTAGGTCTCTTCCTTATCTTTCTAGGGACAGTTAGATCACCAAAATCTGATGTCTGTAGCTCTAGATATGCTCTTCTCAAGGCAACAAGGTCGGGATGAGTGAGAAATCCAAAAATTAACTTTGTTTAGCAGTTAAACCCAATAATGTTAAAGCAAAAACAATGATTGTAAAAGTTATCAAATTTCCGTCTCTCTCTGGCTTGTGCGGCTATAAACTGCTATTTATGCTTATTAATCCTGACCTAAACCTATACCAAATTAAGGGCCTCTGGATAAGCTTTCCAACAAGGTATCAAATGCCTTAATTGGGCTTAAGATGAGTAAGTTAGGCCAATTTAAGTGAAGGAACATCATGGACTGCGCACTGATCCGTGCCAGAGAACTCGGGACCCAATTTAGCCTTGATTTTGGCCTAATTTCACAATTCTTTTTACACCTGAAATTATAGGTCTCTTCCTTATCTTTCTAGGGACAAAGATGATCACCAAAATCTGATATCTGTAGCTCTAGTTATGCTCTACGCAAGGCAACAAGGTTAGGATGAGTGAAAAATCCGAAAATTACCAATGTTTAGCAATTAAGCCCAATTAAGCACAATAATGTAAAAGCAAAAACAATGATTTTAAAATTTGTCTAATTTCCGTCTCTCTCTGGCTTGTGCGGTCAGAATCGCTATTTATGCTTATTAATCCCGACCTAACCCTAGACCAAATTAAGGGCCTCTTAATAAGCTTTGCAACTGGTATCATATGCCTTAATTGGGCTTATGATGAGTAAGTTAGGCCTATACCCGATATCTGTAGCTCTATTTATGCTCTGCGCAACGTAACATGGTCAGGATGAGTGAAAAATCCGAAAATTAACAACGTTTAGCAATTAAGCCCAATAATGTAAAAGCAAAAACAATGATTGTAAAAGTTATCAAATTTCCGTCTCTCTCTGGCTTGTGCGGCTATAAGCTTTCCAACAAGGTATCATATGCCTTAATTGGGCTTAAGATGAGTAAGTTAGGCCCATTTAAGAAAAGGAACATCATGGCCTGCGCACTGATCCGCGCCATAGAAATCGGGACACAATTTAGCCTTGATTTTGGCCTAATTTGACAATTCTTGTGAAACATGATATTGTAGGTCTCTTCCTTATCTTTCTAGGGACAACAATATCACCAAAATCCGATATCTGTAGCTCTAGTTATGCTCTGGGCAAGGCAACAAGGTCAGGATGAGTGAAAAATCTGAAAATTAACAACGTTAAGCAATTAAGCCCAATTAAGCCCAATAATGTAAAAGCAAAAACAATGATTGTAAAAGTTGTCTAATTTTCGTCTCTCTCTGGCTTGTGCGGTTGTAAACTGCTATTTATGCTTATAAATACGGACCTAACCCTAGACCAAATTAAGGGCCTCTGAATAAGTATCCAACAAGGTATCATATGCATTAATTAATTGGGCTTAAGATGAGTAAGTTAGGCCCATTTAAGTGAAGGAACATCATGGACGGCACACTGATCCGCGCCCGAGAACTTGGGACCAATTTTATCCTTAATTTTGGCCTAATTTGACAATTCTTGTGAAACCTGAAATTGTAGGTCTCTTCCTTATCTGTCTAGGGACAGCAAGATCGCCAAAATCCGATATCAGTAGCTCTAGTTACGCGCTGCGCAAGGCAACAAGGTCGGGATTAGTGAAAAATCCAAAAATTGACATTGTAGTGCAGTTAAGCCCAATAATGTAAAAACAAAAACAAAGATTTTAAAAGTTGTATAACTTCCATCTCTCTCTGGTTTTTGGGGTTATAAACTGCTATTTATGCTTATTAATCCTGACCTAACCCTAGACCAAATTAAGGGCCTCTGAATAAGCTTTCCAACAAGGTATCATATGCCTTAAGTGGGCTTCAGATGAGTAAGTTAGGCCCATTTAAGTGAAGGAACATCATGGACTGCACATTGATCCGCGCCAGAGAACTCGGGACCCAATTTAGCCTTGAATTTGGCCGAATTTGACAATTCTTGTGAAACCTGAAATTGTAGGTCTCTTCCTTATCTTGCAAGGGATAGCAAGATCACCAAAATCGATATCCGTAGTTCTAGTTATGCTCCGCTAGCAACAATGTCGGGATGAGTGAAAAATCCGAAAATTAACAATGTGTACAATTAAGCCCAATTAAGCCTAATAATTAAAAGCATAAACAATGATTGTAAAAGTTGTCTAATTTCCATCTCCATCTGGCTGGTCGGCTGTAAACTACTATTTATGCTTATTAATCATGACCTATCCCTAGACCAAATTAAGGGCCTCTGAATAAGCTTTACAACAAGGTATCGTATGCCTTAATTGGGCTTAAGACGAGTAAGTTAGGCCCATTTAAGTGAAGGAACATCATGGACTGCATGATGATCCGCGCCAGAGAACTCGTGATCCAATTTAGCCTTGATTTTTGCCTAATTTGACAATTCTTGTGAAACCTGAAATTGTAGGTCTCTTCCTTATCTTGCTAGGGACAGCAAGATCACCAAAATCCGATATTTGTAGATTTAGTTATGCTCTGCGCTAGGCAACAATGTCAGGATGAGTGAAAAATCCAAAAATTAAGAATGTTTAGCAATTAAGCCCAATTAAGCCTAATAATGTAAAAGCTAAAACAAAGATTGTAAAATTTGTCTAATTTCCATCTCTCTTTGGCATGTGCGGCTTTGAATAAGCTTTCCAATAAGGTATCATACGCCTTAATTGGGCTTAAGATGAGTAAGTTAGGCCCATTTAAGTGAAGGAACATCATGGAATATGCACTGTTCCGCGCCAGAGAACTTGGGACCCAATTTAGCCTGGATTTTGAATTCTTGTGAAACCTGAAATTGTAGGTCTCTTCCTTATCCTATTTATGCTTATTAATCCTGACCTAACCCTGGACCAAATTAAGGGCCTCTGAATAAGCTTTCCAACAAGGTATCATGTGCCTTAATTGGGCTTAAGATCAGTAAGTTAGGCCCATTTAAGTGAAGGAACATCATGGACTATGCACTGATCCGCACCAGAGAACTTGGGACCCAATTTAGCCTTCATTTTGGCCTAATTTGACAATTCTTGTGACACCTGAAATTGTAGGTCTCTTCCTTATCTTTCTAGGGACAGCGAGATCACCAAAATCCGATATATGTAGCTCAAGTTATGCTCTGTGCAAGGCAACAAGGTCAGGATGAGTGAAAAATCCAAAAATTTACAATGTCAAGCAATTAAGCTTAATTAAGCCCAATAATTTAAAAGCAAAAACAATGATTGTAAAAGTTGTCTAATTTCCGTCTATCTCTGGCTTGTGCGGTTGTAAACTGCTATTTATGCTTTTTAATCCTGACCTAACCCTAGACCAATTTAAGGGCATCTGAATAAGCTTTCCAACAATGTATCATATGCATTAATTGGGTTTAAGATGAGTAAGTTAGGCCGATTTAAGTGAAGGAACATCATGGACAGCGCACTGATCCTCTCCAGAGAACTCGGGACCCAATTTATCCTTGTTTTTAGCCTAATTTGACAATTCTTGTGACACCTGAAATTGTAGGCCTCTTCCTTATCTTTCTATGGACAGCAAGATCATCAAAATCCGATATCTGTAGCTCAAGTTATGCTCTGCGCAAGGCAACATGGTCGGGATGAGTGAAAAATACGAAAATTAACATTGTTTAGCAGTTAAGCCCAATAATGTAAAAGCAAAAACAAAGATTGTAAAAGCTGTATAATTTCCGTCTCTCTCTGGGTTTTGCGGCTGTAAACTGCTATTTATGCTTATCAATCCTGACCTAACCCTAGACCAAATTAAGGGCCTCTGAATAAGCTTTCCAACAAGGTATCATATGCCTTAATTGGGCTTAAGATGAGTAAGTTAGGCCCATTTAAGTGAAGGAACATCATGGACTGCGCTCTGATCCGTGCCGGAGAACTCGGGACCCAATTTATCCTTGATTTTGGCCTATTTTGACAATTCTTGTGAAACCTGAAATTGTAGGTCTCTTCCTTATCCTATTTATGCTTATTAATCCTGACCTAACCCTAAACCAAATTAAGGGCCTCTGAATAAGCTTTCCAACAAGGTATCATGTGCCTTAATTGGGCTTAAGATGAGTAAGTTAGCCCCATTTAAGTGAAGGAACATCATGGACTACGCACTGATCCGCGCCAGAGAACTTGGGACCCAATTTAGCCTTGACTTTGGCCTAATTTAACAATTCTTGTGAAACCCAAAATTGTAGGTCTCTTCCTTATCCTATTAATGCTTATTAATCCTGACCTAACCCTAGACCAAATTAAGCGCCTCTGAATAAGCTTTCCAACAATGTATCATATGCATAAATTGGGCATAAGATGAGTAAGTTAGGCCCACTTAACTGAAGGAACATCATAGACTGCGCTCTGATCCATGCCAGAGAACTCGGGACCCAATTTAGCCTTGATTTTGGTATAATTTGACAATTCTTGTGAAACCTGATATTTTAGGTCTCTTCCTTATCTTTCTAGGGACAGCAAAATCACCAAAATCCGATATCTGTAGCTCTAGTTATGCTCTGCGCAAGGCAACAAGGTCAGGATGAGTGAAAATTCCAAAAATTAACAATGTTAAGCAATTAAGCCCAATTAATCCCAATAATGTAAAAGAAAAAACAATGATTATAATAGTTGTCTAACTTCCGTCTCTCTCTGGCTTGTGCGGTTGTAAAATGCTATTTATGCTTATTAATCCTGACCTATCCCTATACCATATTAAGGGCCTCTGAATATGCTTTCCAACAAGGTATCATATGCATTAATTGGGCTTAAGATGAGTAAGTTATGCCCATTTAAGTGGAGGATCATCATGGACTGCGCACAGATCCGTGCCAGAGAACTCGGGGCCCAATTTAGCCTTGATTTTGGCCTAATTTGACAATTCTTGTGAAACATGAAATTATAGGTCTCTTCCTTATCTTTCTAGGGACAGCAAGATCACCAAAATCCGATATATGTAGCTCTAGTTATGCTCTGCGCAAGCCAACAAGGTCAGAATGAGTGAAAAATCAGAAAATTAACAATGTTTAGCAGTTAAGCCCAATAAAGTAAAATAAAAAACAATGATTGAAAAAGTTGTATAATTTCCGTCTCTCTCTGGCTTGTGCGACTGTAAACTGCTATTTATGCTTATTAATCCTGACCTAACCCTAGACCAAATTAAGGGCCTCTGAATAAGCTTTCCAACAAGGTATCGTGTACCTTAATTGGGCTTAAGATGAGTAAGTTAGGCCCAGTTAAGTGAAGGAACATCATGGACTACGCACTGATCCGCGCCAGAGAACTCGGGACCCAATTTAGCCTTGATTTTGGCCTAATTTGACAATTCTTGTGAATCCTAAAATTGTAGGTCTCTTCCTTATCCTACTTATGCTTATTAATCCTGACCTAACCCTAGACCAAATTAAGGGCCTCTAAATAAGCTTTCCAACAAGGTATCATGTGCCTTAATTGGCCTTAAGATGAGTAAGTTGGGCCTATTTAAGTGAAGGAACATCATGGACTACGCACTGATCCACGCCGGAGAACTCCGGACCCAATTTAGTCTTGATTTTAGCCTAATTTGACAATTCTAGTGAAACCGAAAATTGTAGGTCTCTTCCTTATCTTTCTAGGGACGGCAAGATCACCAAAATTCGATATCTGTAGCTCTAGTTATGCTCTGTGCAAGGCAACAAGGTCAGGATGAGTGAAAAATCCAAAAATTAACAATGTTAAGCAATTAAGCCTAATTAAGCCCAATAATGTAAAAGCAAAAACAATGATTGTAAAAGTTGTCTAATTTTCGTCTCTCTCTGGTTTGTGCGGTTTTAAACTTCTATTTATGTTTATTAATCCTAACCTAACCCTAGACCAAATTAGGCGCCTCTGAATAAGCTTTCCAACAAGGTATCATATGTATTAATTGGGCTTTAGATGAGAAAGTTAGGCCCATTTAAGTGAATAGAACATCATGGACTGCGCACTGATCCGTGCCAGAGAACTCGGGACCCAATTTAAGCTTGATTTTGGCCTAATTTGACAATTCTTGTTACACATGAAATTGTAGGTCTCTTCCTTATCTTTCTAAGGACAGCAAGATCACCAAAATCCGATATCTGTAGCTCTAGTTATGCTCTGCGCAAGGCAACAAGGTCAGGATGAGTGAAAAATCCGAAAATTAACAATGTTTAGTAATTAAGCCCAATTTAGCCCATAAATGTAAAAGCAATAACAATGATTGTAAAAGTTGTATAATTTCCGTCTCTCTCTGGCTTGTGCGGCTGTAAACTGCTATTTTTGCTTATTAATCCTGACCAAACCCACTACAAAAAAACAATTGTTTAGCGACCGTAATATTCGGTCGCTAAACAGTGTAAATCATTCGCTATTTAATTTAGCGACCGAATTAGCGACCGATTAATGGTGGTAGCTGAATACCTAGTCGCTAAGGTTTTAGCGACAGAATTAATATTTCGGTCGCTAAGTAGCGACCGAATTTGTAGTCGCTAAAAAATAATAAACGGTCGCTATTTGGTTGGTCGCATTTTTTGGGTAACCATTTCTAGCGACCGATAATCGGTTGCTAATTCGGTCGCTAAAGTTGGTTACTGCTAACCTATATTAGCGACCGATTTTCGGTCGCTATACCTCATCTGTAAATGGTAAATAAAGTTTAGCGACCGAATTAGTGGTTTCTAATTCGGTCGCTAAACTGGTTATTATTAATTTTTTTTAATTTTACTTTTTAAAATAAAATTTTTTTTCCTGATTTTCTTTAAACGTTAGCAAAATTACTAATAAAACACACCAAATTACTTATGAAATATACAATCATAAAAAATAATAAATATATATAAAAAGAATAATCCAAAATGTCGTACAAGAATCGTTTAAAGTCAAAAATATGGAAAAAAAATCAGTCATGATGAGGGGGAGATGGAGGAATCCAATCATCCTCAGCGTCCGTACCACCAACGTCTCGCTAGGCGATCGTCATTGGAGTAGCAGCATCAGTAGCTGGCGGCGGAACTGGAGGAGCGGCAACAGGCGGCACAACCATCAGAGCATCATCCGGAGCAACTGGAGTCTGGATCCTCATCTGCTCCAACACCAGCCGCAGTGTCTGGCCCTGCTCGATGCTCGCCTGCATCAGCTGCTGGTGTGCCTGAGTCAACTGTGCAATCTGGTTCGCCATCTGCTGCTCTCTCTCGCTCTTCTCCCGAAGCTCCGCATTCAGCTGCGTGATAGTGTCCTGCATTTGGTGGAACTGCTCCTGAGGGACGGTATCGGCGCAGGAAGGAGTAGGCGTGCCGGACGATGAAGCGATAAACTCGCCTCCCAGGTGTCCGAGGCCATACACGTGCCCCTTCTTGTTCCTGCCCCCGACGACCTCCAAATAAATGGCATTATCGTCGACGGAGACAGGAGAGCAGGGCCATCATCACGGTCAAAGCCTCATCTTGTGATTGTGAGGCACGTGATATGGCATCGTCCTTCTTCTCGTTGAAGCCCGCCTACAAAGTATAGTTGAAGATATTTAGTTAAAATTATATCTAATATTAACAAATCATTTATAATAAATTAAAAGTAAACACTAAATTATTTTTTGGATTACAGCATAGTTACGGGCCTAGTCGTTGACCCATGTCCCCGACTTCAACTTCTTCGTCCTCTCCACCAACTCCATAGCGATGGGGCCCATTTGTTTCTGTGCTTTCTGCACATAAAAATATAATATTAAATTCATAAGAATAATTAAAAATGAAAACTAATTAATTAAATAGTATATTAAGTCAAAAGTTTAATGTATTACCAGCTCGTCATAGTGGGCGGCGGCTGATTTAGACCCACCGGTCCAAGCACATGCGCCACCATCGAAGCTCGATCACGCCTGAGCTGTGGCCTGGATCTCCTGGAACTTCTCGGTAGCCCAGATCTTGGTTCAGCTGCCACTTGATCTCAGGATCCACCCACCTCCCCTTATTCTGACCCTTCCTCAGCTTGTTCGTTGGATTCTTCATGACCAGTGAGCCTTTATGCTCAAATATGTCCCTGACGAGAGCCTCTAAAGCTAAGTCCCACCTATACTCTTTCTGCAACTTACAGTTGTTAGGAAATTCGTGTGTACATATATATAATGTAAATTTAATTTAAATAACTTAATAAATTGTTACCTTAAACTCTAGAAACAACTGATCCCTATGGCCCAGTGGGATGGCCTTCCATGTAGGCCATGGACCATCAAACTTGCGTCGCAGGATCTTCGATATCGAATCAGAAGGGCCCTTCGCGGGCAGAAAGCTGCAGCAAAATTAGAGCATTAATAAATGTTCTAAATAAATTTTAAAAAACAAGTAAATAGAAATCAACGATACTTTATATATATTAAAAAATTAAATTAGCATACTCGTTATCCCCCCTGGGGATAAGAAGAATCCTCCTGTCGGATGGACCACGACTCTCCTGTCCCGATGATGATGATGGTCCTGTCGTCGTAGGTGGGGATGATGAGGGTGCAGCCTGTGTCCCGACCACATGAGGCTGGGTGGGGGGTGCAACTCCATCAACCTGAGGTGTCCCGTCCACAGAGGTGCTGGTAGGGTCGATCTGAAGGCTGTGGGTCGACCGGGGAAGGGACTCTCGCAGCACGACCTCCACGACGACCCCTACCTCTAGAGGAATCTGCCATCTGTGGAAAAAATGAAAAGATGATTACACAACAGTGTAAATAATACAAAAATAAATTACCTAATTAGTAGAATGACATTTACACAATGAATTATGACATAAATAAATTACCTAAGTAGAATCTCCGTCACTAAATTCACCCTCACTCTCATCAGTATCACTTGATCGGAATGTACCTTCGCTAGATGCGTCCAACTCGGATTGATCCATTAACTCTCTTTCAACTTCTTCCCCATTTCCGGAAATGTCCGCCAGAGAATTAACAATAATGTCCGGCGTAATTTGCAACGGTACGTGGGATCTTGAAAACTCATCATCTTGGTACGGAGCATCTTTTTCAGGCTGGTTGATTATATTATCAATAATTATACTGCGAGCCTTTATCTTAATAACACCCAACCAGCCATGATGTCCTTCGGGATATGGCGAGTAATAAACCTGCTCTGCCTGTTGTGAAAAAATGAATGGGTCGTACGCCTTATTATACCTTCGAGACAGCCTAACTTGAACAATACCATAATTTTTATCTATTTTTGTCCCTATGTCAAGAGTAGGATCAAACCAATCACACTTGAAGATAACTAACTTCATCACGGGGAAACCGGTATAATCGAGTTCAAGGATGTCAGTTAGAACCCCATAGAAATCATCCTCTACATTGCCATCAGTGGCTCGCACACAAACACCATAGTTACACGTCTGCATTCCTTCATTCCATGTTTTTGTGTTAAATTTATATCCATTTACAAAATAAGTATTCCATGATGTAACCCATCTGTTAGGTCCCCCATGCCAAATTTGTCAACAATGGATTTTGAACATTGTTTTCTGGATCTAGTACCTAAAAAATCAAATATTATATTATTCTTATTCATGCTATATATTTAAGGAGATAAAATGTATTTCAACAAATGAAGGTGCTTAACCTACATATTTATTGAATCACGTAGCAAAGTGAGAAGTAATTTCTCGATCAACCTGATCGTTTGAAATGTCAGGTTGGAGATCCCTTAGAAAATTGCCGTACATCCTACATATGGGAGATTAACAGCAGGACGATTAATAATCATAAATGTCAATTGAACCTATAAAAGACATTGTAGAAACTTACTCCAAATATGGCGCGACCTCTTCACAATTTTGAAGGATATATAGATGAGCAGCATTAATGTCACGCTGCTCCAAGAAATATCCTTTTGATTTGCCACTAAATCTGCCCGGATAGTTGAATATTGATATAGGAGGACTAGTTGAACTTCCTTCGCTCGAATCAACGTTTCTAGGCATCCTTGTCCTTCTTGTGTTAACTTCGTCCGGATAGAAATAAGAGGCAAAAGTGGAAGTCTCCTCTACTAAGTATGCTTCACAAATGGAACCCTCCACTCGTGCCTTGTTCTTGACTTTGTGTTTAAGGGAGTGCAGGAACCTATTACAGAGGGATACATACAAATAATTACTAGTTTTAGGGAAAGCTAAACTACGCTCTCGTGTTCGTGAATTTCATATGTATTAAGTAAAATAGTTGATGTTGTTTACCTCTTAAATGGATACATCCAGCGGTATTGGACTGGGTCACCAACTCTTGCTTCGTACGGTAGATGAACTGGCAGGTGTTCCATGGAATCAAAGAAACTCGGCGGGAAGATTTGCTCCAGCTTACATAACAAAACGGGTATCTTGACTTCCATATCCTTTAATTGATTCACATTTAGTGTTGTCGATGTAAGCTCCCTGAAAAAGTGGCTAAGCTCAACAAGTGGGTTCCAAATTTGCTTCGGTAATGCGTCGAACGCAATTGGAAGCAACCGTTGCATGAACACGTGGCAATCATGACTCTTCATTCCATGTAACTTTGCTTCCTTAATGTCAACACATCTACCCAGATTGGAAGCATACCCATCTGGTAACTTTAGTTCTTTAACCCACTTACAGACGGCCACTTTCTGTGCTTTGCTTAGTGTATAACTTGCCTTCGGTTTGATAAGTCTGCCACGACCACCGTCCTGCAACTGAAGCTCCTTCCGATTACAAATGTCAGCCAGGTCCAATCGGGCTTTATTTGTATCCTTTGTCCTCCCCTTGATGTCCATCACAGTGTCAAACACATTCAAAAACACATTCCTCTCAGTATGCATGACATCAATGTTGTGACGGAGTAGCTGCATCCTCCAATACGGCAACCTCCAAAATATACTTTGTTTTGTCCAATTATGGTTGACGCCATAATCAGGAATATGTTCTCCTTGGGTTTCATGGACGAGCGGTAAGTACTGTACTCTGCGCCATACATTAGGACCAGTCAAACGTGGTGGAGGCAGTGTTGTCTCCACACAACGCTTCTTGAATGCATTCTTGTTCCGCCTCTAAGGATGATCTTCTGGAAGGAATTGACGATGACAATCAAAATATGAGATCTTTCGACTGTTTTTAAGTGTGAATGCCTTCGATCGCTCCATACATATTGGGCATCCAAGCTTCCCCGCGGTCATCCAACCTGACATCATCCCATAAGCAGGAAAGTCGTTGATCGTCCACATTAAAGCTGCTTTCATGATGAAATTCTGCCTCAAAGATACGTCATATGTCAACACACCATCATTCCACAGCATTGTCAACTCATTTATCAGCGGCTACAAGTACACATCAATCTTACCTTTTGGATTAGACAGACCCGGAATTATGACTGTTAGTAACATAAACTCTCGTTTCATGCACATCCCCGGGGGAAGATTGTACGGAGTCGAGAAACTTAGGTCAACAAGAGTATGCTTTTCCAGACTGCCCAAAAGGATTAAATCCATCAGTAGATAACCCCAATCGGACATTGCGAGGGTCCTGCGAAAATGCCATATGAACCCTATCAAAATGCTTCCAAGCTTCTCCATCAGATGGATGACACAAGATATCTTGCTCCCTCTCATGCTCACTATGCCACCTCATGTGAGCTGCAGTGGCCATCGAAGAGTACAATCTTGTAAGTCTTGGCATGAGCGGAAAGTACCACAGCTTTTTTAGCGACCTCTTCTTCTCAATGCCCATCCTAGTGGTTGTCTTATACCGATCCGCACCACAAAATCGACAACATGTTATGCTTTCCTCTGAATCATCCTTATAGTACAACATACATCCATTCGGGCAACAATCAATTTTCAAACACCCCAGACCCAAATTTTCCACAGACTTCTTAGCATGATAAAAACTAGTAGGCATCCGATTGTCTTCTGGCAACGCCTTGGACACTGACCTGGTGAGGCGATTAAAACAGCCTTCTTGCATATTGTAGTCAGATTTGATACTCAACCATTCCATGCACATCGACAACTCCGTGTACTCCCGACATCCTTCCCACAATGGAGATCGTGCAGCACTCAGCATATCATAGAATCTTTGAGCTTCGGGATTCGGATTCTCCTCTATGTATTGGGAACCCATTCCACCATCTTCTCCCCCATCTTCTTCTAGTACAATACCAACCGATGGTCCAGCATGATCCATTATCATCTGCTCGTATGGATTCAATTATTCCCTCCGGTCACCACTTCCATAGTACGAACCTTCAACCACAATCGTGTTTAAGTCAGGCAACGTCTCACCATGGTTACTCCACCAATAGTAATCAGGCATGAAGCCCTTCTCATAAAGATCGGCTACAACTCCATCCACGCTTTTGAAAAATTGACACTTGCATCTTTTGCAAGGACAACTCAATTGATCACCGCCCAGCCGTATAAATCTCTCCTGGCTAACAACAAACTCTATAAACTCACCCACTCCAACTCTATACTCTTCCCTAAGACGTTTATTCCGATCCAACCTACGATACATCCATTTCCGATTCTCCGGAATATCCATTGCTGGCAATTAAATAGCCTGACCAATCCTACAATAACACTTATATATTACGGTGCATTCCAATAACTCCATCAATCTTGTTCTTTTGACAAGGTATGAACCTATCCCATTCGAGAAGAAACCTTTGCCACACTCGGCTAATAATAGTTATTCCCATATTCAAATACCTTATACTTGACAAAATTTTGGTAGCATTTCCCATCGGTCTCCAAGTTACACGACTCGAGCACGGTCAGAATCACCGCGATCAAGTATGCACCAGGAGAACAAAAGGAAATGCATCAGACCGAGATTTCAACAAGTATATAAGGCATTTGAACATTGAAATGACTATTGTACGAGTGTGAAAAAGGTTTTTTCTCAAACTGTCCCACTTGGACAATTCAAGATTCAATACAATGAGCATGCATACCTTGATAAGTTACACATGCTCATTAATATTGAATCTCAAATAGGAAACTAAGGCTTTCGTAAATTAATTATTAACTCTAACAGAAAATAAAACCATTAACCTATAAATATTGCAACATTGTTGAGCTTATATAAATTGCAGCATAAATCAATACAAACTTAGATTAAATATTGTAGCAAACATCCTATTGAGCTCCGCTCTCCACTAACAAGTAGCAGTTAATTGTCAAACACATGCATAATTTCTAAATTATCAGCACACAACCAGCATCCCGCCTTTCGGACATGATCACATCCTATTGAGCTCCGCTCTCCACTAACAAACAACACATATTGACAAACACATGCATAAACATTAAATTATCAGCATACAATCAGACAAGATCACATCCTATTGAGCTCCGCTCTCCACTAACAAACAACACATATTGACAAACACATGCATAAACATTAAATTATCAGCATACAATCAGACAAGATCACATCCTATTGAGCTCAGCTCTGCACTACCAAACAACACGATAATTCACATAATACATTACACTGAGTGTTCAGAGAACTTACCTGAGAGAGAAAACACAACCGAGCAAGGATAAAGGGAGGAGCCGGAGCCAACAGAGAGTATAAGAATATGACAACAAGGACCTATCATGCATAAATGAAATTAGTCATTTCAAATCAAATCACTATTCTATATATACAGAATCCAGTACAGCTATTTATAAGAATAGAAACACATAAATTAATATAAAATAGAATCAACAATATACGGTTGCATAAAACATCTTTATATTGGTCCTGCTGGCAATTAATAGATGGGAAGTTTTTTGAAAATGTCATCAATAATTGCAATATGAATTAAAGCAACAGTTTTAAAGTTTTTAATAGTCCCAATAATATAGTTTGAAAAGAAAGCAGGAAGTTGAAAAGTGATGCATTCATGGGTCATTTGAATTAGTAAATGGCATTGGGAATATTGCACACCTTAATGCTAATGAAGCACCCTGTTGACGAATTTCCCTAGTACTGGAGTAGCGCTGCATTGCATAGCATACTTATTAAAATGATATGAATGATGTTGAATTGTTATTATGAAACTTGTTATGCTATATGATATATGATGCATGCTCGTCTTACTAACTGCTTCCATGCCGTTATGCCGTTTAGTTACAATTAATGAATTTATTTTGTAATTTTATTTCACTTGTGACATTTTTTTTGTAACTTTTCAAAGCCATAAAAACACTCACGAGTGCAGGAATCTTGCCAAAGTTTAGTGGAGCAAGTATGAGGTTGGTTCCACGTAGACTTAGAGTTAAATGTTAGATATTGATAAATTTTTCCTAGTCTAGTTGTCGCCCAATTAATAAATGAATTGTAAAGGTGAAACAACATACATTATTAAAATAAATAAAATTAAATAAAAATAAATAAATTTATATTTAATCAAACAAGAAAAACAAGAGAAAAACATGGTAGGAAATCACAATTTATATCCAAATACTATCAGCAACCCTCGAATAAATTCTAAGCATGAGAAAAACAAGATTGAACACATGGAACGTTTAATTATATCAATCGAGAGGAACACAAATTCAGTAAGTGTTAAATTCTAATATTGAGTAACAACAAGCCAACATAGCATACCAAAATAATAAGGGTTTCATCATCCCCATTGTACAAGAAAATCTAAATAGAAAAACTCATAGGTAGCATCAGTACTACCCTCCTCACGTTGTGTGGGCATCCATTAGAGATTTTTTTGTTTGAAAAGAATAATTTAGGGTGATGATGCCCTAGTCTAAGGTAGGGAAAACCCTCGGGCTCTATGATACAAAGGGATTTACATTTACCTTCCTCAAGGAGACTAGTGGGGGCTCGAACTCACGACCTGTCAGATACGAGATTATGTCATGCTAGCTCTACTAGACCAACCACTTGGGGTTCCTAATAGATTAATTTTGTTCTAGGTCTCTAACTCATTGGTTATATGATAAGATCAATTTAGATTTAGCTCTAATGCTTTATGATTTCTGCAAACACAAACATGAAAACCCCCCGCCCCCCCCTGTTCACACCATCCACCACATCAAACTTCTCCCATTCATTTATATAAACACAAACACGAAAACATTTGTGAATGATAAAGAATTATTTAAAATCTGACACATGTAAAAAAGAAAATTAAACATCAAAATCCAACCACAAACCACATAGCAAAAGCAAAACACACAGAGTTTTCAACAACAAATTTGTTACCTGTATTTTGTGAATCATGACAATGACTAACGTATCTCCCCAGTCCCCAAGCGAATGGATGAGAGAGACCTTAGAAACACATAGAGAGAGAAGCAGAGTGAGACAGAGAGAGATGTGAGAGAAACAGAGACAGAGAGAGAGAGAGAGATGGAGTAGAGGAGAGCTTACCTGAGCAGAGGGGATGATGGTGGTGACAGGAGGTGTCTTGTGGTGGTGGCGGAGCGCGGCTAGGAAGAGAGAAACAGTGAGACAGAGAGAGAGAGATGCGAGAGAAACAGAGACAGAGAGAGAGATGGAGTAGAGGAGAGCTTACCTGAGCAGAGGGGATGTCGACGGTGGTGACAGGAGGAGTCTTGTGGTGGCCGGAGCGCGCGGCGTAGAAGAGAGAAACAGTGGGAGAGAGATATGCGACGGATAAAATGAGGAAGAAGGAGGTTTTGTTGAATTTAGGGATTTCAGTTTTAGCGACCGAACTAATTCGGTCGCTAATATGGTTTGGTTAAATTTGAATTTATAATTTTAGCGACCGATTTAAATTTCGGTCGCTAACACGCACTATTTTATTTATTTTACGCGTCGTTTAGCGACCGAATTAATATCGGTCGCAAATATAAAGAAAGTTTGACCGTTGCATTTAATTCGGTCGCCATTTCGGTCGCTAACAATTCATAAATTTCTGACTTTTACTTTCGTTTGTTTAGCGACCGATATAGCGACCGATATAGCTACGGATATCTCTGCTACGCTCTATTTCGGTCTCTATTTCGGTCGCAGAATCAACTCTAACCAGTGTTTCATGTAGATCCTACAATCGGTCACAATTTCGGTCGCAAAAAGCAACCAAAATTTTTGGTCACTATTTTCGGTCGCTAAATGACCTTTTTTTGTAGTGACCCTAGACCAAATTAAGAGCCTCTGAATAAGCTTTCCAACAAGGATTCATATGCCTTAATTGGGCTTAAGATGAGTAAGTTAGGCCCATTTAAGTGAAGGAACATCATGGACTGTGTACTGATCCGCGCCAGAGACCTCGCGATCCAATTTAGCCTTGATTTTGGCCTAATTTGACAATTCTTGTGAAACCTGAAATTGTAGGTCTCTTCCTTATCTTTCTAGGGACATCAAGATCACCAAAATCCGATATCTGTAGCTCCAGTTATGCTCTGCGCTAGGCAACAAGGTCAGGATGAGTGAAAAATCCGAAAATTAACAATGTTTAGCAATTAAACCCAATTAAGCCCAATAATGTTAAAGCAAAAACAATGATTGTAAAAGTTGTATAATTTTCGTCTCTCTCTGGCTTGTGCGGCATTAAACTGTTATTTATGCTTATTAAACATGACCTAACCCTAGACCAAATTAAGGGCCTCTGAATAAGCTTTCCGACAAGGTATCATATGCATTAATTGGGCTTAAGATGAGTAAGTTAGGCCCACTTAAGTGAAGGAACATCATGGACTATGCTCTGATCCGTGCCAGAGAACTCGGGACCCAATTTAGCCTTGATTTTGGCTTAATTTGACAATTCTTGTGCAACACGAAATTGTAGGTCTCTTCCTTATCTTTCTAGGGACAGCAAGATCACCAAAATCTGATATCTGTAGCTCTAGTTATGCTCTGCGCAAGGCAACAAGGTCAGAATGAGTGAAAAATTAAAAAAATTAACAATGTTTAGCAGTTAAGCCCAATAATGTAAAAGCAAAAACAATGATTGTAAAAGTTGTATAATTTTTGTCTCTCTCTAGATTGTGCGGCTGTAAATTGCTATTTATGCTTATTAATCCTGACCTAACACTAGACCAAATTAAGGGCCTCTGAATAAGCTTTCCAACAAGGTGTCATATGCCTTAATTGGGCTTAAGATGAGTAAGTTAGGCCCATTTAAGTGAAGGAACATCATGGACTGCGCACTGATCCGCGCTAGAAACCTCGGGATCCAATTTAGCCTTGATTTTGACCTAATTTGACAATTCTTGTGACACCTGAAATTGTAGGTCTCTTCCTTATCTTTCTAGGGATAGCAAGATCACCAAAATCCGATATCTGTAGCTCCAGTTGTGCTCTGCGCTAGGCAACATGGTCAGGATGAGTGAAAAATCCGAAAATTAACAATGTTTAGCAATTAAGCCCAATTAAGCCTAATAATGTTAAAGCAAAAACAATGATTGTAAAAGTTGTCGAACTTCCGTCTCTCTCAGGCTTGTGCGGCTGTAAACTGTTATTTATGCTTATTAAACATGACCTAACCCTAAACCAAATTAAGGGCCTCTGAATAAGTTTTCAAACAAGGTATCATATGCCTTAATTGGGCATAAGATGAGTAAGTTAGGCCCTTTTAAGTGAAAGAACATCATGGACTGCGCACTGATCCGCACCAGAGAACTCGAGACCGAATTTAGCCTTGATTTTGGTCTAATTTGACAATTCTTGTGAAACCTGAAATTGTAGGTCTCTTCCTTATCCTATTTATGCTTATTAATCCAGACCTAACCCTAGACCAAATTAAGGGCCTCTGAATAAGCTTTCGAACAAGGTATCATGTGCCTTAATTGGGCTTAAGATGAGTAAGTTAGGCCCATTTAAGTGAAGGAACATCATGGACTCCGCATTGATCCATGCCATAGAACTCGGGACCCAATTTAGCCTTGATTTTGGCCTAATTTGACAATTCTTGTGAAACCTGAAATTGTAGGTCTCTTCCTTATCCTATTTATGCTTATTAACACTACAACAGATTAGACTTTAGATAGCGTTTCCGTATGCCTTTTAATAGCGTTTGTAACCGCTATCTATTCTACCGCTATTAAAACTCGTTAGCAAAGATAGCATTTAGGAACTGCTATTAATAGGTGACTTTAGATAGCGTTTGTACACGGAAACGCTATCTAAAGTCAGACATTAGATAGCGTTTCCTTATACAAACGCTATCTAAAGTCTGACTTTAGGTAGCGTTTGTACAAGGAAACGCTATCTAAAGCCCCTTTTTTTTTTTTAATTTTATTTCTTAACTTTTACATCCATTATTCCTGCATATTTACACAAAAAAGCCACAATTGTTGCAGTCAACACAATTGTTCAAAATGTGTTCAATGCAGCACTGCATGTGTTTGTGCAGCAAACCAGTAACTATACAATCAAAGTGCAACACTCTATACAGCAACTATATATATATATATATAACCAGATATAAGTACATCACTCTGTTTCTAAAGTATTCAAATTCACACGAGTAAGACAAAATCAAAGTGCAGCAACTATACCAGATCTCAATCCTTAAGAAACCAAAATCAGAAAACCAACATACATCTACAATTAATCTACATTTACAGCTTCTGTTTGTTTTTCATGAGACCAAGACAACACCAAAGTAATGTGTCGAAATGTGATCCAAAGACTCTGTAGCATACATACTGCATTTCCACCACAAAGACTAACCAGTTACATTGGGATACAACAGACTAATTAGGTAAATACTACTGTAGCAAGAAACAGAATTCAAATCAAGAATTAACAAAGTGTAACAAAAATAATAAGTTTGAACTTATTTTCTCCTAGCAGCGGCACATCAACTCGAAGGCATGTACCAAGGAAAAACAAATGCATAGATAGTTTGGGGTTGATAAATATAAAGCATTATTCACATACCAATGAGTATTGCTGCAACTACTGTGATCAATTTGACATAATCAAACGAACTTTTCAACAATATAGCGACACCACTCTTCCTTGACTTCAGATAGCTGAGCAGTGGAGTATGTGGAGCATTTGAAGTCAGGGAAGTACTGCGACATAAAAATTAAATAAAGTAAGTTACAATTGCTAAAACATTTGAACAGTCACAGTTAAAAGCTAAGTAAACAACATACCGCCATTGGTATTTTAACTTGGTTCTGCAAGATAGTCTCCTTCATGAAACGCATGACATAGTACCCACAATCAGACATCTTGTTGGGTTGTCTTGGGCACTATAAAAAATAAAATAGTAAATCAATATAGTTTTTTTTATCTAATTGCGCATTAAGTTTTTGCAAATATACCGTATCTGAATCCATTTAATGTTGGTTGCCTTTAAACGCGGCACCTTAGCTCCGATATTTGCGCGATAAACTTGCAAACCACTAATCACAAAATCAAACAGACTTCATTAAGAAACATATTTTCAATCATCACAAACACACGCATGCCCACGTATCGAACAGAATCATAGAAAATCAGAAATATAAAAACATGCTTACGTATCGAACAGATTCTTTAATTCTGGGCGATCCCTAGGATCAACATACAAGGGATCCAGATAGTAAATAATCTCTTCAACAATATTTATCGCGCACAGTACCCAATGATTCCTACAAAAATGTTGAGATAACAAATCCTAAGCACCTCAACTTTTATGTAATTCATTATTGTGAATTAAGTCCTATAGGATAAGCGACTCGCCCAACATTGCACGGCGCTAAAAACAAGGGCTGATATTCTCTTTCTTTAGTTGCAAACCGGTCAGCTAGATACGTTGTCTGTGAATCCCTCCCGAAGTAGCCGTATGTATTTGTTTGGTGTGGGGACAAGAACAGAAACCTCCTCGTTATTTCCTTTGGAAGCAACAATTCTTCATACAAATACCTTCAATTAAAATATAAAAATGGATTACACCAATGACATACATCAATATTTAAATGGAAAGACTAAAAAAATATTGTACACTTTAAACCTGATTTATTACCTGATATATGCGGAAATAACGGAGGCAGATACCCATTCAAGATTTACAACTTCTCTGATATTTTCAGTATTGAGCATCTCAATGAAATGGTGACCAAAAATATTTTGTTCCATCTCTACGTACAATTGGTCAGCATTTTTCATATTCTTTCGTTCATGTATTTTAAGGAAATTCAAATATTCCAGAGAAGTTGTAGTTGAACCAGCTGTAGGTGGGTTGGCCTCAGAGTTGCCTCCTTTATTTTCTGGGGTTGTAATTGACTCCTTTGTATATCCAGACACTCTGCCCTTGCCTTTAGCTTTTGCGGGTGCCTGGAAATTTTGCATTTCAATATGCCAGTTAGTGATCAACTAATGTAATGCATATATGCCGTATATGAAAAGGTGGAAAAATGCAATTACATACCATATTAATTACAACCACGAGATCAATTGGCCATGCCACATAAGTACCTATTGCATCTCCTACTGTCATCACATCTGCATCAACGATAGGTACCGGCAATGGCGCATCCCCCTCAGTTGCAACATCAACTCCAACTTTCACATGGTTAAGGGGTACTGGTCCAGTGTGCAGTGTAACACCCGGCTCATTGTATACTTTACCCATAGCAACCACACGATAGTTTGGGGTCGATAAATATAGCAGACATGAGTTGACGGCCTAATCCAATGATAGATGAATAAGCTGCGAATTAAGGCATCCAATAGAATGTATTTAACTGCGAATGCAATACTAGTAAAAAAAAAAGGCATGCATTACCTCTGGAAGCCCACGCTTGGTGAGATGGTAGAGTGCAACTATCTTTGACGCTTGCTTGGGCTGTGAAATTAGCCTGCCTCTCCTCATCATCCTTTTGTTTCAGCTTTTCTTCCAAAATGTTCAATCTATCAGAGAGTTGAGACACCAATGTCTCCCACTTTTTCGTTTCCGAGTTATTTCTTGCACGACCTTCGGGTGGGAAGTAATCTTTTTGTGAGACGCCGAAACCCACACCCCTAACACGCCCTGGGGTTCTCCGGCACACCTATGGCTTTGGCAAGAATATCCTGGCGACCAAAGTCTTCTATCTCTCTCCTCTACCGCAGATCGTGATGGAGTTCCTCCGACACATAGTTATTGGTGAAATGCAAATGTTAAAATTATTATATATTATCATATAAAAATAACAATTGATAATGTAATCGTTAGTCTACTAACACATTTATTCCACACGGTCTGCGTATTTTTGTTGTCAATTACACCCGCCTTGTTCTTGCGGGCTTTCCTCCACACAATATGGCGTTTAATTTTCTTAACTTCTGGCCCCGCCTCCTGTATCTGTATATTGAGATAATATAAATTAACCAAACAGTTTAAAAGTCATATTTACCACAAATGCAGTTAAATATATATATATATATATACATACCAATTCATCCTCAATGTCAGCATACCCCTTACGTGATGCTTTGTAAGGGCATGCAGGATCTAACGCCCTGTTGCGATTTTCATTGCTTAATTTCTATTCAGACACATATAAGTAATATTAATACATGGTTAATGTCATATGTACGTATTGCTATAAAATTATAAGGACTAACGTGATATTAAACATACCAGGAATTGAGCATCTCCTGTGCGTATTGCTATAAAATCTGTCCACTCATCCCTTGATATGTGTGGATATTGTGATGGAGGCTCCTCATTGATATTCCCGTTGGCATCTCTTAGAAATTTTTTGGTCAATCTAGTTCTGAATGCCCTATGTAGGTTACCAGCTTCCTGAAGTACAAAATTTTTCCTAGATTCATCAACATTAAAAGACATCAGCAAAACAATATAAACAACGTGTCAAAGTAAGTATGTTTACATAGTTTACAATATAATTTATAAATTTTAACAATTACCTGTACATCAGCCCATATGCTCTCTTTGAAACCATCCAAAGCTTCATCCTTCCAATTAGAACAAATAATTGGGACCGTTTGCCGAACAACGGCCCCAATGTAACTCTTCAATATTTTACCATTAGCACGAATAGGTTGGTCCAAAGAATTCCATTCAACCTAATAAAAATAGTAAAGTAATTAAATCTAGATATCAAACAACATTATGAAATCCTTAGATTAGTAAGTAAATTACATCAAATTTTTGTCCTTTACTCCTAGTGCGGATGACCGCCTTCATAACTGTTGGCCCACGTCTCGCCGCTTTGGCATCACTAGAATTACTTGAAGATGCCATTTACCTACAAAAATATTAGATACAAGTAAAACATCAATGGACATTAATATAACATTAATTGATGCAAAATATAAAACAACTATGAATAACAAAATCAACACTAGCATTACCGGAAGATGCTAACTATAATATAAAATGATCAGAAAGTTCATTTAAACACAAACACTACATACATGTTTAAGTCAACCTTTTTCTTTTCTTCATTTGATTGAGATTTGTTTGTCCTTTATTAGTACGAAATGGTGGATTGACCAAAAGCCCTCATCATGATCATCTCTCGATATACATACCATCATCCCTAGTTGGATCAATCTCAAGTGATTGTAATGTCCCGACGAAAGGATCATCTTCAATATCAACATCTCGATGGTCTTGATCATCAACATTAGTAATTATTTTGTTAGTCAAAAGAACAATGGACCTTTTCATATCAGCTGGATCAGTGACATAGAACACTTGTTGAGCTTGAGATGCTAATATAAAAGGCTCATCTTTATACCCAACCCTATTAAGATCCACCCGCATGAACCCCGACTCATCAATCGAACACCGTTATTATTGTCAACCCACTTGCAACCAAACACACCAACCTTAAACTTTGTGTAATCCAACTCCCATATGCGTTCAATGACGCCGAAGTATGACATATTTGCATATATCGGGTTTCTGTCTTTGGAACTTGAGATATGCATCGACTGAGCTACTAGAGTCACACCACTGTTTTGCATTGTACTCCGACCATCTTGTTCTTTTGTATAGAATGTGTACCCATTAATTTGATAACCGTGGTAAGAGAACACATGCAAACTTGGACCTTTGGCTAACCATCTCAATCTATTTGAAACCAAGTATCATTTTCAATCAACTCGCATAAATGTGATCTCTTAGCCACGTTATAAAACAACGATTGTGTTCTCTAGTTAGCCAATTTTGATTCTTATTTGGATACAAACTCTTAAGCATGTCCTTGTGTTTTTCAACATATGGCTCAACCTCATCGGCATTGTGCAGAACATATAAGTGTGCTTGCTCCCATTCTGTCCTTGTTATAGTCACTATTTCATTTCCAGTAATTCCTTGCCCCATCATTCTCCATGTGTGACGAGACTTTGGCAGCCCTATAGATTCAGCATTGGATAGGTATTCGGTACAGAATTCAACAGCTTCTTCGACAATATACCGTTCAACAATACAACCTTCTGGTCGTGATCATTTTTTCACATACCCTTTTAATATCTTCATATAACGCTCAATCGGGTACATCCATCTCATATAAGCTGGCCCACACAGTTGTGTCTCTCTAACAAGGTGAATGGTTAGATGAACCATTATGTCAAAGAATGAAGGTGGAAAGTACATCTCAAGCTTGCATAAAGTCACAACAATTTCTCTTTGCAATGATGGCAACTTCCCAGGGTCAATCACTTTGCTGCAAATTGCCTTGAAGAAGAAACATAGTTTAGTTAAGGCCCCCCGCACTTTGTTAGGTAAAATAGACCGTATACCAATGGGTATCAACTGCTCCATGAGAACATGACAATCGTGGGACTTTAGACCTTTTAACTTGAGATCTTTCATCGATACGAGGTTCCTAATGTTTGAAGAGTACCCTTCCGGAACCTTAACTCCTTCAAGAAACTTACAAAAAATAGTTTTTTCTTTTCTAGATAGAGTGTAAGCAGCCGGAGGAAGATATGTACTTTTACCCTTCTTCGTCGGTCCCAATTCTCTTCTTATTCCCATACTAACCAAGTCCAACCTTGCATTGATGCCATCTTTAGTCTTCCCTGGCACATTGAGTAACGTACCAATGACACTATCACAGATATTTTTTTCAACGTGCATCACATCGAGGAAATGTCTTACATATAATGATTTCCAATATGGCAACTCAAAGAAAATCGACCTTTTCTTCCACCCTCTTGTGACAATATCTCTCAAAAGGTTTACCGAATTGGATATTCAAATCCTTTACCTTTTCAAAAAGTTGATCACCCGTCAAAGGTGAAGGCGCTCTACCTTCTTCCGAGTTCCCATTGAACGCCTTTCTCCACCACCGGTAATGATGACTTGGATGCAAAAATCTACGATGCCCAAGAAAGACATTCTTCTTACAATGTTCTAACCGCATCCAATCCGTACCCTCTTCACATATAGGGCATGCACACTCGACCCTTGATGCTATATCCTCGACATATTACCGTAGGCTGGAAAATCATTAATTGTCCCAAACAACATAGCTCTCAAATTGAAACTTTCTTCCTTATACCCATCATACACCTCCACACCTGTCTCCCACAGTTGTTTCAAGTCTTCAATCAAAGGAGTCAAATAGACGTCTATATCATTTCCTGGTTGTTTGGGCCCCAGAAATTAACATAGATAACATCATAAATTTGCGCTTCATGCATAGCCATGGGGATAGGTTGTAAATCACCAAAATCACAGGCCATGTACTTGTGAGAGCTACTTTGAACACCATGCGGGTTAAATCCACAAGAGCCAATGCAAGTCGTAGGTTTCTTGAATCTTGCCCAAAATCGGGATAATCATGATCAAATTTCTTCCATTGCGGAGAATCTGCGGGGTGCCGCAGCTTGCCATCTTTGATCCTTTCATCCTCATGCCATGTCAAGTGCTTTGAATCTTCGGAACTACGGTACATGCGCCTAAATCTGGGTATTATGGGAAAATACCACACAACCTTCTCTCGGATCTGATTCTTTCTTCTTATATCGTGAGGCATTACATTTAGGACACATCCGTAACGATGCATATTCATTCCGAAATAAAATGCAATCGTAAGGACAAGCATGTATCCTCTCGTAGCTCATGCCAATAGAGCGTAACATTTGTTTAGCCTCGTATGTCCGACTAGGAAGCACATTAACATCTGGCAACATGTCTTTCAATAGTGTGAGTAAGTCCGTAAAGCTCTTATCAGTCCATCCGTTGCCCGATTTCAAGTTATACAACTTTAACATCGCCGACAATCTTGTGAATTTAGTACATCCATCATACAATGGTTGCTCTGCATCACTTACCAACCTCCCAAACATTTGTGGACAATCCCGAAGATCCTCTTCAACAAAGCATTTGCAATGTCTTCAAAACGATCGCCCTCATAAGTATTTGTGTCGGTATCGTATGATGAATATCTCACACGATTCCTCATTTCACTAGACTCAGCTCTTGTCTCACCATGTTTTGTCCAACATGTATAACTTTGATCGATTCCATTACACACTAAATGTTCTTCCAAATCGGCTGCACTAACTCGCCTTGCATAACAACAATCTAAACAAGGACATATGATTGTATTAGGGTTTTTCGCATGCCGAACTGCAAAACTAATGAACTCTTTCACCCCATCCTCATACTCCTTCGTTAAACGATTGGCAGACATCCATTTCCGATCCATGCTTTTCCGATCTACAAAAATATTTATTAAACATATTTACTTTGAGTTTAGAGTGGTTGAGGTATACATGCAATGTATACAGATTAAAGGAATGAAAGGCTGCAAACAAAACACATTGTCGCCGAGTATTCTTTGAAGGAACCAAGTGTCGACTTGTTGATGAGTGTGATTCCACATCATCTTTGTCTATCATTTTGCATGCATTTTCATGTAGTTTAGGACTATTTTTATTAGATTTTAGGTTAATTTTCCTTTGGAACGGGTAAGGCGGTTTTCGTGTGTTGTTTTGCAGATATCAAGGGTAAAATGCTCGACATCAACCATGATGAAGTTTGGATAAAGATAGGGCTTTAAAAGTGCAGAAAATGAGCCAAACAGAGTCCATCATGGCCTAGCCGTGATGCCCATCACGGCCATGATCGAGCAAAACTGAAAAAGAAGAAAGGTCAAGTCGAGAGTCCGTCACGGCCGGCCGTGATATCCATCACGGCCGTGACCCAAAACCACCACAAGTCGAGCACATCACGGCCCAGCCGTGAAATTCTTCACGGCCATAATAACAGACCGTCACGGCCTGGCCGTGATATCCATCACGGCCGTGACCCAAAACCACCACAAGTCGAGCACATCACGGCCCGGTAGTGAAATTCTTCACGGCCATAACAGAGACCGTCACGGCCTGGCCGTGATGGCCATCACGGCCGTGACGCGCATTACTTGGACCTGAAGAAACCGAAATAGATCAGATTTTGAGTTGGTTTGGGACTCTAACTTCCCAATTTCTATAAATAAGGATCAAGGCATCAGATCAGGGGATACACAATACACATTGGATGAGATCCATAACAACTAGGACTTAGGCATAGGACTAAGGCAAACTTGCTCACTCTCTAAAAACACCAAAATATGAGCCCAGAACATTAAATTAAATGATATATAAAGGGAAAGGATCAACAAACTGAAGCAACAAAAACAAACATATGAACCCATTCTTCACATTCCGAAAATCATTGAAACAAAACAAAACAGGATACCAACAGCATTAGGTTCAAAATGCATACAGTCAATCCGTCAATCCATATTCATATTTTCAAATAATGATTGACACACAAACAAGTCACATTCCATTCAACACCAATCAAACCGAAAATTAAAGAGCAAGTAAAATAAAACCTTGAACACAGACTGTGAACTTGGATAAAAACACACTCCCACAAATATTAAGAATGTCCGGAAATAAAATTTGTAAATGATAGAAAATCACCTGAACACAGACTGTGAACTTGGAAGTGGGTTCCACTAAAGCTGCAAACTTGGAACTGGGTTCAACTGGGAATGCGCCCCTGTGACTGTGTCACAGACCCTGAGCCAGAGTGTGAAGCTCTTAGTATGAGACTTAATCATATTTAAAAATCAAGCACTACTTTGCTCTATAGTGTGGGTCGCATCAAGCACAAACAGCATTAAACATTAAATTGACATACAAAACGACACATGAAGCCAATTGTAGTTTGAACCCTCCGGCATTAGAAATCATAACCATAATCAACCATACAAAATCTATTTACCATTCCAGATATGGCTCTGAATGCAGAGGAGCTTATGTTATTCGAGTTTGAAAATTGAATTGAGAAATGGGAAATAAACAGCTTCTCAGAAAAAAAATCATGAAATGGTGAAATTTTAGCTTTTGGGATATAATCATCAAAGCCTCAATGACTCATTACTAAGACAGCCTAAAAATACAAACTTCTGAGCAAGAAGCTTCACCTTGCAAGGTATTAATGAAGCTCAGCACTCAGAAGACATGACTTCACTAGCAATCAACTAAAAAACAAAAACAAAAAATTGACATTTATTCATATAGAGGCAGGAATCCAGAAATCCAATGTCTTAAAAAGGACAATACCTAACAACTGATAGAGAGAAATAATAGAACCCAAAAATGCCACAAAGAGTAAAAACAAAACACAAAAAAAGAATCTGAACAAGCAAAATGTAAAATGGTGAAACAAAGAGAGATGCACCCAAAAGGACAATAAGAAGGAACAACAAGCATAATAAGCAGAAGGAACACCAACCCACTATTGTAATGAAGAAGAAAAACCATGGGTATCCCTTTGTTTCCACTCTTCTTCCTTGTGTTGTCTCCTTCTAGAGCTTCGATTATCTTCCACTCCACAGAACACACACACACTTTCTCTCTAAACTATGAAAGTGTGAAACTAAAACTACAATGGTATGATTTAAGTTCTTTCTCTTTCGAGAGTAGCAGCGGCGAGCAATGGCGAAGGTGAGGGAAGAAAAAGAGATGGCATGCAGAGGGAAGGAAACAGAGAATGAAAATGAGGAAGAAGAAACAGAGAAGGGAAGGCCAAGATAGCGTTTCGTCTACAAACTTTCTTAGGTGAAGACCTAAGATAGCGCTGAAGGAAACGCTATCTTGGATCCTCTTTCCTGTGGAACCGCTATCTTTTCCTAAGTGACACTTTTAATAGCGGTTCCACACGGAAACGCTATCTTAGGTGATACCTAAGATAGCGTTTCCCTTAGGGAAACGCTATTAAAAGTCCCCCATCACTTTTAATAGCATTTCCACACGGAAATGCTATTAAAGGTGCGTTATTAAAAGTCTATTATGTTGTAGTGTAATCCTGACCTAACCCTAGACCAAATTAAGGGCCTCTGAATAAGCTTTCCAACAAGGTGTCATGTGCCTTAATTGGGCTTAAGATGAGTAAGTTAGGCCCATTTAAGTGAAGGAACATCATGGACTACGCACTGATCCGTGCCAGAGAACACGGGACCCAATTTATCCTTACTTTTAGCCTAATTTGGCAATTCTTGTGAAGCCTGAAATTGTAGGTCTCTTCCTTATCTTTCTAGGGACAGCAATATCACCAAAATCCGATATCTGTAACTCTAGTTATGCTCTGCGCAAGGCAACAAGGTCAGGATGAGTGAAAAATCCAAAAATTAACAATGTTAAGCAATTAAGCCTAATTAAGCCCAATAATGTAAAAGTAAAAACAATGATTGTAAAAGTTGTCTAATTTCCGTCTCTCTCTGGCTTGTGCGGATGTAAACTACTATTTATGCTTATTAATCCTGACCTAACCCTAGACCAAATTAAGGGCCTCTGAATAAGCTTTCCAACAAGGAATCATATGCATTAATTGCGCTTAAGATGAGTAAGTTAGGCCCATTTAAGTGAAGGAACATCATGGACAGCGCAACGATCTGTGCCAGAGAACTTGGGACCCAATTTAGTCTTGATCTTGGCCTAATTTGACAATTCTTGTGAAACCTAAAATTGTAGGTCTCTTCCTTATCTTTTTAGGGACAGCAAGATCACCAAAATCCGATATCTGTAGCTCTAGTTATGCTCTGCGCAAGGCAACAAGGTAAGGATGAGTGAAAAATCCGAAAATTAACAAAGTTAAGCAATTAGGCCCAATTAAGCCCAATAATGTAAAAGAAAAAACAATGATTGTAAAAGTTATATAATTTCTGTCTCTCTCTGGATTGTGCGGCTGTAAACTGTTATTTATGCTTATTAATCCTGACCTAACCCTAGACCAAATTAAGGGCCTCTGAATAAGCATTCCAACAAGGATTCATATGCCTTAATTGGGCTTAAGATGAGTAAGTTAGGACCATTTAAGTGAAGGAACATCATGGACTGCACACTGATTCGCTCCAGAGAACTCGGGACCCAATTTAACCTTATTTTGGCCTAATTTGATAATTCTTGTGAAACGTAAAATTGTAGGTATCTTCCTTATCTTTCAAGGGACAGCAAGATCTCCAAAATCCGATATCTGTAGCTCTAGTAATCCTCTACGCAAGGCAACAAGGTCAGTATGAGTGAAAAATGTCAAAATTAACAATGTTTAGCAATTAAGCCCAATTAAGCAAAATAATGTAAAAGACAAAACAATGATTGTAAAAGTTGTCTAATTTCTGTCTCTCTCTAGCTTGTGCGGTTGTAACCTACTATTTATGCTTATTAATCTTGACATAACCCTAGACCAAATTAAGGGCCTCTGAATAAGCTTTCCAACAAGGAATCATATGCATTAATTGGTCTTAAGATGAGTAATTTAGGCCCATTTAAGTGAAGGAACATCATGGACAGCGCACTGATCCGCGCCAGAGAACTTGGGACCCAATTTAGACTTGGTTTTGGCCTAATTTGACAATTCTTGTGCAACCTGAAATTGTAGGTCTCTTCCTTATCTTTCTATAGACAACAAGATCACCAAAATCAGATATCTGTAGCTCTAGTTATGCTCTGCGCAAGGCAACCAGGTCGGGATGAGTGAGAAATACGAAAATTAACATTGTTTAGCAGTTAAGCCCAATAATGTAAAAGCAAAAACAAAGATTGTAAAAGTTGTGCAATTTTCGTCTCTCTCTGGCTTTTGCGGCTATAAACTGCTATTTATGCTTATTAATACTGACCTAACCCTAGACCAAATTAAGGGCCTCTGAATAAGCTTTCCAACAAGGTATCATATGCCTTAATTGGGCTTAAGATGAGTAAGTTAGGCCCATTTAGGTGAAGGAACATCATGGACTGCGCACCGATCCGTGCCAGAGAACTTGGGACCCAATTTAGCCTTGATCTTGGCCTAATTTGACAATTCTTGTGAAACCTGAAATTGTAGGTCTCTTCCTTATCTTTCTAGGGACAGCAAGATCACCAAAATCCGATATCTGTAGCTCTAGTTATGCTCTGCGCAATGCAACAAGGTCAGGATGAGTGAAAAATCCGAAAATTACCAAAGTTAAGCAATTTGGCCCAATTAAGCCCAATAATGTAAAAGAAAAAACAATAATTGTAAAAGTTATATAATTTCTATCTCTATCTGGATTGTACGGCTGTAAACTGTTATTTATGCTTATTAATCCTGACCTAACCCTAGACCAAATTAAGAACCTCTGAATAAGCTTTCCAACAAGGATTGATATGCCTTAATTGGGCTTAAGATGAGTAAGTTAGGCCAATTTAAGTGAAGGAACATCATGGACAGCACACTAATCCGTGCCAGAGACCTCGGGATCCAATTTAGCCTTGATTTTGGCCTAATTTGACAATTCTTGTTAAACCTGAAATTGTAGGTCTATTCCTTATCTTTCTAGGGACAGCAAGATCACCGAAATCCGATATATGTAGCTCCAGTTATGCTCTGCGCTAGGTAACAAGGTCAGGATGAGTCAAAAATTAGAAAATTACCAACGTTTAGCAGTTAAGCCAAATTAAGCCTAATAATGTTAAAGCAAAAACAATGATTATAAAAGTTGTCTAATTTCCGTCTCTCTCTGGCTTGTGCGGCTGTAAAATGTTTTTATGCATATTAAACATGACCTAACCCTAGACCAAATTAAGGGCCTATGAAGAAGCTTTCCAACAAGGTATCATATGCCTTAATTGGGCTTATGATGAGTAAGTTAGGCCCTTATAAGTGAAAGAACATCGTGGACTGCGCACTGATCCGCGCCAGAGAACTCGAGACCCAATTTAGCCTTGATTTTGGCCTAATTTGATAATTCTTGTGAAACCTGAAATTGTAGGTCTCTTCCTTATCCTATTTATGCTTATTAATCCTGACCTAACCCTAGACCAAATTAAGGGCCTTCGAATAAGCTTTCCAACAAGGTATCATGTGCCTTAATTGGGCTTAAGATGAGTAAGTTAGGCCCATTTCAGTGAAGGAACATCATGGACTGCGCACTGATCCGCGCCAGAGAACCCGGGACCCAATTTAGCCTTGATTTTGACCTAATTTGATAATTCTTGTGAAACCTGAAATTGTAGGTCTCTTCCTTATCATTCTAGGGACTGCAAGATCACCAAAATCCTATATCTGTAGCTCTAGTTATGCTCTGCGCAAGGTAACAAGGTCAGGATGAGTGAAAAATCCGAAAATTAACAATGTTTAGCAATTAAGCCCAACAATGTAAAAGCAAAAACAATGATTGTAAAAGTTGTCTAATTTCCATCTCTCTCTGGCTTGAGCGGCTGTAAACTGATATTTATGCTTATTAATCAAGACCTAACCCATAACCAAATTAAGGGCATCTGAATAAGCTTTCCAACAAGGTATCTTATGCCTTAATTGGGCTTAAGATGAGTAAGTTAGGCCCATTTAAGTGAAGGAACATCATGGACTGCGCACTGATCCGTGCCAGAGAACTCGGGACCCAATTTAGCCTTGAATTTGGCCTAATTTGATAATTCTCGTGAAACCTGAAATTGTAGGTCTCTTCCTTATCTTTCTAGGGACAACAAGATCACCAAAATCCGATATCTGTAGCTCTAGTTATGCTCTGCGCAATGCAACAAGGTCAGGATGATTGAAAAATCCGAAAATTAACAATATTTCGCAATGAAGCCCAATTAAGCCCAACAATGTAAAAGCAAAAACAATGATTGTAAAAGTTGTCTAATTTCCGTCTCTCTCTGGCTTGAACGGCGGTTAACTGCTATTTACGCTTATTAATCATGACCTAACCCATGACAAAATTAAGGGCCTCTGAATAAGCTTTCCAACAAGGTATCATATGCCTTAATTGGGCTTAAGATGAGTAAGTTAGACCCATTTAAGTGAAGGAACATAATGGACTGCGCACTGATCCGCGCCAGAGAACCCGGCACCCAATTTAGCCTTGATTTTGACCTAATTTGACAATTCTTGTGAAACCTGAAATTGTAGGTCTATTCCTTATCTTTCTAGGGACAACAAGATCCCCAAAATCCGATATCTATAGCTCTAGTTATGCTCTGCGCAAGGCAACAAGGTCAGGATGAGTGAAAAATACGAAAATTAACAATGTTTAGCAATTAAGCCCAATTAAGCCCAACAATGTAAAAGCAAAAACAATGATTGTAAAAGTTGTCTAATTTCCGTCTCTATCTGGTTTGTGCGGTTTTAAGCTTCTATTTATGCTAAT